>JAJTUV010000037.1:2362500-2697500 GCA_021653895.1 Mastomys natalensis
AAACCTGCTATGGATAAGGAAGCCTGGCAACACTAAACCATTTTTATTACATCTTGTAAACTGCCTGTGAGTGGCCACTACAGTGAGATTGTCTTTCCATAGAAAACACATGAATCAAGTCCTGCTAGGTGCTCTAGGCATTAGCAATATAAAACTTCCTTAGACCTGAGAGTTCTAGGATTCAGTTCCTAGGTTGGGCAGGGTAAACCCAGGCTGCTGGGCTCCAGAAAGGCTAGCTTGTGGTAACGGCTTCTCAGAAATGCATTATTTTTCCTTCCCTTTTTCTTCCTGCTCTATATGTGTCACGTCTGACAGCTCCCTGGTTTTGTGAAGGGGAATTTACTATTGACTTTTTAAAGATCTCCTGTTAGGCTTCTTCCCTTGGGTAGATCTTGAATATTAGATTCTATGCTTTTTTCCTTATTAGGGCATTCAAAGCAAAGTAGACACTCATCTGACTCAGAAAAAAGGGCCCTTTGATATTCTCAGGTAGCTCTAAGGTGGGGAGAGTATGTTCTGGGCCTGCTTTGTACTCTGTAATCATCTTCCCAAAGTCGTCTTCTTAACTTTTTACACTGTAGTGTGTTTCAATGCCTTTAAAGTGTATTGCTGAGTGCACTTTATCTACCTGATTATGAAATTCACAGGTAAACATGTTGGAGTTGGAAGTAACTATTCTGAGTGAGTTCACGCAGACCCAGAAAGGCAAATGTCTTATGTCATCTCTTATTTGAGGATGTTAGCCTTGAATCTGCAGATGTATGTATTCCAGCTGGAATATCCATAGAAGTCAGAAAATCAATGGGGGGCCAGGGCACAGTTCAGTGGAGATACAGTACATGTATAAAGAATTAGAGAGACTAATGTTACAGAAAGGGTTTAGAGGGAATAGAGATGAGAAGGCAGAGTAGATCAGGCAATACAGGAGGGATAACTAACATTAAAGACATTTCTTAAAAAAAAATCATATGGAGGCCTACTACTGTAGAAGCTTCCTAAAACATATACACGCACATATATAAAGATATAAATATCTACATTTAAGTAGTAACCCTATAATGAGGCAATAATTTTCTACTAGATATCACAAAATAATAAATGAAAGGTTCAGTTCCCAGAATGGGTTACCATCGTTGTCATTGCTGGTCAGTAAGGTTCAACAGACCCCTGGACATTGCAGGCTATTGCCTTGGTTACCTCCCAGAATGGTGCAGTAAGATCTTATTGCTTAAGAGACTAGACACTTGAATTATAAACATGGGGAAATCAAGCTGGTACTTATGTGGAAGCTTCATACCTACTGGCTAGTTATCACAGTGCTAGAAGGTGCTATACATGTGATTAGAGGAGAAAAAGAACCACCAGTCTTACCCATCTGTGAACCCTGCCAGCTGCAACGATGACAGGCCTGGCAAGACACGTAATCGCTGGTGCAGTAGGCATGAATATCACAGGAGTAACTAACCACTTTTGATTGGCTATTAGGCCTACTACATAAGGTAAACCCCTACCTTGATCCATCATTGGGCCAAGAACACGTGACTGAATAGGTCAGAGACTCTAGAGAGCAATCTATTACCATTACTTTGCTAAATGGACATAATATGAAACTGTGACTGCTAGTGCTATCCATAGATTAATATATTTGTCAACTCTCATTATTAGAAAGCATTTTTTCCCTTTGTAGTAGATGGCAGTTAACACAGAGACTCACAACTGATTAAGGTCTCTTAATAAAAGACTGAAATGTTCAACCCTAAACAAGTCTTCTGTATCATACCCCCACCTTCCAAGACTCAGCTATGAGGAAAAGGGATGCAGAAAGATTAGAAGAGACACAGACAGGGGTAGATGACTACAAAGAAAGAGTGTTTTTTGGACATAGCAGAGAAGTCGGAAGTGTGAACTCACAGCAGTTGAGATAACATGCATCAAACCTGCACATATTCAGGCCATATCTGCATGGAGAAGGGAGGTAGTCATGAAGTCTTGTCCATAGCTAAGGAGCCATTGGCAATTGATAGTGACCAGGAGAGAGTTTGTTTTCTTCAAAGGTGTGTCTCCTGGTGGGTGGACTCTCCTCCAGTACATGGGTATCACAAACTGTATTTGATGGTTAAAAATAAGACACAAATACCATGCAGTTTTTACCACTATTGCTCAGTAGTATAGCTTGAGGTCAGGGGTGATGATTCCCCTAGAAGTTCTTTTATTGTTAAGAATTATTTTCACTAATTTGAGTTTGTTGCTTTTCCAGATGAATTTGAGAATTGCTCTTTCTATGTCTTTGAAGAATTGTGTTGGAATTTTGTTGGGGATTGCATTGAATCTGTAGATTGCTTTTGGTAGGATGGCCATTTTTACTATGTTAGTTCTGTCAGTCCATGAGCATGGAAGATCTTTCCATTTTCTTAGATCTTCAATTTCTTTCTTGAGAGACTTGAAGTTCTTCTCATACAGATCTTTCACTTGTTTGGTTAGAGTTACCCCAATAAATTTTATATTATTTGTAACTATTGTGAAGGGTGTTTTTTTCCCTAATTTCTTTCTCAGTCCATTTATCATTTGTATAAAGGAAGGCTACTGATTTAATTGAGTTTATTTTATATCCAGCCACTTTGCTGAAGTTGTTTATCAGCTATAGGAGTTTCTGGTAGAATTTTTGAGGTTGCTTATGTATACTATCGTATCATCTGCAAATAGTGATAACTTGACTTCTTCTTTGCCAATTTTTATCCCCTTGATCTTCTTTTGTTGTCTTATGGCTAGAACTACGAGTACTATATTGAATAGATATGGGGAGAGTGGTCATCCTAGTCTTGTCCCTGATTTTAGTGCTATTGCTTCAAATGTCTCCACATTTAATTTGATATTGGCTGTTGGTTTGCTGTAAATTGCTTATGTTTAGGTATGGGCCTTGAATTCCTGATCTCTCCAATACTTTTAATATGAAGGGGTGTTGTATTTTGTCAAATGCTTTTTTAGCATCTAATCAGATGATCATATAATTTTTTTCTTTGAGTTTATTTACATAGTGGATTACATTAATGGATTTTCATATATTGAACCAACCTTGCATCCCTTGGATGAAGCCTACTTGATCATGGAGAATGGTAGTTTTGGTGTATTCTTGGATTTGGTTTGCAAGAATTCTACTGAATATTTTTGCATCAATATTCATAAGCAAAATTATTTCAAGTTCTCTTTTTCTGGTGGTTCTTGTGTGGTTTAGGTATCAGAGTAATTGTGGCTTCATAGAATGAATTAGGTAGTGTTCCTTCTGTTTCTATTTTATGGAATAATTTGAGGAATATTGATATTAGGTCTTTGGCAGCATACACCAGCTGATATGAGGCCCCCAATACACATACAGCAGAAGACTGCTGGGTCTGGACTCCTTCAGAGAAGATGCACCTAACCCTAGAGAGATTTGGAGCCCCAGGGAGTGGAGAGGTCTGGTGGAGTGGGGGTAGGGTGGGGACATGCTCTTGGAGATGGAGAGAGGAGGTGTGGGAAGTGGAACAGTTGGAGGGTGAACAGGGAGGGGGATAAGGTCTGGACTGTAAAAAAGGATTAAAGAATAAATTAAAAAAAAAAGTAAGACACCAGTTTGGTGGATAGGGAAGGGGAAGAAATCTTGGAGGAGTTGGGGAAGGGTGATTATGAGCAAATACATTTTATGAAATTCTCAAGGAACTATCAAAAATGGAAATCAAACTTTAAAAAATACTCAGCTTCTTTTCTTTCTGAGAGAAATGTATGTTCTATCTTGATTTGCAAATGTCTGTAGTTTTGCAGATCTTTCTTAATTTTAACTCTAATTGTTAGCTAGACTTTTATGTTACCTGGAAATTTCTGGACATAAAATTAAATAAATGGTATCTGTGAAATTTGTTAATAAAAACAACAACAACAAAAACCCCAAAAAACCTCAAATCAGCCAATCAAATACACTAATAATCCCTTTCAGTTTCCCTGCCTTACCTTAAACCTGTCAGCACTATTACTCTGTGATCTTGGTTCTCAGTCTGTGGGGAAGGGCTTAAAGAAGTGTTGAATTTGTGGTTGTTGTTTCTAAAGAAACTCTTGCTATGTAAATCATGCTGGCCTTGAACTCTCCAGCCTTTTGTTTGAGCCTGTCAAGTGCCCAGGTTATGACAGGTACCACCACATCCAGTTAAAAGAAGTTTCAAGAAAACAAATTCTATTTCTATTGTAACTCATAGTTAAATGATGAGTAAATGATGTAAACTATGTAGCCAAAACTTGGAAATTGTAATTAATAAGGGGAGGACTCCAGCTAAATGATAGAAATCATGTCAAAAGGGGGAAAATGCTACCACTGTGATTTATGCAGTCATCATATTGATGAAACAACTGATGGGAAAAAAACACCCATTCTCCTGGCCGAGTGTTCTGTATGGAAGGAAAATATAGGCACATAATATTCTAAAGTATTTGGGCGAATGAATTTTTTTATTTCTCATCTGGTTTCTAGGATGTAGAAACATCTGAGGCTAGTCACCATTGATAACAAGACAAACACCCAGAGCAATCCTTTGGAGAATATAGATGTGTGGAAGCCAACAGGTACCGCATGGTCAAAGCTTTCCATTACCCAATAGAACTGGGGCTTATAAATGCTACACTTCAAGGTTCTCAAATGCCTGTAGGTTTAGAAACATAAGAGTGTAGATATGACTTACTCCTGTGGGTTTTGTTAATGCATTTTTACAGATATTTAGTTTTGCAAGAGCTTTTGAGAATGAACTTTATTTAATTAAAATTTTAAGTGTGTGTGAGTGTTTTTGCCTGCATATATGTGCATACACTAAGTTGTGTGCTGTTCCCTGGAACTGAGTTAAAGATGGCTGTGAGCCAGCATGTGTGTGTTAGGAACTGAATTTGGAATCCTCTATAAAAACATCAAGTGTTCTTGATAGTCTGAGCCATCTCCTCAGAGAATACCCCACCCTTTTTAAAGGCAAGGTCTTGATGTATTTTCTAGACTGGCATTGAACTTGACATACCCAAATTGGTATAAAATTCCCATGCCTACTACTGGGATTACCTGTATATGCTACTATATACCATCATGTTTAACATAGTCAACTAAATTTTTAACAAAGATGACAATAACACATAACGAGGAGAGGACAGTATTTCAAATTTGGCACAGGGAAAACTGTATATAAACATGTATAAGAATGAGAGGACTTATCTAATAACAGACATTAAGTGAAAATGCTTTAAAGATGTACATATAGACCATATAGAGCAGTCCAGAAACTGTAAAAGTATTAGCATAAGACACAGAGGACAAGATTGATAGAATCAGGTATTGGTTTCTTGGCTATGGCCCCAAGAGTATAAGAACAAAAGTGAAATAGGCAAAGGAGACAGAATCGAAATAAAAACAAAGAGCATTGTGCACAGCAAAGAAAAGGACAGAGTGAAGAGACAATGGAGGGATGGGGACAATGCTTGCAAATCATGTCTATGTTCCCCACGTGCAATTGTTAGGTGATAATAGTGATGAAGCAGGCAGATATTGTTTACTGGTACTGTTTAAGTTCAGCCCTCTGTGTGATGGGCGTGCATGCCCTTTCTATATGTGATTGCTAGGCTTCTTGTTTGCTGAGCTCTGGCTACTTTGAAACCTGTGATATTTGCCCTTTTCAATTAGGATAATGAGATGCTGGCTAGATGAGCTGGTAACTTAATTTTTTCTAATTATAGAAGTGAATGACAGTGAAGAGTTGCTACCTGAAAGAAACAGGATTTCTTGGGTCCTGGATGCCTCGTGCTGAGTTACTGGTTTTGTTCACCGTGGTACCTCTTAGTACCTTATAGCTCGTTAAGTTGGAAGTGGGTTTGATGGGGCAGAGAGAAAACAATTTCGTTGACTTTCTTTTTCTAAGCTATATACCTTAGCATGACTGTCTACTTTTCCCTTATAAAAGTATTTTATTTTGAGGTTTTGTTAAGATGGAAAACTACTAGTAATTGTTCTAGAATATTTCCTAGGTGAATGTAAAATCAAGGATATTCATATAGTAGCAACCCTATCTGTATGTTATGTACTTCACCTAGTGCAATCAAAGTGCAATAGATATTAAGTGGGAAAATATGCATACAAAAGGAGCTTGCAAAGTGTTTTTGGTGGAGGGTGGGGTGGGAGGATGGAGTGGATCAGTTTGCCTTGTGGAGTAGAGAAGCACCTGGAGAGGGATAACCAACCACCAAGGGGTAATTTATGTATGAATCACAGGCCTTTAAGCACTAGCCTGAGAAGCAGCTGCCTTCTCCCCAGCTAGCGGCTTCCCTGAGTTTCTGTACACCCGTAGCCATTAAACGATGTACTGAAATCTCACAGCCGACCTGCGGAGTGCCACAGTTCAGGAAGACCACTGTAATCATTGTCATTTCTACTTTGTTTCCTTTTCAGCTGACTGACTGAAATCTTCGTTCTGTCCTGGCTTCTGCACTAAAAATTGCCAGGAACTCTAACGGTTTCCCAGACACTAGCCTCAGTGGTCCCTTGTCAGCTGCTGCCTTAGCCACCATTCTTGCTGATATGTGTCACTAATGGCCATTCCCCTCAACTTCTGGCTACCGTTCTTTCTTAGCCTTGTCAACCACCCTGTCTTCTCAGTGTTCCCTACTACTGAACTATCTTACGTCCATTTTGTTTTCCGTTTGGATCTGTCTACAACCACTTACTGGCTCCACTATCACTAGAGCTACACAGGGAGAATCCACTTAGCCCTGTACTTCTAAGGTAATTTTTCTAAAGAAATAATCTCTGAGTAAATCATTAAAATACTTCCCACTTGCTCAGAAGATCCAGTTCCTATTTTATAGCCCGTCACATCCTCTGTCTACCACATCAGCCTCACACACTGCTGGGCTCCTTTTTATGTCCTACACCACAGTAAATGGATGCACTTCATAGACCACGCTCTTTTATCTTCTGTGTCTTTATTCCCTAGCTCTGCCCTGAAATGTTCTTGCTCTCTCTCCTGATCACTCACTAACCTTTCAAGGTTAGGTTTATGTCATTTGGTTTATGAAGCTTCCCTGAGCACTCCATGCGCCAACATAAAGGACCTTTCCTATGTTTGTACACTACAGTGCCATTTAAATACTTTAAAGACTGGAAGCACTTGGCCATTTGTTAATTTGCTTTTGTTTTTCCTTTAAGACTCTAAGCTGTTCAAGAATAAAGTCTGTGTATTAGTTATTTCTGTACCCTCATTCCTCTGGCACATAACTTTCATTCAACACCCTTTCTTTTCTTATTCAGTGGCCTTTAGACTATTCAGAAACTTGTGTAATTGTTGCCAGAGTAGACTTTTATTTCTGTATTATTTGAGGTACTAAGAATTGAATCTCTGGCTTAGCCCATGCTAGGAAAGTGCTTTACTTCAGAGCTATTTCTCACTGTGAATTCGTGAATTTTGAAGTGGTGCCTCACCATGTTGCCAAGGTTGGTGTCTAACTTGTGAATCTCCTGCCTCAGCCTCCTGCAAAGTTGGAATTGCAAGCACATGCTTCTAATATTAATTTTAAAGTATTTTTATTAACCTCAGAAAAACCATATTCCTTCCAAGTGGATGTTCCTAATCACTCCATATTTCGGAACTCACAGTAACTCATAATGTGCTTTCAGCCTCTGAGAAGTTGATTCTTTTAAGTCCACAAAGTTGTAAAATATACCTAGCTTCTTTTGCTTAGCACAATGTTTTCAAGGCTTAGCCATATTGTGCTCTATTTTACTGAGTAATATTTTGTTGTATAGCTACAACATGCTTTGCTTATATATTCTCTGGTTGATGGACATCTGTGTTTGTTTTGCTTTTTTTTTTTTAAACTCTGTGTAATGGCAGGAAAGTCAAGGCTGCAGGAGCCTGATGCCCTGGTTACTCTGTGCCTACAATCTGAAACAGAAGGGGTTGGACTCATGCTACTCAGCTCCTCTTGGCTGTTTTTATGTAGCCTAGAATCCCAATCAGGTAATGGCTCCCACCTCGATTAGTATAGATGAGATAATCTCTTCAATACATATCTATCTCCTACGGGATTCTAAATTCTGTAAAGTTATGATTAACACAAGTACAACTCCACTCCTTGTCATCTGGGAAAGTTGCTTCTGAGGATTGGCAAAGTCCTCTAGCTGGGTTCTCAGTCCAAGCCTTCTTCTCCTTTAGGATAAATCTGTGTCATTGCAAGTTGGAGTCTTTTTCAGTGTGAGGCCATGCCCTCAAGACACCTTTCCTGTTATCGCAGTGGCAGTGCAGTCTATATCTGTTGCTTAAGGACGGAAAGATTGGCCACTTCTGTTGTGCTTTATATCTGGATCAGACATACGGGTTTGAATTGATGTGGCATGAGCATGAACTGCGGCAGAATTTTGATTGATGGCTCCAGGAGAGCTGTTAGTGACACATCTCATCAGGTGTGCACCAAGGAAAACAGCTCCATTTCCTACGGTAGCCCTTTTAATGGGAGTAGTGTAGTTTCTAATTATGGTTTCAGTTTTCATTGCCTTAATGACCTTAATGCAAAATATCTTTCGTGTGTGTGAGTGGTCACCAGTACATCTTGTTTGTAAAATCTCCAGTAAATTCCTTCACCTATTTAAAAAGTGAGTCATTTGGGTGCTATGTAAGATGTCTTTATATATTCTGAGTACTAAATTCTTTTTTTAAAAAGATTTATTTATTTACATATTTTATGTATGTGAGTGCTCTATTTGCATGTATACCTAATGATAGAAGGAGAAATCAGACAGAAGAGGGCATCGGATTCCATTACAGATGGCTGTGAGTTACCATGTGGTTGCTGGGAATTGAACTTAGGACCCTTGGAAGGGCAGCCAGTGCTGAGCCATCTCTCTAACCCCTGAGTACTAAACTCTTACTGGATGTGAATTGTCATTTTTTTCTCCAGTTCTCTGATGGTGTCTTTTGAAACAGAATCATTTTTAATTGACAGCCAGTGGACTCTTTTTGTTTTGTTTTTTTTTTTTTTTTTTTTTTTTTTTTTTTGCTTACTCTTTTGGTGGAAAAGCTGAGCTTGTGACCTCATCTGGGGTCAGGATGATTTGCTTCGCTGTTTAGAGTTTTAAAGCTTCAGCTTCTGTTTATGTCTTTTATCCAATGGGAATTAATTTCTGATATAATATGAGGTGGAGTCCAAATTCCTTATGTCCATAGCAAAAATTTTTAATATAGGGACAAGAAAGGCATTCTTGTCTTATTCCTGATTTTAGGAAAAAGATGTAACCTTTTCATTGTTGGTTGTATTAGCTGTGGATGACTTTTCAGGATATTATGTCTTCCATTAGGTTCATGGAAATTCATTTTAGTGTATTGAATGTTTGTAACTGCAAATGTATTGTATTTTGTCAGGTGCTTTTTCTGCATTAATTGGGATGGTCATATATTTTTTATTTTATTCTAGTATATGATGTATAACATTAATTACTTTTCAGTGAGTAAACTAACCTTAAATTTCTGGGTCAAATCTAAATGAATGTTCTTTGTCTTGACTCTTGTAACTAAATTTTATGCATATTTCATAAAATGACTGTGAGAAATAGAAAGGTAACAAGGTAACAAGGCAAAATAACTTCCCTTGGGAGTAACATCAAAGCTTTGGAAATAAAATTGTGATTGTATCAAGTATTTACTGGGATAAAAGTTTATAGGGTTTTTTTCTACTCTTTGAATCCCATAGTTTTCCCTTAAAGTTGTTGATTTGACTTAACAATCTGGCCCAAATATCTCTACTTTACAAAGATTACTGTATAGTTTCCTTATAGATCTCATATTCTCTCTCTCTCTCTCTCTCTCTCTCTCTCTCTCTCTCTCTCTCTCTCTCTTCCTGTCCTTCTCTTCTTTCTCTCTTTTACACACACACACACACACACACACACACACACACACACACACGCCTCTCCAACCAGTATTGTCTTAGGTTCTTGTTTAAAATTATTGTTAATTGGGAAGTTAGTGAGGTTCCTTCTGGTTTTCTAACTGGCTTAAACTCTTGGCACTGTTAGTGAGAAGAGACATTTATAGGGAATTGTAAGGACAGATACACTTACTTTTAGTTGTGACCTCAATAATGATCAATATCTCTACTAACAAAGCCAAGGGATTCATCTCCTAAGCAGCTCCTTTTTACTTTAACACAGGCAGAATTAGGTGGCTGGCCCACAAGCTTCCTCTTCTCAGGTCTGTGGGATTCAAGACTCAGTTGCTAAGCAACCATTTCCTTACTCTTGGGCCAATGGGCTTCTTGGAAGTTCCTTTGAAGTTGGAAGGAAGCTGGCTAGATGTTTGGAAAGAGCAGGCTAGGGAAGAGACCCTATTTTGTCTGCCGTCCTTTTGGTTGGAGATAAAGGCTAAGCTTAAATAAATAGAGGTGACTTCCTAATACAGAAGGAGATACCATAAGCCTAGTATGTATGTTTTTATACTAAGTTCAACTGTTCAGGGTCACTGGAGATTCTTCCTTTATGCTACCTCTAAAGACATGTATTATCCCTTTGTTTTATGTACTATATGAAGATGCTTGAGGCTGGATAACTTTACAGAAAAGAGGTTTATTTCAGTTCACAGTCCAGGATGTGCAGAAGTGTAGGGGCCACATCTTGTTAGCAAAGCCCAGATGTGGCTATCACATGGCAGCAAAGGCAGGGAGTCCACCTGTACACGTGCATTTCTCCTAGGCTCTTCCCTGTCTAGGTTACATTTATTTATTTAATTTATGGGAGGTGGTATGCACATGCAATGTGCATATGTGGCAGTCAGAGAACAATTTGTGTGAGTCAGTTTTCTCCTTCCACCACGAGGGTACTGAGGGCATTTACCTCAGGTTGTTGGTCATGGTAGCCAGGATCATTACCTGCTGAGCCATCTTGCTGGCCTGCTCTTTTCCTTCTTATAAAGCCACCACATTCAACCATGGGGCCTCCACCCTATTGACCATATATAATTCTTTTTTAAAAGATAGTTCTTATTTAGTTTTTATGCATAATCATAAACATAACTTTGCAATCCAGCTAGACATGGAACCCAAAGAACTTCAGTGGGAGCAGCGATTACAGGGCATTGCGAGCAGATGGGGTGGGAGCGCTCTCCTAAGCTACGGAAGGAATGGCTTGATGGGTAAAACGCCCACAAGTCAAAAGAAATTAGAGTAGTCCACAGTCGGAAATGGACAAGCATCTTCATATAGTACATAAAACAAGAGGGATAATACATGTCTCTAAAGGTAACATAAAGGAAGAATCTCCAGTGACCCTGAACAGTTGAATTTATAATTCTTGCTGGTCTTGACATTCCTGAACTCAAAACACCCTATGGCTTCCACACTGTTCATGCCTTCTTTCACCGTCCCAAAGACCACATGCTTGCTGTCGCCATTCAGTCTCGGAAGCGCAGATAAAAAACTGGGAACCATTTGTGTTTGGTCAGGATTTGCCATGGACAAGATGCCAGGATCTGTATGCGTCAGGATGAAGTTCTCACTCTCAAATTTCTCTCCGCAGATGGACCTGCCGCCAGTGCCATTGTGATGTGTGAAGTCACCACCTGGCACATGAATCCTCGAATAATATATAATTCTAATCATCTTCAAAACATTATAGTAAGATCTCCAATGCCTCATAATGGGAATTAGATCTTAGCACATGGAGACTTGCACAGGACACACAGCCACATCCACATCACACAAGGAGTAATTAAGTACTTGAGTTGACCCGACAGCATCCCTGAAGATTAAGGCATCCCTAAGCTATGGCAGATAAGAAGACTATGGGCCAAATCTGTTTTGTTCCAAAATGAGTGTTCAAGGAAAAAAAGGTGGAAATATTAAGACTATCTAAAAAGTAGAACAGGTTGAAAATTTTATCTAAAGTATATACGACTTTTACATTGAGTGCAAGTAATTATTTCAGAAAGACTATTGTCATGGATTTTTAGATTACTCCCTTTGTTAGTTTCCCATTGCTATAGTAACAAATCATCATAAATTTAGAGGGTTAAAATGATATAAATTTATTCTCTTTCAGTTCCTGGGGACAGAAATCTGAAATAACAATTAGATGGATAAAGCCAAGTGGCTTTTTTTGGCACTAGGGAAGAATACACTTCTCCCCTCTCTCTTTTGTTTGTTCTTTTTTCTTATTGTGCTGATAAGTAAACTCAGGGTCTTTGGAATGCCAGGCAAAGGCTCTCCTGCCAAGCCAGAACATAGCCCAGAGTAAAACTGTTCATTTTATTTATATGTATGAGTATCTTTGCATGTATTCATCTATATCACATATATGCCTTTGAGCATCAGAGGTCATCGGATTCTCAGTACTGGAGATAGATGTGGCTGTTGATAACTAAACACAGATTCTCTGCAATAGCACTAAGCATTCTTAACTACTGAGACATCTCCCAGCCCCAGAATACATTCTTTAATCTTCAATTTTCAGTTTGCAATGGCTGCTAGTATTCAGTAACTTGTGACTACATTCCTTCAATTTCTGTTCAGTAGTCACTTCTTTTATGTACAGTCATGATGGAGATACAGTATGAGAAATTTGTCATTGTGCAAATATTAGAATGTACTTCATGACCATAAATAGTATGGGGCAATTACTCGAACTCATTTCCTGATGCAGTCCACAGACAGTGTAATCATAGGATGCATGCATCTGTTGCAAGCATGACATGGCATACTTTCAACAGAAAATGTCATTTTTATAAGTAGAGACAAATACTATAAAAATGATCAAATCTATAGAAAGAAAGATAAAAGTCATAGGAAGTCAATGTATTGACCAGTAACAGTCACTTAGCAATATAGTCAGGTCATATGTAATGTATACGGTTTATGTGCTGTCCTTCCATATACCAATATGTTTACCCCAGCATCAATATAGATAGATGAGGGATGCATTTGGTATGAGGTTACAATGGCTCTGCTGTCACTAGACAATTAGAATGCTTTAGTTCCACTATAATTTATGGCAATACCATCATCATATATGTGGTCCATTGTTAGAAAAATATTACTATTCACTGCCTGACTGTAGTTTAGTCTGTCTGCCTTCTATAATCACAAATAAAAAAAATAAACTATAAAAGTGCCTTTTATGAAAATGAAGGAGCACCGACGATACAGAGAAATGGATGGGTTGAGAGGCAATGATGTTATTTGGATTTTTTTTTCTATTTCCTTATTTGTAGATAGTCTCAGTAGCCCAGGGTGGTATAAAACTTACAGTCTTTTGGTCTCTGTCTCCTGAGTAGGAATCACAGGCATATAAGACCAATGAGAGATCCAAGAAGATGATGCTAAAGTATTATTGAAAACATGAAAATAAGTTACTCACACAGTTCATGTTTTAGATATAGTGTCAATATGGAAGAAGGCTGTGTGGTGAGGACAAGGTATATTCAAGCAAATGAAAATTCATAAAGGTGGGTATAGGTAGAACCACAGATTGGGGGTACAATGTGGGTAGAAAATGGTATAAGGCTGGATTGGTGGAAGACGGTCACTCCATTCTTGATGACTGTACTAGTAAACCTTAGGGTTGCCAAAATAAAATACCACAGAATAGGGCTCAAGTAACAGAAACAGTTTCTCACTCTTCTGGAAGCTAAGAGCCTGAGATTAGGGTGTCAGTGTGTTAGGGTTCTGATGATGATCCTCTGGTTGGCTTGAAGACACCTACTTCCTCTGTGTTCTTATATGGCAGAGAAAAGATAGGAGAGGGAGGGAAGGCCAGATCTCTCCCATTAAAAAAGGTTATGTCCTATCAGATTATGGCCCTACCTCTTAACAGTATTCTCTCCACATATAGCCACATTGCATTGAAGGAGTCCAGAACCAGAAATGTTGAGGTGGGTGGGACATAATTCAGTCCTTAGAAAAGGGCAATACAAGTCTCTAATTTCCACCAATGGGATGGCATGATCCCATTTGAGAAGACTGTGTGAGATTCTGTGAAGAGAATGGGCAGAGGGCAGAAGTGAACATGAAGCCTGGTGAGCAAGCGTCTTTAGTGGCTCAGTGTAATCCAGACAGCATTTCTGTTGGAAAGTAGAGCATCCCAGACTAATCTATGAGGTAAAATTGAGCAGATAGAGCACTTCATTTGTTACAAACTCGAAGGCATGAGGAGGACCTGGATGGTGCTTAGGTTTTCACATGGCTTTCCTGAGTGAGTGACAAAGGTATTCATTCACACAGGAACACTCCAAAGAGATAACATGTAGAGGAAGAACTATAAACTCTTTTGATATCTGAACATTTCCAGAATGTTTGAGAGATAATTTAACCCCTTTGAATGATCATTTTTATTATAACAAATACAATAAATATTTAAACCTTTGCTTCCTACATATCATTGACTTAACACAATAAAAACCCTAGTCCTTTGAGCTGACAAGAGGAAACAGATATTAACAATGCAACATGGTGGAAGGATTGAGCCTAGGCTGGAGTGGAGCCTTCCTGGGGGAGAGCTGCCTGGTATGAGGTACTCTTTGGCAGACACCTAACACTTTTAAATAAGCCAATTTTTCCCCAAATGAAATATGATCTTTAGTTGCTGAACTGACTCATAATGACATAATGAAATACCCAAGACAGGCTTCTTAGGAAGGAAAGGTACCCCTTTTTGCCATATGGTTTTGGAGGTTCAAGTCCAAGACTAGGTGGCTGCATTGATATGAGTCTCTGTTGACAGGGCCATATCATGGATCGAGTGTTTGGACATCTCAAGCTAGAAAG
This sequence comes from Mastomys natalensis, assembly GCA_021653895.1. Lineage (NCBI taxonomy): Eukaryota > Metazoa > Chordata > Mammalia > Rodentia > Muridae > Mastomys > Mastomys natalensis. The sequence goes on from JAJTUV010000037.1 coordinate 2,377,303, forward strand.
CAGAGAGACACAAAGAAACAAGAATCTCATAGTTCCTCTTCAAAACAGGCCTCAGTGACATCTTTAGGACCTACTTCTTAAATGTCTCACCATCTCTGAATTGTGGTACATTCAAGAAGAAAGCTTTGAATACTTGGACCTTTGTGGGACATCCTCCATGTGTCAAACCACATCTCTTGGTTAATGTTAACACTGCCCTGAGACCCTCATCATCTTTTCTCCCCCTTCTCTGTCTCCCAAAGTCTATCTCATTGCCATTTTATCTGGATTCTACACGAATCAAAGCCCTTCTAATTTCATTATCAGTGTGATTTCAAATATGACTTCCTTTTTGAAGCTTTTTCTCCCAACAAAATAATGTTTTATGTATTTGATAGCATTTAAAGAAAAATCCCAAAGAAAAATGTCAAAATAAATATCACTATTTTATGATGTTGTGAATTCATTTTTAAGTCTTGTTACTCAAACATTCTTCCTGTTCTTTACAATTCTCAGTGCGGTCTGTCTTTTCCCTTTTCTTTGTCATTATTATTATTTTTAATGCGTTTTAGTCCTCTTTGGTGGAAGGCAGTTTAAAGTTGATGCAAGAGAATCCTGAAATTATGGCAAGCCTGAGCTACAAAAAGATCCACTGTCAAAAACAAACAAACAAACAAACAAAACAAACAAAGCAAACACCGTGTTCCCTATTTGCCAGTGCATGTAACATAGATCCTAAATTGATGAATAGATGTGAGTTTCCCAACTTCACTAAGCCAGCTTTGTGGAGAGACAATAAATTTGGGGTGCAAAGAGGAGGGTGCAAAAGTTTTATTTCTAGGTCACTGTGATCCCGTGGTAGATTCTCTGGCAATTGAATCTCCAGAATCATGACAGAACTACCTAGGATCAAGCTAGACCTTTGGATCAGAAGTTGTTTTGAAGTCAATCAGGAATAGAGGACAACCAGGCACTGGTTGGATTTACTTTGATGTGGGACTTGGTACCTATACATTTTGATTGCCAGATCTTAAAACTCTCGAGTTGGCCCGGTGTACTTTGAAGCTTTCGGAACTTCACAGAATTCTAACTAAATCTCTAACCCAAGATTGAGCAGCGGATTGCACATGGTCTGGATCTTTTCTTTTGGTTCTATTTGTCCACCGAATGGAAAGCGCCAGATTATCAGGTAAAACCTTTCCAGACGAGGCAGTTACAATGAGCTCAGACAACTTCTAGGATGGGTGACCTCTTCATTCCACAGTCCCCTAGACAGCCATCACTCTCAGCAGGGTCCGGGTCACCTAACACACCTGCTGGCAGGCCACGCCCTCCGGCCCTGCTCCTCCTGCACGCCCCGCCTCCGTCATGAAGCCACCTCCCGGCTCCTCGAGCTCTGGCCCCGCCCCCTCCAGCTCCCCAACGTCCTCGGCGTCGAGCCCAAGCCTGCGCCTGCGCCTGCGCCCTGAGGCTGAAGTCGGGGCGCGCCTTGGCTAGAACGCGGAGAGCGGCGGGCGGAGCAGCCAATGGGCGGCGGCGCTGCTTAGCTGCCGGGAGGCGGGGCCTGCGCGGGTGTTAGGTTAGCGCGAGGCGTGACCTAGTTGACAGGCTCTGAGGTGCTGCTGTGGCGGCGGCCGCCGGGCAGAGCGGGCGGGTTGAGGGAGGAGGGCGGCAACGGGCCAGCGGCTAGCGGCGCGGGACGCAGAGCCTTTGCACTTTTCCCTCCCGAGTGTCCCCTCCAACCCCCCCCACTCCACACACCCTGTTTGCCCGTGAGCCTGGGGAACTTGCAGCTTAAAGCCAGCCACCCCCACGGCAGCATGTACCCCAGCAACAAGAAGAAAAAGGTGTGGAGAGAGGAGAAAGGTAACCGGCCCCGCGGCCCCGGGGACGGGCGGCGGGTGGGTGGGGGCGGGGGCCCGGCGGGGCGGCGCGGCGCCCTCCGCCCGCAGCCTCCTCGCGCCCTCTCGGCCGGTGCCGCTCCTGCCCGCGGCCGCGTCCACGCGCGCGCACGCCGGCGGCCACGCGCCGCCCCCGGGCACCTGCGGCTCGCGCACTTGTGGGCACACACCCCTCCGGGCGCGGGGTCACCTCCTACCCTGCGTGCTCGCCTCCTGCCAGGCGCGCACCCTCGGGCAGGGTACAAGTTGGTCAGGACCCCAGCTGAGCTGGGACTTTGTACCTCCCTCCGTGTGTCCCGGGGACAAGTGCCGGCCGGTGTCACTCTGGCTGCAGTTGCTGCACCTGCTTTCCTCCGGTCCCAGCCTCTGTCCTCCCTTCATCCCAAAGTGGCTGAGGACCCCCGCTATGCTCAGTTGCAGTGTGACTTCTGAAATTTGGAACCCAAAAGGAGCATCTTGTCGGCTAAGTGCCTTCCGAGAAGTCTGAATGGGCTTTCCTCGGCAATGTGTTTCTTTCTCTGTTATATCCCCATTCATAGTCTGGAGTCGCACGGAGTAAGACTGCGTGCTCTCTGTGAAAGAACCTTTCCCTGAGTTTTGTGCACACCGAGGCTTGTCCAAATCCGTTTGACGGCGGCACCGATTCCTTTAAGAAATAGAAATGTGCGATCAGTTCTTTTTCTCCTCCTGTCTGTCTCATCTCAGTTTCATAGGTCATATTTTGGTGTAATGCTTGAGTCTCTGGCATACTTTTTTCCATCCTTTAAAAAAAAAAACAAAAAACAAAAAAAACCTGTTTTCTTACCCCAGTTACAGAAAAACTATTTGCATTGCTACTACCAACTTGCACCAAATTTACATATAAAGGATGGAGTTGGGCAAGGGTGTACAATTTTCTCAGGACTATCTTCTTACAGAACAGGAATAAAAGGGTGACTCTGTTGAAAGTTGATTTTCTTGCAGATAGCTTGTTAAACATTTTTGTTGCAAGTCCCTGTCCTTTGTGAACCTTTTGACCAAACAATGGACTTAAGAGTGAGAATTAGAAACAGTTCTCTAAGTAGTGGCTGCTTTATGAAAAAAAGTAGCTAGGAGGGATGTAGTCAAATCAACTGCAGGGAAGTATGAATATGATTGAATAGTGCAGTTACAGTATCTGTTAAATATTGAAGGATTCACTTTAGTGTCATTGTTTCAATGTGTGTGAGTGTTGAGAGAACTAAAACTCAAGGTGTCACAGAACAAATACTGTTTAGAATGAGTGCCTGACGGCAGGGCTGGGGCATAGCTTGGGTAGAGCAATCCTTCCCTCCGAACCCCCCACCTCAGTAAGCCCTATACCTGGCGCTGGGAAAAACTAAACAAGCAAATTAGAGGTCAGGAAAGAGCCAGGTATGTGAACTAGTGAGAAATTTTATTAGTGCTTAGCTTTTGTAGTAGCAGTTTCAATTGAACACACTAATGTGAGCATTGGAAAAGCACACCCAGTTTTCTTGATGGTCTTGAAATGTTAGCTTTGCATCACTGATGGCAATAAAATATAGTGTAAAATCAATTTACATTGTGTTCAGTAACACGAACCATTGAAATTATAGTGAATACCTAATAACTATTTTTATTATAGTAAACAAACTGCTCCTAAAGTAACATCTGTACACATGGATTGTGATAAGCAGACATTTCAGAATCTTCAATATCTTACTGGTTTTTCCTTTTGTTTCTTCTATAGGAAAAATATAACCAAGTCTTTTCAATTAATTAATTAATTAACTTAACGTACAAACCAAAGTTTCTCCTACATCTTCTCCCCACCGTCCTTCCCCCCTCCTCCACGCAAGACTCCTACTTTTCTCTTCAGAAAAGGAGAGATCTCCCATTGATATTAACCAGCCTTGACATATTAAGCTGCAGTAAGACTGGGTGTATCTTCTCCTACTGAGGCTAGACAAGGAAGCTCAGTAGGGGGAAAGGGTCCCAGAGGCAGGCAACAGAGTCAGAGACAGCCCATGTTCCCACTGTTAGGAGTCCCACATGAAGACCAAGCTGCATAACTGTTAGATAGATGCAGAGGGCCTAGGTCAGTCCCATACATGGCCCCTTAGCCAAGTATATATATATATTTTTAAATAAAGAAGCAAATGCATAAAGAAGGCTTTCAGTAAAGTTATTTTCTTTTATCCCAAACTAAGCTATTTTTAAATAAAGCTTAAAGTTAAGGGAAATATTATGAAGTGAATGCTTTGTATTTGTCTTCTAGGGATGTCTGTTTTTGGAACAGTCAAGTGTGAAATATCATCTGTTATTCCACCAAAGGGAATTCAGGATTTCTCATACAATAAAGAAACCAATGGGATGCATGACCTTTTCCTTTCATCCCACTGGAGAGTTGATGGCTTAGTACTTTTGCAGCTGTTATTGAAATCTAGATGAAGCCTTACCCAGTTCATTGAAATGTCAAGGCATTTTAGAAACATATTATAATTCACTACACCATGTAGTAAGTAGATATGTGTATATTCTTGGTTCACAGAGAAAGGGTTCATTGTAAAGATGAAACATTAATAGAAGAGAGTTTTTTGTAACAGCTAAGAAACCGTGTGTATGTCTTTTGCCTTTTGTATGTCTCATTGCTTAAATAACTAACTGAGGTGTTCTTAAAAAGCACATATGTTAAATAAATATTGTTCTACTATTTTGTGGCCTAATTTAGAATCATTTAGTGTGTATTTTCATTTCTAGTGTTACTGTTTATCTCTTTGTTTTTATTGGATTATACTTGGTGTTGGTTTTTTGTTTTAAGTATAGTTACTTCTAAATAAATAGAATGCAACTTTATTTCTGTCGGTAACTTCTGACATTTATGTAAACAGTTGCTTCGTAATTTCTCTCAGCCTGATGTATAGCTGTAACAATTCTGCATGGTGATCTGAGCTTTTAAAGTAGTGCTTTAGCCACTGAGGGTCCGCCCCCTTTTCTGCTTTGTGAGCTAACATCCTATAATGAACAGGTGTCACTGCCTTTTTAGATCATGGAGAAAGCAAGTTTCACAGGACAGTAGCAGCCCTAGCATGTTCTCCATGGTGTCATTGGTTTTTGTTTTTTTTTTAATATATTTAATTTAGGATTTATTCCCACTGTAGAGGAAGCACTTTTCTTGTTTGTTTATAAGATTAACCCTGTGCTTGTGTTTTTTATCCAGTCACTTACAGTCTTTGAGATCTTGTGCCATCATTTACTCATTCTCGAGTATGTTTAATTTCTCATTGTCTTCATCTTTTCTCTACTGTCCAAAACAGTGCTCTTTGTCTTCCTTGCTCACTTCTCCCTCCCTTCTTCTTCTCTCCCACTCTTTCTCAGACAGGCTCAAATTCTGTGTAGTTTAGACTGGCCTAGAAATCATTCTGTAATCCAGGTTGGCCCTGAATGTGTGGCCGTTCTCTTGGTTCAACCTCTAAGTCCTAGGATTACAGGTGTGAGCCAGAGTATCAGGCCTCACTTTCTTTTTGTTTTGTACCTCACAGTCTCATGGATTTCACTTAGATTATGAGACTAGTGTTTCTAAAGTCATTCAGTAATGATGACGAATATACTAAGATAATAGTCACTGAAGTCCTATCTTGTGCTGTCTACTGTTTTTAATCCCTTAGATGCATTATGTCACCGATGCTCACAACTCATGAAGGTAAAAAGTTATATGAAGTAATCTAGGGTCAAGCTTTAAATCCAGTTGTCCCATTTCAAATCCTAGTTCGTTCTGTTCTACAAGCTCCATGTGAGTTATTTGACCTCTCTGCCTTAGTTGCCTCACCCAGAAGTTGGGAATAATAACTGTCTAATTATCTCACAAAGAAATTGAAACATAAATAGATGAAAGTAATGTATCTAAGACCATATAGATTTATGTAATGATTTAGGTTCTAGCCAAAACTCTATTAACCACTGCTGTCTTTTCAGTGCTGATGGTCACCTAGTTGATAAGGCACTGGCTTTGTAAAATAATTCTTATATTCTCTGACCTTTCCTGTAACACTAGATAGTATTTTTCTCATTGTATTTATTAAAGCTCTTCCATGTATCACTTGTAATTTATAACCTTGTTGACAACTAAATTTTATTTCATTATTCTTTCTAACTTGTCAAATTTGACAAAGTTTCTTTTTTTCTTTTCTGTTTTCTGTCCTTTCTTCTTCTAGGACCAAAAGTTTATATCTTATATTAAAATAAATAGAATTACATTATTTTCTGCTTCCTAGTGCATCATCTTGTGGACATACTAGGATATTCATAATCAACTTTAAACTAGTGGTCTTCTTTATAGAAGGAAGAATAACAGGTCAGCATCTCACACAAGACCCTGCACAGCGTTGTTTTCCTTTACTTTTGGGCTGTTTTCCACTTCTGTGGTCCTTCACTATCAGATAACATCATAAAGTTTCATTAATCTATTTATATCTTCATGTTTTTATTGCTCTTACATTTGTTGAAATATCCTTTTTACCTTTTCATGGGAAGAGTCTTAACTATGTGCATTAACAATGACTTGTTATGAAAATTATTTTGGTGATATAATCATTAGAAATACTTAACACCAATTGAGCTCTTTATAAATGGCATCTGCTATTCTAAGATGCTGTTAGTTTTATATTTTAGTCTTAAAACCAAGGTGTGTATATAAAATATGTATATTCCACCACCATAATGCCATTACCAAATATAGAGTACACTTTTCACTGTCACTGTTGATGGCTTTGTAAAATTGAGGAAAAAGCTTTGCAGCTGTTTCTTGTGCTCTCACTGTTTGGACATGCCTGTTTCAGTAGTCTGTATTTTATTTAATTGATGCTACTTTGTACCTTACTTATTTGCTCTTTTGCCCTGTGAACTGAAAGATTATTGTTCCTGAGTTCTGTAAATGTACACCTTGCACATACTCTGTGTTAGCAGATAATGATGGGAGGAGTAAATTACTTTACTCATTTCCTGAGCTACCTTAGGAGCTTTGTCTTGAGCAGCTTTGATTTTATGTTTCTTGCTATTGTGGAATTAATTTGACCTCCTTTAACCCTCAAATATGAAATCATTGGATTGCGTTTTGGTGTTCTTAAGTCTTTGGTTAGTGTAGCATGATTAATATTTATAAATGTATTCAGTAATTCCAAAGATTAAAATTTAAATACAAATGGAGATTCTGCTTTTATTTTGCAAGAACGTTTGCTGAAGATGACCTTAGAAGAGAGACGCAAGGAATACATAAGGGACTATGTTTCTCTGAGCACCATTCTATCATGGAAGGAAGAGATGAAGAACAAAGGCCAAAATGATGGTAAGTTTCTCAGAACAATTTTTTAGGCAGATGCTGCTCCCATATATTGATGGTTCTTACAAGACATTGGTTGACAGAAATGAATAACTAAATTCATGAATGAGGTATTTTTGAAATTATTACTTTGCTTTTGAAATTATTGTTTGCTTTTAGTTGCCTATCACATACTTCTTAAACTTAGGAATGTATAATAACATAGGTCATATTCTGAAATACAACACATTTATAGTATGTGCCTTTTTTTTTTTTACAGGTACACTTTTATTCTTTAAAATCTATTCTGCAGCAGATCTTAAGAGAAAATGCTATAGACATTTACTCGTTGGTTGTGTGGCATTTTGAGCTTGTATTAATTGCATTTCTATTGGATTTTCTTTAGGTTACTTTAAGGATTGAATATTGCTAAGAGAGTATATTGCAATACAGAAAAACAATAACATTTCAGATAATTTAGAGAATTATGTTTTATATGGTATTGTATTATGTTTATATGTAAAAACATTTGACAATATTTACTTAGTCTTTTGATTTGATGAAAGTCTGGGTTGTATTAAGTATAAATGGATTTTTAAGCATTAAAAGGATACATGAAAATTGATTATTCAATATCAAGTGGTCAGCCCAAAATCAATTTTTTAATACACAGACACACACACACACACACACACACACACACACACACACACACACGTCTTCAAAGAAATTGAGGCCATTAACTTGGCAGGGAGATGGAAGGAGTTGGAGGAAGGGAAAGGGAAGGTAGGAAATATTATATTAAAAATTATATTTTAATAAAAATTATTAAAAGTTTCTAAGCAGGAAATCATACATTTTACAGATGTTAGATATACGTATCTCAGAATTAATAGTCATTGGTATTAATCTTGATGCAAAATTTAGACACACAAGGGAATTTACTTAAGGAAGAGAACTTGAACAATTCATTTTATAGACTGTGCCCTTAGACTGGTGACAGCATATAGGATACAGAGCAGAAAATAAAAACCAAGTGTGGAACAAAATCTGTGGAGAAATCAGCTGACTTAAGCTTTGGTGTTTGTAAAAAGAACATAGTTAGGGTTTCATTTTAGACACTCTTCTGAAAGGTGGAACAGGCATGGTGACGTGTACAGCTGAGGCAGGAACATTGCTACCAGTTAGACAGCTTGGATGCATAGTGACTTCAAGGCCAGCCTAGGATGGCTAGCCTTACCCTACTTAAAAAACAAATAACTGCAGCAACAACAAAGGCAAAGCTTGTTAGGCTGAAAGTGGAAAGATCTTTTTAGTGGGTAGGTAGGGGAGTGACTTCACCTCAAGGGTTAGTGGTATCCTAGAGCCAGATGACTAGCATATTCACATCTGACCTCCTGCCTCTTATTTTCAGTAAAGGCAAGTTGTTTTAGCAGTTGTCTCATTAAGACATTGAAAGAGAAGCTAGTGTTGTGTAATGCAAGAGCACAGGCCAAAAATCAGGAGAAGAGCATTTCTGCTTCTCCTTGATTGGGGCTCAGTTATCTCTCTCCCCTCCCTTTTTTTTTTCTTTTAATCAACTGGAATTGAATACTTAGCTCCATGCCTAGCAAACCTCCTTTTGGTCTTTCTCTTTTCTTCATCTGATTACCTTCATGATCACTGGTCATGATAGCTGGTCAGTTATCTAAGAATATGGTACATGATATTCCTGTTAGCAAATTTGCTCTCTTGGGATAGAGTTAGAGTCCTGCTGCTACTGGAATATTTCAGAGATCAGTAGCTGATACTCTGGCTGTTGTGCATGTTGGAACCACTTTCTTCTATTTAGGAACTTGGTTTTCTTGTTGGCTACTTCTATTCTTTTTATTTCATTTATTTTTTATGTATTTATTTATGTAGCTATGCACATATGTATGCATTTATCTATCTATTTATATGTGTAGGTATATGGGTGTGCATGTGGGTGAGTTACATTAGTACATTAGTATCATAGCTCACATATATAGGTCAGAGAACATCTTGCAGGAGTCAGATCCCCATTTCCACTGTGTGTATTCTGAGACTGTAGTTCAGGATGTTAGCCCTGGTGGCAAACATCTTTATCTACTGAGCTATCCCACTGGCCCTGGCTACTTCTGTTTAAAGATTCAGCCAACAAGTAACTGTGCGTGGTAGAATTTTGTCAGAATTAAGTAGTTTGGTTGTATTCAGGAAAATACAAAATTCTAAAATATGTCTGCCAAATTAGAAAATATACATTGAATAACTCCTGATATGTCTTTCCCTTACATGACACTGTGTATTTAATTCTGTGTGCCAAATATGAACTTATAATTTATAAGTGATTCACAGTTATTTTATGCATCAATTTTTCTGGTAAGCTATTTTGAATCTGAAGGCATTCCATGGGGAGTTAGGTGATATGACCTGAATTGTATTTTTATTAAGCAGTGCTTTATCATTTACATGTGACATCTGAAATGTTATTTGCTGTTGTCTTTTGTGACCTGGAAACTGGTGTCTGGCCTCATCCTTGAAATGTAATAGTTTTGTTATATAAGTGATGTTTGGTAATTTTTTACATTGTACACATTTTAAACATCCTTCATACATACTTGGTTCTTGTCATCTCTTTAGTACTAAGTCATAGTAGAATATTAGTCAGTTTTACTATCTTACTGCTTCAGAAGATGTTTAGTTAACTGGTGAATATGATCATTATGTACATGCATGAAATGTCATAGTAAAATCTATTGTGTATAATTAGACATAGTGGGCAGCTGCACATATGAACTCACAGTGATTGTGTCAGCATGCATAAGAACTGAGCAAGCTCAAGCCAGATACAATTCTAGCATGGAAGTGAGGGTGAATTCCTATCCCTAGCTGAGGAATTATTGGCTTTTGATAGCTGCTGAGAAAAATAGTTTTCTTTAATGGTATCACTCCTGGGGTATTGACCACACTTCAAGGCAGGCCCCATACCCACTAATAGTTGGCTAGTACAAGCTGGACTGGATGGTTTTTAAAAAGAGAGAGGAAAACCAGAATTGGGTAAGCAGGGATGTGAATCAGGGAGGAGCTGAGGAATCAACATGATCCAAGTGCATTGTAAGAAAGTCTCAGAGATTTAATAAAAACACTATTTTAAAATAAAAATATGCATAATTAGTATATACTAATAAAATACTTGAGAAAAATCTTTAATGTTGAGAGGTATGGATATATATGAATATATATGCAAAGCTTCTCAGGCTATTTTGAAATAATTTATGTATATTATATAGTTTTATCTATAGTGTATATAAATATGCTTATCTACATATATATCTTTAAAAGATATCTTCTTAGAAAATTAGCAATTCATTAATACAAATATCCAATCAGTATGTTCATTTTCCTGTCATCTTAGTTACTTTTCTGTTGCTGTGACAAAGCGGCGTGAGCAAGATTTAGAGTCCATGATCATCATGGTGGGAAGCATGGCAGCAGGCAGGCAGGCGTGGTGCTGGAGCAGTAGCCGAGAGCCTGTATCTGATCCATAAACACGAAGCAGAGGAAGATGGGAGGGGAGGGGGTGTGTGTTTTGTGTGTGTGTGTGTATGTCTGTGTATTTGTGTGTGTGTGCGCACATGTGTGCACATCCCCCTGCACAGGTCCCTGTGGAGGCCAGAAGGAGAGGGAGGGAAGGAGAAAAGGAAAAAGGGGGAGAGAGGGGGAAGGAGGGGAAGGAGAGAGCATGCATTAGAGAGTGCTAACTCAGTGTAGTCTCAAAGCCCATCCTCAGTGATGTACCTTTTCCAGCAAGGCCACACCTTCTAATCCTTGCTAAACAGTTCTACCTGGAGAGCAAGTCTTTAAACATATGATCTAATTGGGAATCATTTCCATTTTACTACCATAACCATTGCCTTATAAAGGACTTGGATTTTTGTATTGCTTTTTTACCTGAGTATGTATCCAATAAGAGTGCTTGTTTTTTTTTTCCCCCCAGAGAAATAGAGTTCCTCAAACCTGTAATTCTAGCTCCAGGGGACCTGATGGCCTTTTCTGGCCTCTGAAGGAACCTGCACATGTCAATACATACACACACACACTCAAACCTCTTTCTATCACATTGACACATAAATAAAATTAAGTAAAATTTAACAAAAAATTTAAAAAGACAGTAACAAGGTCAATAATACTGTATTTCATCTTAGTTAATTTTAATCTGTATTTAGTTCTATTTCTGTCCCTTTCTTTCTGATTATAATATATTTTAGAATACACTGGAGGTTTTTTCTTTTGTATTCTGAGTTCTTCTCTTCACCCTATGCAGCTGAATCACAGCAATTTCTTAGCACTTGTTCCTCTCTGTGTGTTTCTTGTAGTTGTAGTTAAACTCTAGAGCAGTGCTTCTCAACCTCCATAATACTGCAGTCCTTCAATATACCTCATGTGTGGTGACTCCAAGCATAAAATTACTTCTGTTGATACTTTCTAACTATAATGTTGCTACTATTATGAATCATAATGTAAATATCTTACCTGCAGCTGCTCTTAGGCAACTCCTGTGAAAGGGTCATTTGACTCCAAAAGCAGTGGAGACCTACAGGTTGAGAACTGCTTCCCTAATGAATTATTCAGATATAGGTTTAAGCTTTTTTGAAAAAATATTTTTATATCATTCTGCCTTTTCATACATGAGATCACAGAGTAGATAGTATCTGACCTGTCTCCCTTTGGTGTCAATATTGGTCACTGGGCTCATATGTGCTGTGAAGTACCCGTAAAGTATTGATATCATCCATTGATGATTGCTGCTTAGGTCATTTATTTCATTAGTGGTTGAAAAATAGTGTCAACTGGATTTTATTGTTCTGTGCTTTATTATCATGTATCCTAAGAGGACCTTGAATTTACTCTATAGCCAGTGATGGCCTTGAATTTCTGATTCTCTTCCCTTCACCTCCTAAGTGCTGCAATTGTAGGTATACCACACATAGTGTATGTGGTGCTGGAGATGACAGAGGGCTTCTATAATGACAGAAAACTCTACCAATTGAGCTACACCTATAGTCCATGAGTCATTATTTTGAATGTTAGAAGAGCAATTGAGAAAAAGAATAATAAATCTTTATAATTATGCTATTCAACTATCATAAAATATTCTTTGGAAATGGCTTGATTAGAAGAAAACTTCACATTTTGTATCTTGTATATGTTTACATTTAAATCATTTAGCAGACACCTTACTCTAAAATTCTGAGGTGTACAGTTTGTCTGAATTACTAAACCATTTTTTGAGGTAAATGGAAATGTTTTGACATGTACAGTTTCATTATAGAGACACATTTATAATCTTTAGTTTCTTCCATATTAAAATTTGTATGATTGGAAAAAAGTTCAGCATTATTGATTCTCCTTTCATTTGAACTAATTTCTACACTTAAAACTTATTTCTGTGGAAAGTGCTGACATAACAGGTTGTGTGCTTGTTCCAGCTACTTGGGAGGCTGAAGCAGAAGGGTTTTAAGTTAGAGGCAATGTCTAGATAATGGTGTGAATGCTTTTCTCCCATTTTTTACTCTTAAAAAGAGAGAGAGAGGAAAAAATTAAGCCCTAACTGCTGAGTTTTTCCTCTCTTTACATTGAAATCTAGTTTGAGTGGGATTTAAAATCCTGGTCAGTGAATGACTTGTGTACCAAGCTGAAAAGTCATATTTAGAAATCATCAAAACCTTATCTTTTTCATTTGTATAGGAGCTTTTATTTTATTTTTAAATATATATTTTTGGTAATTTTATACATGAATGTGTAATGTATTTAGGTTTATATTCTCTCCCCACTAACCCACTCTAGGTCCTGCAAGGATCCCATCTCCAGAATTTATATTTTTGTTTTTAAATGTATTTTAATCATCTTTTAATATTAGTATATAACACAATACTTTTATTTTAGTAGGTTTATAATAACTACTTTTGGTTATCAGTTTGTTTATTAATTATAAAGACTGAGGAAATTAGAATGTAAATGCTGTTCAACAGAACAAGAACAGTATGTGGAGAAGGATGAGGGTAAGAGTTTCATTTTGTATGACATGCAATAATTTATTTTGTTTTTGTTTTTCTTTTTCCCCCTTTTATTGAAATAGATTTTCCTCCCCTATAGTGTATCCTCATTACAATCTCCCTTTCTTCTACTTTTCCCAGTTCCTTCCTACTTCCCCTCTTATCTGGATTCAGTCTCCCTGTCTCTCATTAGAAACAGACAGACTTCAAAGGTATGGTAGTAAAACAAAAACTAACAGATTGCAATTGGACAAAACAAACAAACAAACACACACACACACATAGAAGGAAATGACTCTAAGAGAAGTACAAGAAGCAGAGACCCACTCCTTTGCACACCCAGAAGCCCTATTAAAACACTAAACTGGAAGCCATAATATGTACACAAAGGACCTGCTACTGACCTGTGCAGGCCCTGTGCATGCTGTCTTAGTCTCTGAGTTCATAATGTGCTTAGATCACATTGATTTAGAGGGGTTTTCTTGGTGTCCTTCATCCCTCTTGCTCTTACACTTTCTGTTCTACAAAACAAACAAAAACAAAAACCAAATGTAGCAATAAAATGATTTCTAATAGCATTCTCTTATACTCCTAATCAGTCCCTTGCTCAGCCTTCAACAAAGAAGCTTCCTCCTGCAGCAGATGGGAATAAATACAGAGACCCACAGCCAAACATTATGTAGAGAGTAAGAGACCTTGGAACACTCAGCCACAAAACAACGAGATATGTCCATCAAATTCCTCTCCTAAGGGCTCAAGGAACCCTGAGCAAGAGGAGGAAGAATGAATTTTGTTTTTAACTAAAAAAATAGAAATAGAAGTCGGGGCTGGAGTGATGGTGGAGATGGCCAGTGGATAAAGTTCTTGCTATATATACCATGTTTGAGGACTCAGAATTTGGATCTCCAGCAGCCACCCAAAAGCTATGGTGGCTGGCTGTAATCCCAGTGTTTGGGAGGCAGGTACAGGGGATCCCTAGGGCAAACTGACTAGATTAGCTGATCAGCAAGTTCTGGATTCAATTGAGAGTCCCTGTTTCAGTAAATAAAGTGGAGAGGAATTGAGGAAGGCTCCCAATGTCTATGTGGAGCCTCTACTTGCATATGTGTATATGCATCTAAACACATGCACCTACATACAAGCAAACATGCATGAACACCACATGTGCATGTGCACCCACCCATATACAAAAAGATTAGGCCGGGCGGTGGTGGCGCAATACAAAAAGATTAGAATGAAATACTGTTTCAGGCTTTTATAGTATCAACTACATTATGTTATTAAATATTGAATATAGCTGAAGATGACCAAATAGTTGGGAAAATGGTTTTAAAACAGGATGATTTAACCCAGGCTATTAGGAGGGTCAGGCAGAGGCAGGTAGTACCTATGAATTCAAGGCCAGCCTGATTGGCAAAATGGGTTGTAGGCCAACCAGGGCTACACAGTGAAATGTCTCTAAAAACAAACATGATATCTATATATCTATGTATCTATGTATCTATATATCTGTATACCTATATCTATATATATGGTAAGGGTAATATATATAAAATATAATATATATATTAAACAAAACAAAACCAGTTCTGAGTCCTAACAAGCTTTATTCTTCAAGCCTTTGCTTTTTTGTTCTCTAGATCTTTACAGCTAGCCTTCTTCTTCTGTGTTTGTTGCGTGTGCTGTGCTTTAGGACTGGGGTCCGTAGTGGGGTAAAACACTGACCATCTTACTTGCATAATTATTGTCATCTTTAAGGTCTTAAGGTTGAAAGATTCCTCTCCTCACGTTTGGAGAGTTTCACAGCACCCTTCTTATTTCCATGTCTTTTCTTCTTTCTTCCATCCTTGGCCCCTCATCTTTTTCTTTTTAAATATAATCTTTCATAGATTTAACAAGCTCTAAAATCTGTTGGACCCTCACAGTTTTCCAACTTTGCTCTCTAGCTGTTTTGTCCACCCTAAATTTTCTTTTAAAGGTCAATCAAATTAATCTTTATCATGCACACTACCTTATCCTAATTCCCTCCCACTCCTAAGATTATATTTTATTGAAATAAGCCACATTTTTAAAATGATGGTGAATTATTTACATCTTTGTAATACAAAGTTGTTTCTGTTAAGTATCAAATGTTGTATAACAATGATAAATTTCAATTATAAAGATGTTTCTTAACTTTTATATACATATTTAAATAATTGATACAAGGATACAAATTCATAAGTTAGGTGCATTATATATTATTTTGTAGTATTTCATATTGTTATGGCTTCAGCTTCTATAAATCTAAATGGTAACAGAGTTTAAGTTGAGGGAAAATATATACAGTTGAACCCTTACATGGATTTTTAAGATGTTAATAATAACACTTTTAACATATTTCCATTTCAGATGTATTTATTTTGGCATTATTGATTCTTCATATTCAACTGTAGGAAGTTATTTAATACAACATGCTTTTAAAGTCCTTTGCTTCAAAGCCAGCTATGACTACAGACAGAATTTAGTTCTTGACTCACCTTAAATAGCTTCTAAAATATTTTGAAAATAAATAGTAGCTGTATTTGAAAACAGCGAGATTTCTGCGCAATAATATTCTTGTGGAGACTTAACTACTCACTGAAGCAAACATTTGTGAGGTATGATTATTTGACGTGTGAAGTGGAGAAGATAAAGAATATAAAGTTACTTAGGAATTCATAAATCATGATATGTTTCTGTGTCTCTTCTGCTTTATTTTAAATATTTTTCTAGGTGATTTTAACAACATGTAAATAACATTTAGTGTGTACTGCAGATGTAGTTCACCAAGTAGTAAATAAATTGTTCTCATATTAAGCATGTTAAAATGTAGAAACCAAGCCAATAATCTTAAATCTTATTTTTAAAAATACTTTAACGATAAGTTAGAATTATGATTTTAAGATGAAAAGTTCTTCAATATATATATATATATGTATATATATGTCATTCTAGTATTTGTATTTTACTCACTAAATGAATTTTACAGTAAATGTGAGTTTTACATAAATATTAGTTGCTCTGTGCAAACAGATACCCAGAGATTGGTACAGGTTGGTGGTACTAATGTATAGAATTTTGTATAAAGAGAACAAAATTCCAGTTCCAGTAGTCTTCCTTTGTGAGTCTTCATTACCTGTGTTCCATGCCTGATTTTTTTTTTAAATTTAAATCTATGAATCTCAAGACTATCTTCTTCTGTGGAATATTTAATTGCTGAATTATTTTCTGTAAGTACTGAAAAAAGGAACTGAAGTGCAGCTTATTTTCATCATTAAGTGTCTGATTTACAAGGCTTTGGATTATTGATGTAACAGTATAAATAACAAGTGCAGTTTAAGAGAGATGGCCCAGTGCATGCATGAGCAAAATGTGGAAGGTTTCTAGACTGAGAAGTACACAAAGAAACTTGAGTGTGATGAGGATAATTTTATTGTCACACATATAATGATTTATAGGCTATGAGAACTCTGTACACTTTCGCTTCATTAAAGTAACCCATTCCCCCCTTTTCGTGGAGACACGTCTCTTCTTTAGTATTTTTCCTGTGTCTGATAAACACCTATCTCTTATTTATATTTGTATTCTGAAGTTTTCTAATACATTCACTCATTCTTGGATTAATTAACTGTGTGTGCTAATGTGAGTGTGTATGTGTCTGTGTGTGTGTGAGTGTTAAGTGTGTGCATTCAGGGATGGGGGAGGTTGCCAGCTTTCCAATCCACTCTTGTAAAATTTAAACTATTTAATTTTTTATTATGATAATATACAATTCAAAATGTACCATTTTGATATTTGAAATGTTGAAACTAAAATAATTTATTTTAGTGTTCTGTGTAGAATCTTTCTCCCCCTTGGTTAACTAGCTGCATTCTTTTAAAGGTCATTATAAATGAAAGTGTTTTAATAAGTTTCTTATCAATGGTCCTTATTTTGATAAATGTAACTAATATTGGTATATAGTTTTGTTTCCTGCAACTGTTCTGAATTCAAGCTAATGATCATACTTTATCTCTCTGATCACTGAGGACAGAGAATTTTTCTTTTTCTCAACTTTGGATGTCTTTCATTTCATTATCTGCTATTTCATTATGGTGGCATAATGCAAGATTCCCATTGAAGTCCGTTTGAGTGTAGCATCTAATGGTATTAGGTGAATTTACAGTGTATGTGGCCGGCCATCCCTAGTATTCATTTACAGAGCCTTTTCACCTTTCTGAATAGAAAATGTGTGCTTGGGAAACAAAACTAGTAGCTTGTCCTTCTCACCCAGCTACTGCTATTTTCTAGTCTATATTCTGTTTCTGATTTTGTTAGTTCTGGATATCTGATGTGAGTAGAATTATACAGTAGTTGCCTGTGTCTGGCCTGTTACAACTCATGATTCATCACACTATAGATTCATCCATGGTGCATGTGTTTCAGAATTTTGATTTTAGTGTCATATCTTAGAAGTATCATGAAAATGTTCTCCCCAACCCCCAGGCTTTATGGTTTTTGTCTTACATTTAGGTTTTGATGAACTTTGAGTTAATTTTTATGTACGGTATAAAGTCCAATTTCATTCATCATGTAGATCTCTAGTTTTGTAGTATCTTTTTCTTTTGGCTAAGCCATGGCACCCTTTTAGAAAAATGAGCTTTAAAATGCCCCACTGATCTATAAATTTGGACTAATGCCAAAATCACACTTCTTTGATTAGTTTAGCTTTGTAGTAAGTTTTGAAATCATGAGGTGTGAGTCCTTTGCTTTCTTCCTATTTTGGTCATGATTAGGTGAATTTGATATTTATTGAAATTCCATGTGAGTTTTGAGGATTGTTTCTCTTCACAAAAACACCTTCAGGATATTGATAGAGATTGGGCTGAAGATGTAGATCACTTTGGGTAGCAATACTGTCTTTGCCATATTTTGTCTTTCAGGATATTTTTTTGCTTACTTACATTGTTTTTAATTTTTAAAATAAATTATTTTAGTGTTCTGTGTAGAATCTTTCTCTCCCTTGGTTAACTAGCTGCAGTCTTTTAAAGGTCATTATAAATGAAAGTGTTTAAATAAGTTTCTTATCAATGGTCCTTATTTTAATAAATGTAACTAATATTGGTATATAGTTTTGTTTCCTGCAACTGTTCTGAATTCAAGCTAATGATCATACTTTATCTCTCTGATCACTGAGGACAGAGAGAATTTTTCTTCTCTAATTTGGATGTTTTTCATTTCATTATCTGCTATACTTATCCTGTCTACAACTTTCAGTACTATGTTAATGAGAAGTATGAAAGTGGACACCATTATATTCTAATTTTAGGGAAAATGCATTCATTTTTTTGCTACCGGATATGATGTTATTTGAATTTTTATTTTTCTATTATGTTAATTTTCTGAAATTTTGAACATTTCTGTTATGTTTAGGAAGTTTTCATTTTACTCCTAGTTTACTGAGTGTGTTTTTTATGTGAAAGACGATAGGATTTGGTCATATGTTTCTCTGTGCCATTTGAAGTAAAAATGTAGTTGTTTCTCTTCATTTTCCAGCTCCCAAGTTTTAGTAGATGATGTGTTTCGGGGAACATACTGATGTCATTTAGAGGTGTGGACCTGCCAGTGGTGCATGTGAGCTTCATTCACGTCTTGGATCAAATATCAAGTCATATAGTCGTATTTAATTAGTAGGAATCTGAAAGTTATAGTGTAGTCACATGTTCAAGAGAGTAAAGCAGAAAACTATTTTGGAAATAGCAATTATATAACATCATCACTTACATGGCTTTTTAATCATATTCTGTTGAAAACAGCAAAACAGCAGCAGAATGCAGTATTGCTCTGTATTCCAGTATTGAAGGAAAATTAGCATTGCTAATTAAACTATTGCAAATTATTCAGAAATTATCAGTTCCAATAAATATGAAAACCAAAACTTCCTCTTTGAATATATTCAAAACACTTTTGGATTTACTGAGGTATTTGTTTTATCACATTTTCCTTGAACATACTTGGCAACAGCTGAAATAAATTGGTTAAGGTACTCACTCCGAAGGTGACTTGGCATTCAGAGTCTAGTGTATGTATATGAATGATTTTTTTCCACCTAGTTGTTGATATGTATATTTTCTCACAGACTATTGTTCTTGTAGTTGAGAGAGTTGGTGATACAATGCTACTTAAAAATGTACTCTATTTTTAGCTGAGGAGTTTTTTCTAAACCATTTATACATATGTTCTGCAAGATTTAATGTTGGGATTCCTGATATTTTCATCAAGTTACTAGGTTTAATATTCTTTTCACAAATGATGATTAAATAAATTGTTGTCTGAAAACTGAGAATTTGCAGTTGAGTTATTATATCACCAGAAATGATGACTAAATTATCACAAAACAAGGAAAACAGTCAATGCAGCTCCAGTAGCAACAACAATTGCCCTGATTGTGTTGTAGCACCTGCCACCTTCAGAAGTATTCATGTGCTTTAAAATTAGTCTTTGAATTGGACATATATAATACATTTCAATCAAAATTTAAAAGGTGTGTGTGTGTGTGTGTGTGTGTGTGTGTGTGTTTCTATTAGATAGCTGTGACCAACCTGGAACTTATGGTATAGACAGACTAATGTTGAACTCATGGAGATGCAACTGCCTCTGCCTCCTGACTATTGAAATTAAAGGCATGTGGTATAAACCTGGTGGCTCAGATTTTATATTTTATGTTTTGGGATTTTTCCCTCTAATAAAAATACTGTTTATTAAAAGTTATTAGATTACATTTTAGCACATCATAGTGTCTATTTTGGAAAATGATAATATGTGGTAGTGAGATGCATAAGCTATTTTTAAGGGCTCAAGGCAACATTTTGGAACATTTATTTGAAGTTATGCATCTGATTTTAAAACAACAAAATAACAATTTTAGAAAATAGAAAATTAACTTGTCTCACATGGAATTGACTCCTGAAAGTGTGCATTTTTCATTGGAAATAAATATTCTGAGGGGTTCTAGATGAAAATCAGTCAGATTTAGTAAAGCAGTTTCTTTATGGTAGATGATTGACAAGTTGTTGAAGGTTCCTGAATTGACTGAGATTATTATTCTAGGCTAATCTAACCTTATATTTAGTGATGTTCCCTTTCTGACCACTGTTGGTATAACAGAGCAGTAGTGATCAAAACATTTGGGGGTCTATTCAAAGGCAACTTAGTACAGACCAGCATTCTGTTTTATTCTGTTCACTAAATGATTAAATACGTTAAACCAGGTAGTTCTTTGCAACATTGATTGGTATTGATTGGCACAGTAGGTAAGTGGAACTAAGAAATGGTATTTTTTTTTTCTTGACAGATTTGCTTGTAAAATATTGCAAACTTGATTTTTCTGGATGCACAGCCTTTTTTTTTTCTTTTTAAAAAAGGATTTACTTGGTGATAAAACCATTGTGTATTTTATTCATATTAGCAATAAAGCAGTTTTAGGGAAATGACTCACTTGTCTATGTGTCTATCTATATCTCACATACCTTAGCATTGTTTTTTGAATTCTTTAGACCTTGACAGAACAGAACACGTACTTCCTATCTGTAGACCAGGATTGTGGCCTCTCATTTTGTCACTTTATCTTTTTAGTCCCCACCACTCCTTTGCTTTTTTGGTTTGAAATCCTCAGCCACTGTTGTGACTTTATTGATGGATTATGAGCTGTGATTTGAAGACACTGTCTTAAAGAAACATGTTAGTTGGAGCTGGAAATGCCATTCAGGATAGTGTTCTTGCCTGGCAAGGCAAAACTGGGTTGTATCTCTTGGCAGTATAACAACAACAACAACAACAACAGATAAAAATAAATGAAAAACTCAGTTATGTGTGAAACATAAAAATGCAAAGCAATGCTGTATTATACATACATACATACATATATAAAACCACATAAATCCAACATCATGATAAACATCAAATTTTGGTTTCTTCAGGAGGAAAAGGAAGGCATTTTTCTGTTTTCTAGATTAAAAATTTTCTTATGTATAGCAGTGAATTCATAGTTGTTTATTAAGTAAAACTTTATACTGCTTTGTATATTTATTCTGCTTTATAATACTTTATTTTTTTAAATAGAGGAAGGCTGGAGATGTAACTCATTTGAAGATTGCATACCACTCATGAACTCGGGCCTTGGGTTCTGCCTGTAACAAAAGGAGATAGTAAAAAGTGACATTGACAGTCAACTTGAATTTTCTTGTAGAAAATAGTAAAAATAGTTAAGCATTATATGAGCAAAGTTTAAATAGAGTAGATGATGTTGAGTTATTAGGTGAGAAACAGGAATTCTAGGAGTGAAGATAGTCCATGTAACCAAAGTAGCAGTGAGTAAAATTTTATTATTTTATGAAACTTTGCTGATGTGAAAGAATCCTTAAAATAAGGCACACTGAAGAAAACTTCTGGTAAAACCAAACTTAATTTCAAGGGCTACCAACAAAGAAAAATCAAGTTTCCAAGAAAAGTGAAAAAGACCTAACTAAAGATAAATCTGAGTAGCATTTGCTTTTTTGATATGCTGGGAAAATTTCAGTAAATTCCAAGATGATCCTAGAGTTCTGTGTATTGCAAAATTTCATCAACTGTGAAGATAAAGCTGTACTTCTTCAAAAGGACTATGAACTACAATACCAGATACACATAAATAAGTATATTATTTAGAAATATTAAGCAAAATGAAATGAATCAGAGTAAAGAGCTCTTGACCAAAAGATGAATTACTTAATAATTAACAGTACTGGAAAAAGCAAAAATCTCAAGCCTGCGCACTTTTAAGGTTTAGTCATATAAGAGAAAGTACTTTTAATGAAATGGTAAGCATGGAAGAAAAATGACGATAAGGAATGAAATTACAGATGCTTTAGTACAGCTTCTGCATCAGTGAATGGGAGTGAGTTGGAGGGAAAGAAAACTGTGCTGTGTAGTGTGTGAAATGCAAAGAATTCCTGTGTACAGACTTCCAGAAGGTACTTGCTGAAAATCTGAGATTTGTGGTAAAAGAAAACGAATGATTTGTCCATCCAGCCTCTCCATGTCTGTGTGAAAGAAGAAACATGTTTGAGGGCAAAAGCAAGGCACGATAGCACACAGTTGTGATTGCGGCACTTGGAGGGCTTAGGCAGAAAGATGGGTAGTTAAAGGCTTTCTGAGCTACATAGGTGAACAACAAATCAAACAAGGCAGAGGCACTGAGTAACAAGAACAGCACTAAATAGTAAAAGAAGATGCCATTAGTGTCACGTCTTTTGAGAAAATCTCTTGATGATGCAAATAAGTGTGAATAAGAGGAACAGAGAAAACCAGGATTAAAAGTGGAAAGGTTTTGAGGAAACCTCTGTTTGTGGTTACTAGAGGCCAGGGTTTCTACCCTTAACATGTACACCTGCCCCCAGGCATGTTTGTACTCTCAAGTATTAAAATAGTCTATACCCACAAATAAACTAAACCTGAGTGGGGGGTGTTGGGTTTAACATGGAGGTAGGTGGTTGCCTGGCATGCACTAGGCTTTGAACTACCATCCTCAAAATAAAAAGAATTTTAAAAAGGGAAAATACATAAAAAGGAATGAAAAATAGAAATAAAAAGTAATCAAACCAAATCAACAAAAAGTAACAATCACTGAAACAAAACTCCATTTTTGTTTTTAATTAGAGTCAAAGAATTAGAGTCAACTGAGGTTTTTATCAGATTACAGATTTTAAAAGTGTATTGGAGCCTCTGCCATCCTCCTTTGTACAGAGTGTTAACAAGGAATATCTGCAGAGTACGGTTGTAGCTTCAGTTGTTCAGATGACAAATCTGCAGGCTTCTGTCATGTGTTGAGATTGTTCATGAGTGAACTGAGTCGGAACTTAAGCCTGTAACAAGTCTTTGGAGAATGACTGCTATAGATCTATGGGAGAAATCTAGTTAGATAGTTCTGGAACCTTCTTAATAGTTTTGGTTAATATAGGTCACTAGAAAACCAACAATCTAAAATATAAAATTAAGGGGAAAAACTTATACCAGAAAGCCAACACTACAAAATAGAATGTTAACTAGGAAAAAAAAATAGATTCCTAGGAAATTGGAACAATACATAGAACTTAATGTTGTTTCTCCCAATATTGTTAGGATAAAATAGTTGTATTTTTGGTTTGGTTTTGGTTTTCCAAGACAGAGTTTCTCTGTATAGCATTGGCTGTTCTGGAACTCTCTCTCTGTAGATCAGGCTGGCTTCAAACTCACAGAGAACCACCTGCTTCTGCCTCCCAAGTAGGATTAAAGGTGTGTGCTACCACTGTTCAGACAATCAGGGTTTTTTTTTTGAAAGATGCAATATGCAGAGATTCCCAGAAACTAAAAATCTGACTGTTAAAATTTTCAAAGGAAGGACTGGAAATTGAATTATCAATGTAGAAATAAAAGTGAATTCTATAAAAGTGACTTGGGACATAGAATTTAACTACTTCAGTCTTTTGAAGAGACAGAAACAGATAAGTAAGGAAAAATTTCTGTGGCCAAGGAATTTACGTGAATACTAACTAAAATAAATGAATGATATTGATAATGTATTCATAAGAAAAGAATCTAGGATATTCTGTGAAGAAGCAAGATGTCGAAACTGTGATAAGATGGTGCTTATGGTCAGAAATTAAGTTCAAGTTCTTAAAATCACAAGAAAGAAAAGGACATGAAATGTTAATAAAAGGCTTTTGCTTTGAGAAAAACAGTGGAGAGACAAGAGGAATCTTTTTCCTTTTTCTTAACACAATTCTATTCTGAAAGGAACATGGAAGTAAAAGTTATGTTGGCTAAAAGTAGGATGACAACACTTAGGTAACTGGTGATCTAGACTGCGTTAACACTTGCATATAATTACAAACCTGCAGCTTCTTTTTGAAGTAAGTTTTCCATTACTTTTTACTAAACGATCTTTTTGAGACTCTCACATGGTATTTTCACATTTCTCTAACATTTTTTTCTAGAGTATTATTATGAGGATGACCAATAGTTCCCTTTTGCATATGAATTTTATGCGTGATATATGTAAATAATACCTAAAAAGTAAGGATTTTTTTTTCCTCTTGGGACAGGGTTTTATACTGTAGGCTGTTCTGTAGATTACTATATAGCTGATGAGCTTGTGGCAGTCCTTGTACCTCAGCCTCTTGAGTGCTGGATTTACAGGTGTGGCCTCCCGTTTGCTCACAAAGTATAGTCCCTAACATTTTTTTTTTTTTTGTGGAAATAAATAGAGTATATATGTTAAAATAATGATGAAAAAAATCCAAGAGAATTATGTAGTCAGGATTCTGAGGCATACTCTGGTGGGTTGTTTTGGGTTGAATGTAGGAAGTGCTCAGTATTAGGATAATAGTAACGAGAAAAAGCATGGAGGTATGAAGGTGGTAGCATAGGCCACTGAAAGGCTCCACCCTCTCTGTGAAGAGATGGATGTAGTCCTTGGTTTCAATATGCCACATGTACTATAAACTTCTGAACCCTCCACCGTCATTCAGGATGCATCCCTAATGGTTGGAGAAATGGTGGAAAATGTCATGAGAGAGAGAACCTGCGGATCCTTGCCTGAGACAGTTATGGAAAGAAAGTCTTACAGGTATTCTTCTTGTATGTTTTACTTGGTGGCTGTGCTTTAACTGGATAGCATAGTTATTTTTTTAAGGAAGGGGTGGGTGCTTTGGGAGAAGTTTGGGAGATGGATACAGTGTTAGAATGGAGCAGTGGCCTTTTCAAAGAGTGGTAAAAGTTTATGAAAAGTAGCACCTTTCTATTTTTGTAGTGCTTATACTGTCTCTGTAATAAAGGAAATCGTATCAGAGTCTTGAATTCCAAACTTAAATGGGTAATTAGATTTATCAGAAACATTTTGGTACAAAGCATCAATAATAGCTATCAATAACTTTCAAAAACCAATGGAAAATGCTTAGAAATGACTCTTAGTGGATTTTTAAAATTTTTGAATATGTACTTTAAAACTTATTTGTAGCAAGAATTTTTATTATGTTTCCTTTGGTTGTGTTAATTGGCTGCTTAACTATTTGACACCCTGATTTACTTCTCAGACATAACAATGTTTAGCCCAGCTATGCATTTTAATTAAGTGGCTAATTAACTACAGCCTCTTAGGTCTTTATTTCTCATTTTTTTCCCTAGAGTAGTGGAGATTCAAGTTCCAGAGTTTAGGAAATGGCTTTTATCTTAAAATATTGCAAACTTTTTTTTTGACTGTGTGTCAGGGAATTTTGTAGAGATTTCCTACAAATAATTTTCCAAGTTTTACTATCTGATCATTGGTAATTCTCTTAGGCTTGTAGATGATAAGAAATACATGTGGTTATAGGGAAAGTTGCTTTTCAAACTTAGAGCAGTTGGAACTTATAGCAACCTCTATGTATGTCTACCTAAATTAGCCAATGTTATATAAAAGCATATACTAGTAAGAATTTATTTTTTCTTTGTTTTCATTGAGAATAAGAAATATAGCTTTTAAAAGACAGAATTTTGTATAATTTTCTTATTTATTTATTTACTTATTTATTTTTTTCCTAGCTTGGGCAATAGGAAAAGAGGCCCTTTATCTGATCTTGTTTCCCAGTCCATTTTGAATCAAGAAAGACTCATTGAAGACTCCTTGAGAAGAGTCTGCTTTGAAGAAGACAGACAAAAAAGGGTGGGCAAGAGTGTGAACTTCCTGAAGGCAAACAGACAAGAAGGGTGGGAGACACATGCTGTTTTGTTGCATGTCTAACACTGGCCTTCCTGGAGTCAACATTGAGAACTAAGAAGGTATTAAATTTAAAAATGACTGAATTTTGTGAGCTTTAAAGAAAATTGCAGGTCCTCTAGTGTGGACAGGCAATTGGACTTCAGATCTAGGACTGTGTCTCTCTACTGGCTCTAGTCATCAGCTTGAACATTCAGAAGCACTACTTTGACTTCATGAATGATGGCAGCTGGCTGTATTTTCAGCAGAGCTTCCAAGATGAATAAATATAGTGTCTGCCAAAACCTAAAACATACAGTCTGTGTGTTTATCACTAGACCTTTGTAGTATATTCATCTTGTATTTTAAAATTTTATGCTGCTTAACCTTAATTGTGATTTTTTTGTCAATAAATAACTTTTCAAAAGAAGTATGATTCCTGTTTATGTTTTGATCAATTCTCTAATTGTACCCATAGACCACTTGAAAGAATTGATATTTTATTTTTTCTTCATAATGAGTATACAGTTTATGGTATATGATCTTACTGTTTGTTTTTCTTCAGATTTTTCAGAGACTTGTTACTTATTTTTTCTTTGACAATTTTATACATGTAACAGTGTATCTTGATCATATTCATCCCCAACTCCCCCATCTCACTCTTCCTAAGTACCCACAGCTTGTCCTCTTTTTGTGATGATATCCTCTTCTTCCACAGACAACTCATTGAATTCAATTATTGCTGCTTGTTGGAATGTTGACTGATGTTATTGGCTTACCCTTGTGCAAGTAACCAGAGCTGCACCGAGTTCCTGCTTGCAGCAGTTATGTCATGTCTAGAGAGCATTTCACAATATTCCTCTTCATCCCTGTCTTTCACCTTCTTTCTTTCTTCTCTTCTGTGGTATTTCCTGAGCCTTGACTTGGGTATGTTGATATTGATGTTCCATTTAAGGCCAAGCACTCATTAGTCACTTATTCTCGGCACTTGGGCCAGTTACGAGCTTATGCATTATTGCTGACTTTTGCAGAGAGAAGCTTCTTTGACCAAGATTGAGGCTAACACTAATGTATGGATGTAATAATCAATGTTTAAAAGTCAGCTTAACGGCTTGTTCATGTATAAATAAAATAGTAGATTTCCCGCTAGGATATATGACCTCCTGAGCCATGGACTTTTGACCAGGTTTATAGTACCAGTATATTCCTTCCTTGGAGAAAGCCACAAGTTCAGTAAAAACAATGGTTGGTTCTCTGAATGACCTTATGATACTGCTGCATCATTGGGTACATCTTGCCTGAAAGGTTGTTACTGTAGCCTGCAGGGTTCACAGCTGGGTAATACTGTTGATGAATTTCTCACCCACCAGCCTGTATAGCACCTTCTAGCATTATGAAAGCTAGCCAGCAGGGAGGAAGTTTTCAGGTCAGTTCAAGATTGATTTCTGTATGTACTGTAACCAAGGTGTGTTGTATCTTTAGCAATACGATCTTACCATCTAGTTCTAGTGAGCAAATGAGAAATGGCAGTAATCTGTTGCTTTGGGAGAGGTGGGGATGGGGGGAAATGTCTTTAATATTTCCTGTCTAGTAACTTATAGACAAGTGTTCCACATCAAGCACTGAGAGTTTCCTTTAATATTCAGTTTTCCTTCCATGCATGTTAACTATGGAAATTTTTTTTACAAAGAAATTATATTTTAAAATTAGCTTACAAAGTGATGGGTTTCCTTAAGTTATTTTTTTCTTTTATATCCTTAGTTTTGGTAACCTAATTCCAAACCCCTCTTCTCTGTCTCCTACCCCAATCCTTACTTAAACTTTTAGCCCCTAGTGTTTCTGTTTTATAATGTGTGTATTCTATATCTTACTTCTTTCAAATCTCTTCTTCCCCAGAGAGAGTGATTGATTTTATATTAATTTTATTCTGAAATTTGACAAATTGATCTCAAATTTTGCAAATTAATATAAATGTATGGAAAGAATGTTATAAATTGATTTGTGTGGACTATTTAAAATAATATTAACTTTTTATAGTACATGATTATAATAATGTTAGGTAGCTTTTCTCCAGAAGAGAAGTATTTTTATGACTTTGTACTTATAATTAATTACTTTAATATGAATTCTGAGTCCTGACTTTTCATTCTTTGGTCTTTTATTTTAAGCACTTACAGAAACAAGTTTTGGTCTAGTTTGATCCGTGACCAAATACCTGACAGAACTAAAGTAAGGGAGAACCAGACGATACAGTCTGGCACGGCAGAGGGCGCAGTCTTTGGCTGCAGGACCTTGGCAGCTGACAGAGCCAGCCTAAAACCCCATAGCCAGCTCCTATGGCTCTACATCTGCCAGCTGAGTCTTAAGCTCCAAAGGTTCCACAACTTCTCAAAACAGTGTCCTC
Organism: Mastomys natalensis; assembly: GCA_021653895.1. Lineage (NCBI taxonomy): Eukaryota > Metazoa > Chordata > Mammalia > Rodentia > Muridae > Mastomys > Mastomys natalensis. Next base: position 2,405,690 of record JAJTUV010000037.1, read on the forward strand.
AATTTGGGACCAGCTGTTCAATCACATATGCCTATGGGGGACATTCCACATTCAAACCATAACTATTTTATATTGTCTAAAATATGTTCTTTCTTTAAAGAAGTTTTCTTGAATGAAGATTCTCATGTGCTGAGGTCTTTTTGTGGGTGCTTCTTAATACAGAAAAAAAGATGAGGACATACATATGTCAAGGTGTGGCTTTGCTTTAGTCTACCCCAGTGAATTTTGCAAACATGTTTGTTAATAGATTGCCTATAGTGACAGGAAGCTAGAAATAACCTTAATATACATCAGAAGAATGAGTGGCCACCATGGGGTATGCTTAGTCTTAGAAAATGGGTTTTTTCTCTTTTTCTATTGAGGTAATATTTATGATATCTTAGTAAATGATGAAAGCATGTTCTAATTCACGCATAACTATTTTCAAAATCTCATAATTCTATAAAGTGAGTGTATTTGAGCCTAAATAAACTCTAACATGTAGGATGAAAAATAAAGAATAAGATTTTTTCTTTTCAATTTTTTTGAATTATTTGATTTCAGTAAAAATAATAGATTTTTTAAAAAAATGATTTTCAAGAAGGAGATGACTAATGTTAAAATACATGAAATAGTTTTGTATTTTATAACTAAAATAAAATTTTGATTACAGAAAATACTTTTAGTGGGTAGTCAAGTACGTAAAATTCTCCCTTAAAATTCTTCCATAAAAGACTCATTTTAGGGCCCGTTATGATGGGGAAAGATCTTTGACTTCATCTTACCATGATGATTTCTAGCAAGTTTGGAAAATGACCATGTTGTACTGTCATCCTGAGCACTTGATGTTTCTGGCCTTTACCTAGCACACAGTATAGCTGCTGCTGTGATTACCTCCAACTTCACCTCTCTCCACAGGCCTTTACATCTAGGATTACCCAAAGCACTTCTGGTATTTATCCTAATTGTATGTTTACTTTCTCTTCTATTACACGGAAAGCTTTTGGGAGGCATATGCTGTCTTATTTTTTTCTTCTCTATGATTAGCATTATACCTAGTAATTGATCTGAATTGATATTTGTGGAAATAATTCTTGCAGCTCTTACGTGGTGGGAAGATAAAAGCTGAATCATGAAAAACTAGTTTTAGCTTTGGACTCCTGAGGAATCTTTTAAAGTTGCCATTCATTACCCCAGTGCTTCATAGTTAGCAAATACTTAGTAAATGAATTAGTTGATCATCTTGAAATAAAAATTGGATGATGTAAATATGAGTTAGTTTTGGAATGTAGTTGCTTTGGTAGAGGTGTTCACTGTTTTTATGTTTTGTTTCCATTGTTCACGAGCACAGGAAATTGTACAGTGCCTAACCTGGGCAGGAAATTGTACAGTGCCTAACCTGGGTAGGAAATTGTACATTGCCTAACCTGGGTAGGAAATTGTACAGTGCCTAACCTGGGTAGGAAATTGTACAGTGCCTAACCTGGGTAGGAAATTGTACAGTGCCTAACCTGGGTAGGAAATTGTACAGTGCCTAACCTGGGTAGATCAGAAGACAACTTATAAGAGTCAGGTTTCTCCTTCCACCATCTGGGCTCCCAGGATGGAACTTGGGTCATCAAGTTTGGCAGCAACTGCCTTTACTGAGCACATTGTCAGCACAGTTGTTTTCTTTTAAAATTTGGGTAGAGTTTGTCTTCCTTTGTTCTCCTTTCCTTAGTAAACATCCAATTTGGTTGTCTTTTCTTAGCCAAAGTTCTGTCTGAGAAATGACTTGGTTTATGAAACCATTGCAGCCATAGAGATGTAGAAAAGAAAAGGTAACCACTGGAATAAAGCTAAAGGTTCTCCTTCCTTTGTATTGAAGACATTTCTGTTGAAAAATCAGTAAAAATTGGAATTTTTACTTTGCTAAATTGTCAATTAAATGTAACACTTAATTATTAGCCCATTTTCTGGGCTCAATAATAGATTCCATCTAGATTGAATTAATCCCTGTGACTTGATGATTGAAATGCTGAAAAGTTATTAATTGGTGGTTTTATATATTTTCATGTTATCTCTATGATACTAATTTGTAGTATAAGGTTTATTGCAGATTCACTTCATCCTTCTTTAACTGAGTACTGACTATAGATGTAGCTCAGTGGTAGAGTACTTTCCAGGCCCATGAGACCTTGCACATTCCTAGTGTTGTAAAAGAAGTAACAACAATGGCAAACCAAGCAAGTAGAAGATTGTGCAATTTAACATTCCATCAAAGGTGTTAAAAATAAGCAAAAACAGTTTCATACATGCTAAAATGTTTTATTCTGGTATCTAGCTGTATCTTACCCTGAAATCAGGATAAAGGATTTGATTTACTAAAATTATATTAACTACAAATCTGCTTTACAACAGCAGCCTACTAAACCTTTCCTGCTCCCCCTTTCATTATTTTGCAGGTAGCTTTTGACTCTTGCTGAGAGAATGAATTCATCTTTGAGTACTGCTCTTTCTAATTTTCATCCTCAGAGATTAGTTTCCAAATTACTCCGTGGTAGTTGTACAGATCTTTCTCTGTCAAAATGGTTCATTTATAGTTCTAGAGACTTTAACCTTGGGTTCCCATCCCACTCCGACAAGTGCACACATTAGGCATTTAAGTTATCAAAGACAGTAATCCTCCCACCTTGAAACTTGTATAAAAAAGTCTCATCAAATGATTTTTTTTTGTATGATGAATTTTCATTTTCTAGAAATAGCTCAAGGTGAATATTCCATTTTATAAATGGTTTCTAGCTGAATTATTAAGCTTTCCTCAAATAAAATTGCCAGTTTCCTCCAGCTTATTTCTTGAAAAAGGATTTTTAAGTTTACCTTCATGTTTACTTATTCAGACTTTATTAGTACTGTAAAGACAAAAATTGTCTTTTTATTGCTTCCATGTAGAAATGAACCTGCCCATAAATAGAAAACAACAGTTTTTTTTTTTTTTTTTTTTAATTAAGGATGTTGTTGGCTTCCCCATCCCTGAGACCATTACCTGAAGGCTGTGCATTTGGGGATGCAGACAGATCTTCACTTTCTGGGTTTGCAAGCTCTAGAAACAATTTCGTTATAGCTGTCACAACATCTTGACCTGTCTCTGGAATCCATGTTGGATACTGGATGCCTCCCTATGGAATATTCAGCATGTTGTTGACAGTGGACTGGTCCGTGAAACATAATGTTCAAGGTGTGAGTCCCAGAGCCTGTGGTGACCTAACTTAGCCAAAGGACTAAGACAAGGAGAACATTTGGATTATCTAGTTAAGTCAGTAACCAGTGTCATAGGAAGAGCCAGGAACAGGGCAGAACATGGGGTGCTATGGCCACAAAGAGAGAGACATTTGGAATCATCAGAAGTGAGAGATGGGAAGGATCTTCCCCTAAGCGCCCTGATGGAAGCAAAGCCTGTCTGACTTTTGGGCAAGTAATTTGTTGTTTCCCCAGGTTTGCGATTTATCTTATTGGTAGATAAGGTTCCTTGAGTTGAGGAGACTAAGTTGTGTCTGTTGGGGTAAAGCTCCTTTCAACATTTACTGGGAGCCCATGCTCAGCGTATAAGAAGGTAAGATGGGGTCTCTCATGGAAGATGTTTGTAAGGAGTGATTTCCCCAGGGATAAAAGCTTTCAAGGGATGATTCTTAGAGACTGCCAAGAGTAGATGTAGGAGATTGAAAAAAAAAAATTCCCTGAGTGGGCAGTTAAGAGATTGGGTAGAAGTGGATATCTGAACGCTGCAGAGGGTATTGCCTGCCAAGTGCACATTGTTACAGTAACGGCTCATAGAAGACTGAATGTTGGAAGATGAGTCTGCAAAAAAAAAAAGCATGGGTGGTTTAGTCACAAGAAGTCCTCTTGGCCTTGGGTATCTTATCTTAGAGATAACAAGGGGTCTCCAGAAGTTGTTTTTGTTTTGTATTTTGCATTTGAAAGGGAAAATTTCTATTAAGATTAGAGGAAGAATTGGAGGGGCTAAATTTAAGACTTAAGCACAAGCCCAAATAAGGAATCAGCCTCTTTTCTTAAGAGATTCAGAGGATAGGATGGACATGGGATGGGGGTGTATTCTGACACTTGAAGACTGGTTCTGCAGAGAAAGAACATGAAGCGTGTTTCTTTCACCCCAAGAAATCCACACTTGAAAATTTGGATATCTGTGTCTTACAGTACCACTTAGCTTAGAAACTGGTCAAACCGAGGCAGTTGCTCTAGTTCTAGAAAGAAAAAATAAACAGTCATTAGAGGTGTTTTTTAATGCTCAGTGCTCTGACTGAACAATCTATAGGCACATGTTTGAGAATAGTCTTTTGTGGGATAGAAAAAATTTGTTACTGATTTGTATGTGTTTGTGTGTGTGTATGTGTGTGTATCATAAAAATACAAAGGTAGATGTGTTTCTTTCAAATATCAAACATTATACATACCAAAGCCAGTTTAGGAAATAGTATTTTATATTTATGTACTTACATTTGCAATCTTACAGTTGTCTTGTTTTGTGAAACTTCAAACAAGTATTAATCTATACATTTTAGTTTAAAAAAGAGAAACATGGGATTGAGTTTTCTTGCCTAATTTTTAATCGTGTTTTAAACATACCACAAATTATTCAATCACAGGAACACATTTTATTACCTAAAAAAATGAGGGTAAATAGTGGAGTAGATTGTAGTTCTGTGGTACCTCCTCAAGCATCTTTTAAAAATAATCTTTGCAATGCTGCCCTCTAGTGATAGCTTTCTGACATGCATGATTTCTGAGAAGTGGCCCCATCTCCATATCCCACTAGTTCTCTGCCTTAACCTGTGTTGAGTTTCTTCCTTCTCACTCATCAGTTTTGTTCATTATGCCATGGCTTTTATTATTGAATGATAGTAGGGAGATATCATGAGCTCTGGAACAAAAACCTAAAATTAATCATGAATTGTCACACTTTCTTGTGGCATGTACATTTCTTAATTATCAACTTTATTCAGTTTAAAAATTTTCACATTGAGTATAGAATTTTTTATATTAGTCTCTTCCATAGATGCATAATGTCCTTTTATCAATGTCCATTTTATGCTTTAGAATTTTTCTCTTCAAATATTTAATTAGACTATAAATATGTATATATTTGTTTTATAGGCCCTGTAATTTGTTTTGAATTGTTATTTTCTAACTCTCTAACTGAATCAATTAATCTGTTTCTTCCTGGTCTTTCTAATAATTTGGTTTTACAGTCTCTCTATTTCTCTCTTCTCCTCCCCTGTTTCTCTGTGTAAGTTTACTGTTTGCTTCCTAGTACAACTTTGACTAAATGCCATTATATATATCTACACAGATAAAGTTTGTAATTACTTGATTTTCAATAAAATGGACCTGTAATTTCTGTGATTTCCTTGACTTAGTTAGGGATCAGGGATTTGGCTCTGTTGGTAAAGTGCTTGAAGAACAAATGTGAAGACCTACGTTGGAATTCTGAGCATCTGTGTAAAAGCTGATCTTGATGACATGCATTGGTAACCGCACGAGCAAGGCAGAGCTCCGGTGCTGCCTGGCCACTCAGTCTGGGCTCAGTGAGGGACTGTCTCAGGAAATAAGGTCAAGAGTTACAGGAGAACAGCATTCAGTGTTGATTTCTGACCTTTCTGTGTGCACACCCATACATAAAAAACATACACATATATGCACAACAAAAAATAAAAACTATGTAAAAATATTTGGAGTATTTTAAAACTATGAAATATGTGTTTTTAAAATATTGGTAAAAGAATAAATCATGTGTGAGTTTTTTCAAGAGTGCATTTTTCTTTTTTTATTGGATATTTTATTTATTTACAATACAGATGTCATCCCTTCCCCCATTTCCCCTCCCTAGAACCCCCTATTCTAAACCCCTCCCTCTTTATGCTTTTATACCATTTTAATTACATGCATATATTAAGGTCAGTTCTAGGTTGAGGCTCTAGCAGTACGATAGATGCAAATAGTCATTTTAAGCAGCATTTAAAATGTTTCTTAGGCATGGAGGAACAAGGTGCACTCTCTGTGGGGTATAAGGTGATATGTATACATAACTCTCATATACGTTGTTTATGACTAATTCAACCATTGTGTATTTAGGAGAATTATATTAGAGTTATGTATAACTGTTGTTTGTTCATCATTTTTTCAGTTCCTAACATTTTTTATTTATACTTTATTTGATTCTTAAAACTTTATTATTGATACTTTCATAGTGGGTTTTACCTTTGTTAACTAGCAGTAACCTTTTCTAATAAATCTTGCAGGTCACATGGCTATCCAAACTGGGGGGAGAAGAAACTTGGCCCATGGTTCCCACTATGCACAATTACTGAAAATTTAAATGTGAAAAGTAAAATAATAAAGCCTCTAGATACCTTCCTTGTCTTCAAATAGGCTAACATTTTCTTCTTTTGACTTACTGTCTGTAGTGAGGAGAGCACTGGAGTTCCTTCGAGGATTTTTCCTAAAAAAAGGAAGCATAAGAAGTATTTATTTTTTTAAAAAATTAAGTCTTGGTATTTATTTTTATAGTCTTAGGACTTTTCTTTATGTCCCTATGTCATGCACATATTTCTGGCTATTGGTTTTCAGAATTGTATAACCTTTTCTGTATTTTTGACACGTTTATACACATAATGTATTATAAAAATATTTAACCTCTTTTATTACTTTCTATCACCATCTTCCTTTCTCTGTTGATCCCTGTTTCTCACCTAGTTCCCCAATGGCTATACCATTAGAGAAAATAACCCTCTCTTTTCTAGCACCTATTAACAGTCATTAGCTCTTTAGGAAGGGGTGAAGCCTCATGGTCACCTTTTTGATGAGTTTGAGGAAAGCTGGAGGGCTGAGTCTTGGGCAAGTATCCACACCTGCTGTGTGTTCATGGCTGTAATGGCAGTGTCACATCTGGATGGTAGCATTTCAGGACTGTCTTTGCCGTCCTCTGGTACATACTCATTTTTCTCCTTTCTCTTGTGTGATGCTTCTTCGTCCTTGAATGGAGAAGTGGTGTTGATGTCCTGTTAGTCACTTATTCCCTCTGCTTTGACCAGATAGGAGTCTCTTCATTAACCATTACCTCTGTAGAAAGGAGCTTCTCTGCCCCTTCCTGAGACTTGCACTAGTTTATGGCATAAGCATAAATATGTAGAAGGCGGTTTGATATATTCACTTAGGGAAATGATGGTTGCTTCTCCTGCCTGGACCTATTCCCTCCCTTACTATAGGCTTTTGACAAGGTTTATAATATCAGACATGCACTATATCCATTCAATCAGAATGACTATATAGAAAATAGCAGATGCTGCTGAGGTGTGGAGAGGGGAACACATATCAGTGTTGGTAGGAGTATAGAAGGATACAGTCACTATGGAACTCAGTATGGTCAGCTTGCCAAATATAAAATTTAAATGCTAAATATAAAATTTGTATATGATCCAGCTATCACTCCTGGATATATACTTAAAGGAATTTATATTCTATAATATATCATATATCATATATCTATATCTATATATCTATATCTATATCTATATCTATCTATCTATATATATATCTCATATCATATCTATGTTCAGCAGGAGTCTGTGCACCATAGCTCGGAAATGAGACCAGCCTAGAGTCTACCATCTGATGAATGATAATGAAAATTGTATATATATATATATATATATATAACACACACACACACACACACACACACACACACACACAACATATACATATATATGTATATATATGTAATAGAATTCTAGTCAGCCTTACCTTAAAGAAATGAAACTATGAAATTTCCTGGAAAATTAATGAAACTGGAAAATACTATACTAATTGAGGTAAACAGGGCACAGAAAGACACTGTTCTTCCTCATATGGATCCTGGCTTTGAATATTGAGTTCTGTATTCAAATTTAAGTTAGTATCTATAGAGGACAGAAAGCAAGAAAGGGGAAGTGAGCAGTTAATGAGGAAGATACAGTAAAACACAGAGGGTATGAAAGTGTGTGTGTTGGGAATAGATGGGGAAGCTAGGTGTTAAAAGGCTTATACGGGGTTAGATCAAGGGGATGAGGTAAGTGAAATTGGGAGAGGGTTAAAACAACTCAAGATTTGTGATAAAGCCATATACAAACCTGCTACTTTATGAACACACACACACACACACACACACACACAACACATGTGCACACATATAAATGACATTCATAGTGGTAGCATTCATAGTGGCAGCAGGTGCTATGCAGGATGCTGTGAGAGAAACTCATCAAGTCTCATCTAGCCATAGACTACATGTAATATAATACCTACCTTCCAGGCAAACACTATGCCCACTGGTATAATAGTGGCATGATTATTTGGGGTAACCAACTGCTTTTGTGATTGGATTTAGAGGTCACTCCACTGGAAGGAAACACACACTGATGCTATAAATCTGGCTTAAAATATTTTCTCAACACTACAGTAATAAAACTAAACAACCATCAGTGGCATAAAGGAAAGTAATTATAACAGAAGGTTTCAATAAAAGATGAGGCAAACCCAAGAATACTTGCAGTATGCATACTTGACAAATAATTTTTGTCTTTATTATGCAAATGCATATTATTCAATTTGATAAGGACAGAAATCCCAGCCAAAAAAGATGGGGAAGAGGATTTAACCAGTATTTAATAAAAGGTGTTACTTAAATGATACAATGATTAGTTTTCATGGTCACTTGGGTGACTTGGATATCTAGAGCTATGACTATGCAGTTTAGTTATGGAGAAGACCCATCCTGAATGATGGTACCACCAGTCCATGGGCTGGGATCCGTGACTCAATAAAAAGGGGGAGAGAGACGGGGAGGGGTGCGAGGGCGAGCGAGAGCGTTCATCTCTATGGGCTTCCTGATTGTGAGCTTCTGCTTCCTTGACTTCCCTACCATAATGGGGTACCCTCTGATGCGAAAGAAACCCTTCCTAAGTTGTTTCTTGTTAGATATTCATTACAGCAGTAAGAAAAATAATATAAGAGGCTAATAAAAGTGGTAAAAATTCCAGTCACCAGGTTAATGCTGATTAAAACCATAGTAAGGCAACCTTACAACACTAAGTAGAATGATTAAAAAGAAAAAGATGAAAAACATTACATTCTAGTAAAATATGCAGGACTATGAAACTCCTGTTCTGCTTCTGGAACATTCATTTCTGAAAATTATCCATCAGTGTCTTCATAGAGGGGTGTGTGTGTGTGTGTGTGTGTGTGTGTGTGTGTGTAGTGTATATGTCCAACAATTTTAGTATGAATTGAGAGAGAACTAGTAAACAAGAAATAACTCTCAATGTTTTTAATTAAGAAATACCTGGAGATAAAAATGTCCATTGTTCACTTGGGAGGCAGAGGCAGGTGGATTTCTGAGTTCCAGGCCAGCGTGGTCTACAGAGTGAGTTCCAGGACAACCAGGACTACACAGAGAAACCCTGTCTCGAAAAAACCAAAAAAAAAAAAAAAAAAAAAAAAAAGTCCATTGTTAGTAAAACTGATGCATTGTATCTTCCAGCCAATACTGTATACCAACGAGAACAACAGTAAAACACAAATTATAGCTGGATGTAGCAGGAAAGAAAATATGTAAACATTTCATTGATCATAGTAAGCCCACAAAAAGCATGTTGTGTATTACTTTATGCATATGAAATTCAAAAGCAGGAAAAACTAGAATGAGACGTCAGGACAGTGGTTACTTTTGGGCGAAAAAAGTGGTGCTGGAGTCTTTTATGTTTAGTGATGTGCTTCTCTCAACACAAGTGTTGGTTACATATGTATATTGACTTTGAGATATTTTAGTGAGTTGTTCATGGCCTCTTGACTCTTCTCTCTCTCTCTCTCTCTCTCTGTGTGTGTGTGTGTGTGTGTATAATGATTCTGTAAAAAAGGCCATTGAAAAACAAAATGTTTCTTCAGTAAGAAGACATTCAATTAAACTAACAACTTAAATCCAGTACAGTACAGCCCTATTTTTATCACCCACTAAAGGTGCCAAAAATTAAAGTTTGCTGCCAGCCTCACACCCAATGTCATCTGTGTGTCCTGCTTGAGTGGCAGGGTATTTTAGAAATAGCTCTTCTTTCCCCAGATGCAATAATGAAAATCATGCAAATCATTGTGTTTTATTTCCTTCAACTGCAATTTAAAAATTTTTCATTTGCTGGTAATATCTTTTACCTCTTTAAATATTTTACTGCTTTTTTCATACTATTACTTTCCTTTTTAAAAAAATACTCATTTAGTAGGATTTGAGGAGTTTGGCTCATTTTCATTTGTTGCATAATTGTTTTTACACTTTAGTTTTAATGCCTTGTTTCTACTATTATGTAGAATGCATTCTTTTATATGTATCTCTATCCTATGCTCATTTTATTTAAAATTTATTTTAAAATTTACTTTGTGTATATATTCATAATATGTGTATTGACAGAGTGTGCACATGCCACAATGCATGTGTGGAGGTCAGAGGACAACTTTGTGGGTTCCCAGTCTATAAATCAGGTTGTCAGGTTTCTGAGGCAAGCACCTTTACTTGCTGAACTGTGTCACTGATCTTATACACACATACTTTATTTATAATTTTACTGAAAATTATCTTTTAAAATTTCCAAATACTTGAGCATGTTTTTACTTATCAATATTAAGAATAAATTAAATTCTAAAATTGTACATAGTTGAAGCAGGAAAGATATAACTTCTCTGTTTTTCCTCTCAGCCTTTTTATTGATGATGTTCATGATTCAGGGTAAACATTAAGTTACTGTAAATTTTTGTATTTTACTTAGTCTCAAAAGTTAATCATGGTTGAATAAAATGCATCTGTTCCTAGCAGTTAGTTGTAGGCCTGTCCTTAATTTTGTGAACCTATTTACATTCATTTATTTACTCAGGCAAATCTTTATTGAATATCTGCTGAATATGAGACACTACTCTAAGTAGGAAGAAAGAAAGAAAAGAAAGAAAGAAGAAAAGAAGAGGAAAGAAAAGAAGAAAGAAAGACCCCTCTATCTTAGCAAGCTTTATGTTTTGGGGCAGGTGGCTGATAAATGAATAATACTTTTTTCTATTTTGAAGGATAATTGGAAGAGAATAAATCTGATAATCAGATGAAGTGATAGAGAACAGCAGGTAGCAGATGGGATTGAGGATATCGTAGGTTGATCATAGAAACATTTGAAGCAGTACCGTTTACTCTGAAAGTTGGAGAATTAGGGTAGAAAAGAACAGGAAAGAAAGTTGAAGACTAGAAAAGCCAAGTTAAGAATAGTCCAGGCTTGAGTTAGTCAGTGTCCCAGTAAGGAAATAACTTTATCCTTTTGGGGGTGGATGTCTTCATGTGCATTTGTACTTCTATATGTGTTCATGTAGAGGCCAGAGGTTTTCCTAAATCATCTTATGTTTTTGAGATGTGGTCTCTCACTGAACATGGAACATACAAATTTGACATAGCTGACTGCCTAGTGACCTCAGGATCCCTCCTGTCTTCGTCTCCCAGTGTTATGTTTATAGGAACTACCTGCCATAGTCAACTTTTTTTTTTTTTTTTTTTTTTAGGTTTTTCGAGACAGGGTTTCTCTGTGTAGCCCCGGCTGTCCTGGAACTCACTCTGTAGACCAGGCTGGCCTCGAACTCAGAAATCCACCTGCCTCTGCCTCCCAAGTGCTGGGATTAAAGGTTTGTGCTACCACTGCCCGGCTCATATTCAATTTTTTACATAGTTGCTGAGGGTCTGAATTCAGGTTCTTATGCTTGAGCATGGAGTGCTTTACCCACAGAGAGACATCCCAGGTCCAAGAACTTCCATCATTAAAAAATGTATATTTAATGTTCACTGAATTTTCCTTTCCTTCTTTTTGTTGTACTAGGGATTAATTTAAAGGGTCACACATGCAAGGCAAGTACTCTGGACTGAGGTATTTCCAGACTCTTACTTGCTTTTTCTTCTGAGATGGCAATCTCTACTCTTCAGACCTTTGACTCATTTTCATCCTGCTTAGCCTCCATAACTGTAGGAATTTATATAGGTCAGCATCACTAGCTTGCCTGCTTAATAACTTTTTAAGGTCAATCTGTGAAATATTTGAAATACAGTCATGGACAAAAGAGGCAATGTTTTGTTTTCATAGTCCTTAACGTTTTCCCTAGAACAGGGAATCAGAAGGACAAAGTATTTCAGACTATGTTAAATGCTATGAAGAAAATAAAATGGATAGTGTGATAGAGTGAGGAGATGGCACAGGAGGTAGCACAGCCTTCTCAAGTGCTGGCATTTAAGAACTTGGAATTTGGTAATACATACTGACGAATTGGAAGAGATCCTAGGGCCAGGTTTCATTTGGGTTGGAACCAAGGGGTAGAAATCTGGGTAGGAGTGTGTCAGATCTTATGTGGTATAATAAGCTTAGACTTCTTTCTTTTCCTTAAGTGCAGTGGAAAACTGTATAGTGGCATAAGACACATTTGCTTTAATAAAAATACCAGTTAGTTCAGGACCTCAAACAGAAGTTACTTTGTTATGAACAACTCAGTGTAAAGTTGCTACCTGATTCTTTTCTACAATGTTGTCTGAAGATTCTGATTCTTTCTATCTTAGTCTTTTCCTGATACAGTGCTGTTATCTGTGTCTATAGTTCATGCTTCCCCAATATCTACCTGTCCGTGATTTTGAGCTTAGAAAAAGGAGAAAATGGATAACAATTTTCTTTGAATCAGAACAGAAAGGGAAAGAGGTGGTTGCTGTGGAAATGAGGACCATTAACCCTTTTTCTTAGTTTTGAAGAACATAGTGCTGAAGATTAAATAAAAGGCCGTCTTCTTAGGAGAATTGATAGTCTTAAGAGATAGCTGAGTGTCAGTGAAGTCAAGAAGCTAAAGAATCATTTAAAGGATATACTGAAGATATAATGGGATTTCTGCTCTCAGAAGTCAATGAAGCATGCACAACAAGAAATATTTGAGAGAGGTTGGAGGATGGGAGAGGTTGAGCTTATACTGAAGGAGATTCAGGATTTTTGGTACTGCTTTTAGTGTGTACTGTCAACCCATTTATGCCTTGACATTCTTGCTCAGGTTATTCTGACATGTTTGTGGGTTTACTTAAAAAAAGAATGTTTTAAGATATGTATACGGGTAATATATTTGTTGAACTTTTGTGTGTCTTGGTCAGTAAATCTGATATAACCTTTGTTTCATTGATTCATATATTCAGATTTATTGACAGATTTTAAAAATATTCATTGTTTATGTCCTTGCTTATGTATCTGATACCTTAGTAATAAACTGTGAAAACATTGTCTTGTGTGATCCTATGCACTGATTAAAAAGCAGACAAATTATATATCTCACATGCTTCTGTCACTGTAAAGGTATCACATTTTCTATTTTATTTTATTAGAGAAGCACATGCATTCTTGTACAAAAAGTTGCTAACTATTATGAGATTTCCTTTGAATTGTATTTTGTGTGGATACACTGTTGGCTTTATGTCACTGAAGTAAAGTCCACTGCTAGAGTCTTACAATTCTTATTTGTTGCTCCTTATTTGAGTTGTATGGATTTGTTTAAAGTTTGTTTTAAAAAATTGCATACAAATATGAGCAATGGTTTCAAAACAACTATACAATTTTATAAAACAAAAACACCTAAAAAGTACATTGTTAATTTTTTAGTACTTTTTTAAAAAAAGTACTTTAGTACTTTTTAGTACTTTAGTACTTATTTAGAGATGCTTATGATTTTATGTATAATTTCTGAAAGTCTGATGTTACTCACAAATCATTGAAGGAAAAGGCAGGGAGCACATTGGCCTAGAGATCTAGGAAGACAGATAAATGTCCAGATACTCTATGAAAATTTATTTCTCTGAAATATCCTGAAGTTTGGATCTTAAAACATTCCTTAGTGCCTCAAGATGTACTTATTCCCTCTAATCTGATTTCTCTAATCGCACTGATATCTAGTTGTGCAGTCCAGCATCACCAGCATCTTGAGCCCAGCTATTCCTTCCTTGTTTGTAGAGAGGTTCAAGGAGATGCTTTTGAGTCAGTGTAAGTTAATAGTTTTAACTTTGTATGGGGCTTTTTGTTTGAGACAACACTGGCTTGGCTTGCCTGGCTCTCCCTATGTGGATCCTGCTGGTGGTGAACTTGTAGTCACTTTGCTGAGTTGTGAGATTATGGACATGCACTACCAACTACAGCAACTTTTATGTTTTATGAATGAACATGTTCTATTGTTGGAATTCTAGGCACAGTTACAATTATGTCAGTGACTTGAAATGTAGGCTAGTAATGTAGAAGACTGGTCCTTTCCATTATATTGAAGAATAATCTAAATGCCTTGAGCCTTCCTTGAAGGGATTTTTGTCTGGTTCTTTGGAATATAGTTGGCAAAACTATCTTAAAGATTACAGAACAATAGATAGAAGCTTTAGATTCATTGATTTGTGGAAGCAGGAAATTAAAACACCATGTATATATTGTTACCATTTTTATATAGCAACTTGCATTAATTTGCTATACCACTCTATTATTCACTAAAATGTTTTAAATGATTAACATTAACATTTCTTTTATATTAATCTGTTTTTTTCATTATCTCCCCTATGCTGCATCCAATTTTCCTGGTTTCTTTCAGTAAATGAATACTTACCATGTGGCAATAATTGTGCTATGGATCTGGAAGAAGTGAGACCTAGGAGGTTGTAATAGGATGAGAACATTTGTAAAGCTGTGGAAACTTTAGAAACTGGTCTTGCAGGGCAGGGCGATAAGCAAATCATAAAAATAGATCAGCAAGACAGGTGAGGGCCTGGGGATGCTATGTTTGGATTCTATTGGTTTCTATGCGACAATTCAAGAAGAGAGGATGAATTTGAGATAATTTAAAGTAAAATTGGTAGGTGTCCGGGACCCATGCTGCCCCACGTTTGGGGGCCAAGTGCTCTAGTCTGAGGGTCTAGGTCTAGCAAGAGAGTGGGGATGGAGGAGCAAGAGACGGGAAGAATGAGGACAAGACAGAGTCTTGTCAAGTCCCGTTTATTGAAAGGAAATTCTAGGTATATATAAGCATGAGCAGGGGAATGCAGCTGAAGACACTTTACCATGTGCGCCTTGCAGCTGGGGGCACTAAACAACAAAACAAGATATGGGAGAAAAACAAGATGTTTATCAGAGTGTGCTCAGCTGTTGTAGGCTGTTGAAAACAAGTCTCTTGTTAGGGTATATGGTCTGAGATGGCTGCAAAGATGATAGCCGCTTTCTGCTAGGACTTGGCTCCCAACAGGTAGGATTTGGATACTCAGTTGGATATGAATTAGGAGAATTTAAATTATTCAAAATTGTAGGAATCAAGGGATGACTAATTGGAAGAATTGAGGAAGATACAGAATCCAATAAGCTGTGACTTCTAAAAACAACAACAAAAACATCAGCCATATTCAGATAAACACAGACCTAATCTGATGGTATCTTCAGGCTTTATCCTTTCTATAGTCTTCTCAGCAAATGATCACTTCCTCACTGCTTACTGTTTTAAGCTAAGTTTCGTATTTTATCCTTTTTCTTCTATTTAAATAAAGCAGTATGGTTTTACAGTATGCATTACTTCTTGTTCCTTTTTTTTTTTTTTTTTTCGAGACAGGGTTTCTCTGTGTAGCTCTGGCTGTCCTGGAACTCACTCTGTAGACCAGGCTGGCCTTGAACTCAGAAATCCACCTGCCTCTGCCTCCCAAGTGATGGGATTAAAGGCATGTGCCACCACTGCTTGGCTTCTGCATTACTTCTAATGTATGTAGGTGGCATGTGACTCAAAAATTCTACATTAGTTGAAACTAAATAAACAATGAGTGATGCATTCAAGGTTATATGTGTGAAAGCGTTTATATATTATGATAAAATAGGAAATGATTGAATGCCTATCAAAATAGAAATTTATTTGACAAATTAGGATATCTGTTTGCTGGACAGGTAAGTTAGGGAGATCCCATACTGTTGGAATAAAGAGTGATCCTATGTTTTCAGCAAAAGTGAACTTTATTGTTTATTTTACAAGAGAGGAGTTGAGGACAAACAACTGGAAATTTCACTTCTGTGGTACCTTAGGGACACAGATCTTTACATATTATTTCTGTGTCATATTCCAGGCTATCTAGGCTTAGCTGGAAACATGTCTATAATTTGGCTTTAGTGAGACCCTTGGTGTTGCCATGATGATTCTACCCAGAAGGACATTTTCTGCCTTCTTGTTTCTTGATTGTAACATGTGAAGTTGCTGATCACCTTTTCTTTTTTTCCAAGTTACATTTTCTTTTCTGAGTCATTATGTCTTTTTCATGTACTTTCCATTTGTCTAATGTGTACAAGTCGGTGTTCTTCAGTATTCTGACTTTGGTCCATTTCATTAATGGTCTCACTCAAGACCACTACCATTTGCCACGTCCTAAACCCAACTATCTAGCCTGAACTTCTATCTTTTGAGAAAACAATTCATATTAATGAGCATTCTATAGGAAACTTGGAGCTAACATAATCAAGACTGACACAATTATATTCCTTCCCAAATAACTTCTCACATCTGCTCGCATCTGCATAGTTTTTCAACAGCAACCTAAGGAGCCAGCAAAACCAACCAAGCAGTTTTCTGACATCTCTCCTCTGAGACCCTCTTCTTTATAGATATGCCTCTGAGTTATTATGCCCATCCTTCTTCTCTCCTGTTTTCATTGCCACAGTCTTAGTTCAGCCAAGGTTATTTTGAGAACTTCCTTACATATCTGTTTCTATTCCGGCTCCTTTCCAATCCTAGTTAATGATTAAGTAGGCCATTGACTTTTCTTCTCCTGGCATTTGGTGAACACTGGTTGTATGTTTTAAGTTGTATAACATCTGTGGTGATTCCAAGTGCAATTAAGCTAATAAATTATACTACTACTAATAAATGAGCATTTATGAATAAAGAGAAATCAAGAATGATAATTGTACTATTTAAGTAATTATCACCATAATATTTAAGGAAATTTGGAAGAAAATTAAATACTACTTTCACACAAGTGGGAGCAGTGCACTGGAGAGAAAAGAAATAGGTTTTAGTATTTTAAATGTTTAATTTAGCAAACAGAGAACTGGGTCTAAGTAAAAAAAAAAAAATGGTATTTGTTGTAAATATTAGTGCTGTGCAAAGAAAGCAAGAACAAAAAGTCTTTGAACAATTGATTGATCTGTTCAACCTCTGCTACTTTAATGTAGTTGGACTCCTTGGGCCCTGCCAAGGCTGCACATAGCAGAAGGCCTTGGAAACTACCCCTGTTCTGACACGTTATTGGGTATGTGGGTCACCTGTTTCATTCTCTTTCTGCTGGTGTTGAATCTTCTGATGGCTGTCCCTCATACCACATTATCAGCCCGACACTTTCTCACCTACCTCCATACCCCATCTATCTTCTGAGCACAGGCCATAACTTTGTTTTGTTGGTTGCATCACTTCTGGGTTACCTGGTAAGGAAACATGTTTGAGTATAGTATATTTTGCAAAATATTATCTGGATGGCATAGATGATACAGAGAAGGAATTCTGTCCAAGCTTTTAGATTAGTAATAATCTCTCCTCACATGTATTTTTGATAATGACTTAATTTCTGTTAATTTTATGTACTATTGAGCCCAAGTGGTCAGCTGTAGGTCTCCTTTGTCTTGCATATACTCTTTTTGCCAGCCTTAGAGTACAGGAATCAGGAGGTGCCAGATCCACTTCAGAAGATAGTAAGAGCCCAGTGAACTTTAGGATTATAATTCCTTTTTTTAGGGAGGGTGATAAGAAGCATAATAAATTTTTCTGTTCTCTTTTAAAATTACCCAGTATTCCCCCACTACCTTAGCATGCCCACTCTCCTTGTTGCTGGGTAGAAATTTCCTTTGTTTGTTTGTTTGTTTCTTCCTTCTTCTTCCTTCCTTCCTTCCTTCCTTCCTTCCTTTCTTTCTTTTCTTTCTTTCTTTCTTTTTGATACCTCTAAAAGTTCTTTTATTTTTTAATTCGATATTTTATTTCTTTACATTTCAGATAGGGTTATCCCCTTTCCCCATTTCTCCCCACCCCATTAATCCCCCATCCCATCCCTCCTTCTCCTTTTTTGCTTTTATACCATTTAAATTACATGCAAGTATTAAGGTCAGGTTGAGGAACTAAAAATATAATAGATGCAAATAGTCAAGGAACAAGCAAGACAATAAACCCAGATAGTTAAACAACATGCAGGAAATAAACAGAGTCCTGTGATCCCTTCTGTGATCACTATTTCTAAGGGCTTATCAGGATGACCAAAATATCTGAACCTACTTCCCTGTCCTAGCCCAAAGTCATTTTCATGCCTGAAGCCTACTTCTTTGTTCTAGCCTAAGATTTAGATTCCTGCCTAAATTACTTCTTTGTTCTAGTCCAGGATTTAGATTTCTTCCTGAAATTACTTCTTTGTTCTAGCCTAATGTCAGATTCCTGCCTGCAGTCCATTTCTTTGTCCTTGGCCTATGTCAAATTCTTTCCATGCAGCCCATTTCCTTGTCCTTGGCCACTGTCAGATTCCTGCCAGGCAGCCCCAAAGGCGCTCCACATCTCCCCCTTTTTTATTGCATAAACCAGACTGAGCCTGTCTTAGGTGGTTCTGACAAGAATGCCTTCCTTATCCATCGTGTAATATGCATTATCAAAAGCAATGCATTTCTATCTTAGGTTGGTAAGGCTCTGTGCAGAATCTTACCCGTCCTTGACTTGCCAGCCTGTTAAATTTATAACTCTGTCTGGGGGTCCATTTTCAGTTTCAAGTCATGTATTTTGGCTGCCAACCTATTGATGTAGTTAG
Organism: Mastomys natalensis; assembly: GCA_021653895.1. Taxonomy (NCBI): domain Eukaryota; kingdom Metazoa; phylum Chordata; class Mammalia; order Rodentia; family Muridae; genus Mastomys; species Mastomys natalensis. The sequence continues at coordinate 2,424,582 of JAJTUV010000037.1, forward strand.
AGACAAGCTTTAACACACGGGCAGGAATAAAAGTATTCCCAGAACTAGAAGGGCTAGCATGATCAAGCTATATATGCCATTCTTGAGGTTTGACCAAAATGGAAATACTGACCTCAAGTCATGGATAATTTTATCAGCATTATCTGCATCATCAAACAGAGCAGCATTCTTTAAATTCATAATCTCACTATGCAGGTGTCTTTAAACTTTTTTCTAATTATAATGACTATCATTGTAAATTTTAGAAGTAACACAACTCCAGTGGTATTTGTCATAACACTTGAGATGGCTCCTAACTCTTAAACCCTGAACCTCTTTCGGATAATTTAAATAGGATATAGAACATCAATCTGTTTTTCCAAACACCTATATAAATCCTCTTGTATATTCAACACATTAGTAACATTTTTTTGCTCTATGATCAACAAAAGTATCTGTCTTAACTTCTTGTGTCAAAGCTATTGCAGAAGCAGTGGTGCTAGCAATTAATGTAATTAAACCTGTTACACCAGCAATAATCAAGCCTACTACCCTCTTGCTTCTGCTGAGGTTTGACCAAACTCTACTTAAAGCCTAACTCACTTCTTCCAGCACTTTCAAGCTTTTTTCAGAGAATCAAGGTTTTTTAATACTCAGGGTAGTAAGACAAAAGCTGGCTGATAGACCCCCGTAATAGACATGTAGAAAGTATACAATCAATGCAACTTACAATAAATACTGTAGAAGAGACAAAACCAATTTTAGCTTGACAATTAAAAGAGCCTTAACACATGCACTAACCTTTGTTTGAAATCCAGATCCTGTCCCAACTTTATCTCTTGCTATCATAATATCATAGAGAACTGCAGCTAACTTCCAAATATGTCTTTGAAAATGTCCAGTCTTCATTTGAAGGTGGGATCTGGACATTTTCAGAAACATATTTGGGTATAAATATTTTAGCTACTTTTTGCTAAAGGTCTTAACTTGGAAATTGAAATTTTCTTTTTTTTTTTTCTTTTTTTTTTCTTGGGTTTTCGAGACAGGGTTTCTCTGTGTAGCCCTGGCTGTCCTGGAACTCACTTTGTAGACCAGGCTGGCCTCGAACTCAGAAATCCGCCTGCCTCTGCCTCCCAAGTGCTGGGACTAAAGGTGTGTGTCACCACCGCCCGGCAAGGGAAGAACATTTTTTTTTTTTTTTTTTGGTTTTTTGAGATAGCGTTTCTCTGTGTAGCCTTGGCTGTCCTGGAACTCACTCTGTGTAGACCAGGCTGGCCTTGAACTCAGAGATCCACCTGCCTCTGCCTCCCAAGTGCTGGGATTAAAGGCATGCGCCACCACTGCCCGGCTGAAATTTTCTAAAGTTAAATAATGATAAAGAGGACAAAATTTGGAATACTGTTAATTTTCTGTTTTTTTTTTGTTTTTTTGTTTTTTTTTTGGTTATTTTATATAATTGAAGAAATGAACCAATGTTGGTTTCTCTGTTTTTTATTAATCATTTTATTCATTTACATTAAAATATGGGATGCTTCACAAACTTGCGTGTCATTCTTGTGCAGGGGCCATGCTAATCTTCTATATCATTCCAATTTTAGTATATGTACTGCTGAAGCAAGCACGGTTTCTTTGTTTTTGTAGGCTAAAATATTTAGACATTTTACTAAAAGAGCAAAAAATATATTTTCCTTTTCTTATGACTTTAACTGATTTTTAAAGTAGAGAATTACTTGAATTAGTTACCAGTATTACATACAAGCTTTAAACTAAAAGAAAAGTCAAATCATGACTTTTCTTGTCCCAATTAAGTATTTTTAGCAGATTATAGCAATATGATAAAATACTAATTTTAATGCCTAAGTTGTCCTCTCAAGTTAACACATGTTAATTAAATTTAAAAAAAAGCATCATGCATAAAACTTTTTTTCATAGGTGTGTGTGTGTGTTTGTGTGTGTGTGTATGGCACATGTGCCATAGCCCACATGTGGAGGTGAGAAGACAACCTCTGGTGTTGGTGTTCTTACTTTCTACCTTGTTTGAGACGAGTCTCTCTTGTTTACTGCTGTGTATACCAGGCAAGCTAGCAATTCTCCTGTCTCTTGTTGCTACTTTCCTAGGGCATTCTGGGATTATGGATGCTTATACTACTGTGGACTCTGGGGATCAGAACTCAGATCATCATGTTTGTTTGACCAGTGCTTTACTCACTGAGCCATTCTGTAGCTGTTCCTTGTAACTTATAATGCTTCTAAGTGTAGTTTCATGGAAGGGTTCTTTTCTGGCCATGTCTACTTCATATTCTATTTCTAAATGCCTGTTGTTTTTGGTTGTCTATATCTCTAGCTTTACAAAAATTTCTTATGTAACTTATTGGATATAGATGCTCTATGCTTTTAGTTAAATCTTAACTTCTTAAATTCCTTAGATTCTTATTTTGTGTTGTCTCTATGATACCTAGGACTTATTGGACTTATGGTGTTGGTTTTCTCGTCTGTTTTCCTTTTAATGTTTGAATGTACTATGTCATTGACCTTGTTCACTAGTCCTTCATCCTTCATAATATTTCTTCTGCTTGGTCAAGTCTATTGATTATACTTTACATCTTGTGTTTCCATTCATTGAAATTTTTACCTCTAGTGTTTAAATTTTTATTTTACTTTATTTTTTAAATCACAATTTCTTTGCTGAATTTTTCTTCCATGTTGCTGACCTTTTCATTTATATTAATGATTCTGTCATCTATTTTGCTAGTTTTTTTTTTTTTTTGTATTTTTCTGACTCTTCTTTTAGAGTCCCAAATTAAATTCATCTGCTATTTTATCTTCTTTGAAGTCATAGATCATCTTTACCAGGTTTTTGACTTCTTTCCCTGGCGATTTATCTCTTTCAGATCTTTGAAGTTAGTACTTGAGGAATAACAATATTTTGGAGGAGTCATGTTGCCTTATATTTTTCATGTTTCTGTATTGTGTTTTGCACATATGTTAATTTAGATAGCTCTTTTGGCTTTATTGAGAGTGCTGTTTTAAAAAATTAATTCATTTATTTGTTTATATCCCACATCCCTACTGTCCTTCCTTCATGGAGTTTCTTCTTCCCACCCCCCTCCTCTTCTCCTCTGAGAAGCCTCCTGGTTATCCCCACTCCCTGGCACATCAAGTCTCTGCCAGATTAGGCACATCCTCTTCCACTGAGGCCAGAGAGTGCAGTCATGAAGATTGAGCTTCCTGTCAGCTACAAGTGTGCCATAGGGCCTCCTTCTAGACTGTGTATGTCTTTATTTGGTGGGTCAGACTCTGAGAGCTCCCAGGGGTCCAGGTTTATTGACTTTGTTGGTCTTCCTGTGGGATTCCCATCTACTTTTGGGCCTTCAGTCCTTCCCCCAACTTCTCCATAAGTGTCATTGAACTCCATCTAACGTTTGGCTGTGGGTACCTGCTTCTGTTTCAGTCTGCTGCTGGGGATAGAGCCTCTCAGAGGACAGTTAAGCTGGGCTTCTGTCTGCAAGCATAACAGAGCATCCCATTAATAATGTCAGGGATTGGTGCTTGCCCATGAGATGGGTTTCAAGTTGGGTGGGTTATTGGTTAGCCTTTCCTTTAGTCTCTGCTCCATCTCTGCATTGTTTTTAGACAGGACAAATTTTGGGTTGAACATTTCTATTCTTTCACTTGTTGAGCAGTGTAATCATGGTGGTTCAGTCCATAGCACTATTAATAGTAGAAAGTCCATTGCAATAAAACAACATTATTCAAAATGGAGTTTAGAAAAACTCTTAAAATTAAATGGAAAAACTACTGAAGAATATACTAGAAAGCTAAAAATTACTTGAGGGTAAAGAAGGGGATTAATTGAATGGGACAAAGAAAGGATACAGGGAGTGAGAAATAGAGAAGCAAGATTAAATGATAGAAAAGAAGAATGAAAAAGATTGTTATTGAGGGGAAGTGAGGAGAGAAAGATGAAAAGAATTTTAAGAAGTAAAAGGACGGAAGGAAGGAAGGAAAGAAAGAAAAAAGAAAGAAAATATCTGTGGTTAGAGAGACACCAGTGATTGAGGACACTTGCTGTTTTTCACAGAGGACTTGAGTTCAGTCTCAGTACTCACTTTAGGTGGCTTTGTAACCATGTGTAACTCCATTTCCAGGAGACCAGAAGCTCTTTTCTAGCATCTGAGGGTACCCACAAACACATACTACAAGCACAGACACATACACATGAACATGAATGAAATCTTTACCAGAATGGACTAGGAATGTAGTCTTGCACCTGGACACAAATCTAACAGATAAAAACATTAGGGCTAGTGTAATTAGCCTACTAGATTGTAACACAATCTCTTCTGAACATTGCAAATATCTCATCAGGAATAAGAGAGGCAACTTGAAGTGGAGAAAAAAACCCAACACAATACTTTACCATCAGTTTAACCCCAGATGGCAGAAATATACAAGTAACCTGAAAAATCAGGACAGCATACTTCTTCCAGAAATGACCAATGTCACAATAATACTTCCGGATGAAAATGACTTAGGTGAAATTCTTAATTAAGGATTAAATGAAACAGAATGAATAGAAATATCTTCAAATACCTCAAAGGAAATACAAGTATATTCTAAGAAAATACAAACAGCTGATGATATTAGAAAGTCAATTGAAGGTATGAAATAAAATTGTATAAAAAAGAAATAAGAAAAATCAAGCTGAAAACTGAAGTGATGATGGAAATGGAGAGAAAACACAGTGGATCAGATCAAAAGATGGCAGAAAGCTTTGTCAGTAGGATGGTATGACAGAATTAAAGGTCTTGAAGACAAAAGAACTTGGATCAGTGATAAATTAAAAAAAAATGTATGAATGGAACATTAAATATACCCTGAGGATATTATAAAAAGCAAAGTTTATGAATGAATTGTAGGCATACAGAAGAAGAATTTCATACCAAAGGCAACAAAATATTTTTAATTAAATCATAGAAAATAAGTCCAAAATCTAGATAAAGAGAACTCCATCCAAATATTAAGGAGCTCAGAAGACCAAATAGATGTGTTCAGAAAAGGAAGTAGTTCCTACATTATATCATGGTTAGCACATTGAATATACAGAACAAAACTGTCTACTGAAAACTGTAAGAGAGAAGGACCAAGGAACATATAAACGCAGGTGTAAGAATCACTTCTTACTTTCCATTCAAAACCTTAGAACCAAGAAGAGTTTGGAAACTCTTCAAAATCTGAAAGATGGCAAACTGCCAACCCAGCTTAACACGACTAGTGCACTGGTCTGTCCTGACCTAAGGAGAGCACAGTAAGGCAGGCTAAAGGAGCTTATAATCACCAAGGCAGCCCTACAAACCATATTGGAGCAAATACTTTAGTTATACTGAGGATAAAAAAAAAAATGCAACCAAGAGGCTATGGGGGTGGGAATAAACAATGCTAACACATTTGCTAAGCAAAAGAGATTAAAAAAAAAAAATCAAATACTAAAAAAAAAAAACCCAACGAAACAACAAGAATAGATACTATTCCATAGAAACTCTGAATATTAATGACTATAATTCACTTATCAAAGGGCATGAACTACAAAGTTGAATTAAAAAGCAGGATCCGTTTTTCTGTCTCTTAGATATACACTTCTCTCCATCAAAAGGAAATACTTCAGGTGAAAAGATGGATAAAAAACCATATCTTCCAAGGAAATGGGGCCAAGAAGCACACAGTGTTATCCTAATATCTCAAAGAATTGAATTCAATCCACATTTCATCAGCATAGATAAAGAGGGTTACTACATTCTGTTCAGGGGAACAATCTCCAAGAGTATATAATTCTAAACAACACACACCAAGCACAGGCTCATCCACCTTCAAAAAACCATTTTCTACTAGATATCAAGACACAAATTAATTCATATATAGTAATAGTGGCCTAATACTCCATTATTACCATTAGATCAGCCAGACTGCCCCCAACAAACACAAACAAACAAAAACATTGGAGTTAAGTGACATTACTGATCAAATGGACCTTACAGGTATCTACAGAAGAGTCTACCCACAAGTTAAAGAATACACATTCTTCTCAGAAACCTATGGAACTTTCTCTAGAATCTATCACAAAGTAGCACACAAATCAAATTTCAACAAATACAGAATAATTGGAATAATGCCTAGTATTTTATCAGACCATAGTTTAATAAGGCTAAAAATCAATAGCAAGAGAAACTCTAGAAATATACAGACTCATTAAATGACACTTGTTAAATGATGAGTCATTGAAGAAATCAAGGAGGGTTTAGAAATTTTCAAGAATTAAATGAAAACACAATATACAAAAGCTTAAAATGAAGGCAACCCTAAGAGGAAAGATTGTAGCTTTAAGTACAATCGGGGGCCTAGAGATATAGTTCCATAGTTAGAATGCCTGTTGTTCTGAAGAAAATCAAGAACTTTTGGTTTCCAGCAGGTTACAAGCACCTGTAATTCCAGGTCTAGGAGATCGGGTGCCCTCTTCTGGTCTCTATCAGCACCCCTCTTACACACAAACAATAACATTAGTAAAATGAATCCTTAAGAAAAAAATCAAAGAGTTCTCAATCTGATGGTGTACATCAAGACATTGGAAAAACAACTTAGAAGATGCAAATTAATTACATTAAAAAAGGAATGGGCACTATATTTCAAGAAATTCAGTCAGGCATTCAGTGTTTATGTTCCAAGAAGGGGATGGAGCTGGGGTGAAGGACTATGTGAGATGGGTACCAGGAGGAGCAGCAGCAAAATGAACAAATTAAAAAAAATATATTCCACTAAACTGGAAAATCTGAAAGAAATGGGTGTTTTCATAGAGTCATATGGCATACTAAAGTAAAACCAAAATGAAGTAAATAATGCAAACAGATCAGTGGCAAGCAATTAGATTGATGCAGCAACTACAGATCTCACAACTTAAAACTATTCAGGACCATGTGTATTTGCACAGAATTCTATCAGGCCTTTAAAGCAATGCCAATATCAATACTTAGCAAACCATTCCATAGAAATAGAAAAGGAAAGAACATTTCCAACTTTTTAAGAAACTAACATTATCCTTACATTTAAACACAAAACAACAACCACCACTATCATGGCCACCACTATAATCACCACCACAACAAAATTATTGGCTGATCAACATACATACAAAGTTTTAATATAGTACTTACAAGTTAAATGCAAGAATACATCAAAGCACCTGATCAAGTTGGCTTCATTCTAGACATACAATCATGGTTCAACATATGGACATTAATAAATATGATTTGTTACATAAGTGAACTCAAAGAAATAAATCACATGACCATTTCTACAGATGCAGAAAAGGTTTTTTACAAACTCTAATGTTCCTTCATAATAAAAGTACCAGAGAGAGACTAGGATTGGGAGACTATAACTCCACTTAGTAAAATCTATAAGTGACAAACTGATGGCAGTCATTGTGCACAATGGAGAAACTCAAAACAGTCCTCTAATGTCAGTAACAAGATGCTCATTCCTCCATCCTTATTCAGTATAGTACTTGAAGTCTTACCTAGAACACCAGGAAGGAAATAAACCATGTACAAATAGGAAAGGAAGAAGTCAAAGAATTCATAAGAGACTCTCTCCTAGAGAATCCATTAGAAAAATTCCCAGAGCTTTCAAACATTTTCAGCAGAGTGTTAGGCAACAAAATTAAAATACAAAAACCATAGCTTTCCAGTATATCAAAGACAAGTATACTGAAGGAAAAAAAATCAGGGAAACAATCCAATTTGTAACAGCCTAAAACAAAACCAAGCAAAACCAACCAACCAAAACAAACAAACAAATCTAACCAATGAAGTGATAGACCTTCACAATGAAAAACCTTAAAACACTCTAAATAAATTGAAAAGAGATACTATTAAATGGAATGACCTCCCGTCCTCATCGGCTGGTTGGAGTAATATTGAGAAAATGTGAAGGACAAGGTAGATTACTCAGAGGGTGGTCCACTCTCTGACCTCAGGCTCAGAGCTGTGAAACTCCAATGTTCTCAGTAAGATCTCTGGGCCACTGAGGTTGGGGCCTGGACATGTATTCATCTGCTGTGGCTCAACATCCTGCCCTCAACTTGTTATTGTCTGTCTCCTTGTCTTCTACAGCTGCCTCTCTAGACATGTGCTTCTGTGGTAGGACAAATTGAGGCTCCCAAACCATGGTTGTTCCTTGATCTCATGATCCCAGGTTATCCCAGAATTTAAAAATAGATTCTCTCTCAAAATGCTATGCAGTTAGTGCCCTTGGAGGTATTTTAACTGACAAACATGGATTTCTCTCCACCATCCATCTTCCTTTTGATGGTCTTGCCAAAATCGAAATTAGGTTAGAGGCTTTTAAGGGTTGTGGGCTCATTCTGTGTGTAGTGCTGTCTCTAACCTGGCTTACCTTTTAGGACATCCCTGACGAGGGAGCTGTGGGCTATAACTGTGTTTGGTTTTTCTTTGACCTCTGTTTTGTTAGTTTGTTTTTTGTTTTTGTTTTTTTCTATGCATTTTCAGGTATACTTTTACTTCTATTGTAGATATTTGAAGCTCTCCCTCTTTCTCTATTGGAATTGAGTCTGTGTTTTCTTATTTTACCCATCTCCTTCACTGGCACAAACAGGAAAAGTCTAGCCTCCATCTAATCCAGAAGTGTTAATAAGTGTTTTAAAAAACATCACTATGGGGTCTTTGTTTCATTCACAGCTTCCTGGTCCTTGAAATCTCCATTAAAATAATTTAGAAGAGACGTTGTAGTGGAGAAGATGGCGTAACTCAAAGGCTGAGGTTGGATAGTGTCTAAGAGGTCACTGCAAAGCAGTGCATCTTCTCAAGGCATGAGAGTGGACAGTTGTCAAAGACAGCATTGTTGAGCAGTGTATTCTCTAAGTGGCAAACATGAAAGTCTCTAAAGGATTTATTCTGCTAGGGTTTTATTTTAGGCAGATTTAATAGAGTTTTTTTTTTTTTTTTTTTTCAATTTCAAGTATTTAGCTTTTAAATTATCTAGAACAGACAACTTTTACCTGAGGGACATTTTCGTATCCGGGAGGGGTTCAGCCTGAGTGTCCTGAAATCCTGCCAGTATTTAGCTACTTAATAGTATAACTGCAAATGCAGTAGTACATATAAAACACTCCATGAGGAAACAGGGGCTCAACTTTATAGACCTATTTTTAACAGGAGGAGAATAGGTTATGCCTATTGTGTCCCCTCCCCAAAACAAATACATTTTGTTTTCTTTGTGAAGTCCTTGTTCATTTAACACCTTCTGACACCTGGCTTCAGTAAGGAGCCTTTTGTAATTTATAGATTTTCATTCATCCAGTGCTTATGAATTGTCTGCAAAAGCCATAAAATATTTATTGTAGTCTAGTAAACTTTAACTGAGAATCAGGATTTTGAAATGTTAAAAGTCCTAAGAGCAGTGACTTATAGGATGTGGAACTCACAGCTCTGCTGTGTTAGGAATCTCAACTGAATTGACCTATGGGCATGTCTTTGGGGCCGTTTTCTTGATTGATGATTAATGTGGGAAGGCCCAGACCACTGTGAGTAGTGCTGCTCCTAGGCAGGGAGCAGTAAGTAAAGAAGTAAAGCAGTAAGTATGTAAGAAAAGTAACTAAGGAAGCCAGAGAAAGCAGCCTGGGTATTCCCCAATTGTCTCTGTTTTACCACCGATGTTCCTGCTTTGAGTTCCTGTTCTGACCTTTCCTGATGGTAAACTGTAAGTGTAAGAGGAAATAAAACCTTTTCTCCTTGGGGCTAGAGAGAAACCAAACCAGGACAGCTCCCAAAGACAATTCAGGTGGTTTAGGTACTTCAAAAACTATCACTTCTTATCTCTCAAATACTGTAAAATTGCTTGCTCATCTAAGAGTGTTTTAGTGAGTGGATAGCATTATAGTTCATCCTAAGAATGCTCATATTTCATAAATACTTATTTATATTAGACTTACAAATGTTTTAAAAATATAACCTTCTTATATATGGTCTTAAGACATCTATTTGTATTTCTTTGTTAAGTAGATTGACTCTATCTTAGAATTAATGACAATTGAAATTAGTATTTCTCTCAATTGTGCATCAGGTTTTAGAACAGCTTGCTGGCTCTGTGTGTTGGGTGGAGTTATTTCTCTTACATAGTAGCATTGTCCTGTAAAGTGAAAGGGTAAATGCAATGTGGTACAGCAAAGAGCACTTTCACAGGTTTAGATCTTCTAAGGATGAGACATCTTTTAGACAGAGCAGAGTTGAAACTAAATGGTCAAGCAAATTTATTTGAAAGAGTCTTTTAAATAAGTGGAAAAAATAGAAATGATTCTCTCCACTGTGCAGTGTGTTTTCTCTCTGTAGATGCACATCTCTTTTCCTTATGAATATAATTGAACATAATTTTATCTTCATCTGATATTATCATAATAAAATTGATAAGTGTTAGTTTTTAATGGCCAAGGATATTGTTCAAAGTTACTAAAAACACCTAACTGACCACTAGTATAGACAGTGCATTTATATTGAAAATAGAATATAAAGAGTGACTAGACCACACCCCTGGTACTTAAATATATTTGAGATTTTCCTTTGTAATCCAGTGGCTCATATTGGCTCTTATAGTTGTCCTGATTAGAAAACAGTTTGGTTAGTACTGGGAGAAATGGCTCAGTGAGTAAAAACTCTTGCTTTTGCAACATGAGGACCTGAATCTGAATACCCAGAACCCACATAAATAATCAGACATGTCTGAGTGTCTGTAAGCTCAGTGCCCTATGGGAATATGGAAGCAGAGACAAGAGAATATGCAGAAGCTGTGGTCCAGGTAGCTTGACACATGCAGTGGCAGAGGACCCTGTTTTAAAACAAGGTTGAAGATGAAGATAGATAGCTAAGGTGGTCCTGTGACCTCCACACTTGCCCCATAGCACACTAATGCATCTCCCAACATGAGCACACAGATGAATATACACAGGAAGTTATTGATTAAATTAGGAATATTTTTATTAATAAATATCTCTTTTTATTACAGAAGAAAGTACTCAGGAAGCACCACAGATGAAGAAAAGCTTGAGTGAAAAGGTTTCTCTCTACAGAGGTGACATCACTCTGCTAGAGGTGGATGCGATCGTCAATGCGGGTGAGTGGTTCCATTGCTGGGTTTTCTTTGCTGTGCCTTTACAATCTTAAAACATTTTCTATACTGCTTTGGTATAGGAATATTTTTCTTTGTGATTGAAAGTATTGAGGATTTATTTTATGTATCCAATTAAAGGCACTGGAGTACAGGAGAAGTAACAAACTTCTGTAAAAAGCTCTTTAGAAAGAATTTTAGTAGCTAAATGATTACTGGTTTCATGCTTGTGTAATGAGAAGTAGCAGTTCAGCAAGCTTTGCTTTTCTTCTCTCTTGTATACATTTTAAAGATACAGTTAGATTATGTCAGCCAAAGGGAAAATGTAGAGAAATTATTTCTCTGATTTCAAAATTTCACTTGTTTGTAAGTTTTTATTTTATTATAAATGCTATTTTACTGGCATATTTTAATGTTTAATTTTCTTCTTTTAATATTGAAGAAGATATGACAGCATGCTGTTTACATGCTCTTGTTTCCTATATATTTTCTTGTGAAGTTATATATAAAAAAGGATGTAACAGTTGTGATTCTATAAAGATAAATATTAATAAAAGGAAATTATGATTTGCGTTTTAGAAAGGTAACCCACGTTTGTAGGTTGAAAGTGTCAAATAAAAGTAGGTATAGACTTAAGTAAACTCAGCCTTTAATCTCAGGGGCTCCGTAAGCTTAAGGGAAGAGGATGGTGGACCTGGAGAGCTGAAGAGAATTTCTTTATGTATCCAAAAGATCAAGAAGAGAAGGGCTTTTCTTTTACAGGAAGAATTGAACGCATACAGAAAGGAGTGGCTGTGGGGAGCTGAATGGTGGTATTAGACAGGTGGTTGCTTGGAGGAGCCATTAGAGATTGGTGCTTTTTCATTAATCATGGTGACTCAAAATGCAGGAGTTTAGAACCAGGAGAGAAGATACACTTAAGTTTGGGAGGGGGGCGAGTACCCAGCCTTAACCAACCAGAAGGAGAAATGGAAACAGGAAGTTCAGGTATGAGACAACAGGATGAAAATTTAGACTACCTGTGTCTGAACTTAGCAGAAGCTACAAAATGATCACTTGTGAGTTTTCTGTAAGCCAGGTAGGAGAGTGCTGATTTACTATTAGCTTTCTCTCAGAACATGAAAGAATGGGCAGGGTATCCTGACTGCCATAGTTTTCCAGTTGATGAGTAAACTCACACAGTGTAGTAGGAAAATGCCTTGGAGGGGAACAGAGTAAGGACTGGAAGATGCTTATTCCACACATGGGAGAGTTTGTGGGGGCTAGCAAGAAGGCTGGAAGTCTACTGAGTTGTTCTTCCTTGAGCTTTTGGTGTCAGTTGCTCTGTAAAGTACTGGCTCTGTCATACTCTGTTTTCTTTTTCTTCTAATGGCTCTTTGCTTCCTTTCTCCTGGGATGCTTCTGTCACCCTTTTGAGGTGTCATTTCCTATCAAAAAGGAGTATGGGTTTTTTTTTTTTTTTTTTATCTCTACCCAATCTGGCTGTCTTCTTTTGGTTTGATTTTTGTCCTTCTGTCACCTTAAAGGCTCAGATCTTCCTTATACATAGACTCCTTGTTTGTTTGTTTGCTTGTTTTTGGTAGCTTTCAGTTTCAAGTTGATTTCCTCTAGTCTGTGGGATCTATGAAGAAGTCAGGGCCTCAGAAAGTATCTTATGAACACTCTGGTATAGAGTTTTAGTTAGATATACCTGTGGTTAGCAAATGATCAGTGATTTATATGCTAGAATTTTTATAAATATAAGAATTTTAATTCTAAAATATTTAAGATTTAAAAGTTTATTTATATAATACATTTATTTATTTTATTAGTTAAAGGATTTGAAAGTTTTTTATAAAAGTACTACCAGCATTCTAGTTTGCTACCAGTATTCTAGTTGCTGCTTTTTCTTCCTGTTAACATAACATTGAATTTCCCTTGTTTACTTGATAGTGACAATGTCTTTTCTTGGGTTCTGTCAACTGTGTACTTTTGTTCTTTCCCACAAAGCACATAATGGTACCCTTTTTATTTGTTGTTGCACCACATAAAGCAAATGGCTTGACTTTGTGCTTTTAAGAAATATTCAAACTGTATGTATGTTAAATGACTTTATGCAGTTGACTTTATCATACCTCTAATAACATATTCTGCACTGAGGACATGATACAGTGAAGTGATTTGTCTCTGGTTTTAAAATCATTTGTCCAATAAATAAATAAAATATTTATTGGGTAATTTTCATTGACATAAAGTATTGTTAATCAGAAAACATATGTTTAACTCATTATTTTTCTCTTGTTCATTTTATCTTGCCATTCACTGTATATGTAGGATTCTCACAGATGTTTCATAGTACACATGATTATGATGAACTAATCTGAAGATAAGAATCAACTTTGTTGCCTTCTAGCTCTCTGGCTGTGATGATTGTAATCTGGCTGTGTTCACAAGGGCTGGCTCCTCAGGTAGTTCCTGGTGGATGGGAAAAAAATACCAAGTGTGCAGGTAACAGCTCTATTTATAACTCTCTGCTGTGCAGCTTGTTGGCCTGGTATGAACAGAGAGGCATAGCTGTTAGCTTTCTGGTGTATAAGGAAACATGACAGAACACTCCGGAGACACCTCTAGAGAGAGGCAAGGATTCCAGTCAAGCTGGCAGAGCTACCTGTCATTACTTTCTACGAGACTGCTAATGTTCTTTTGTGACCACGTTAATATCTTGAAACAACTGATCTTTATAGTTCTGAGCAGAAGGATTTGATAGTTTAAACTTCTTCATTTAGTATTTCGTTGAAATTCCTTAAACTTGCTTAAATGCTACCTGAGACAAACTTCCTTTTATTCTTCCTTCTAGGAAGTTGATGTGTGTGCTCTAATTAGAGAGGTTGTGAAGGCATCACGTTAGTTGGCAGGGAACTAGAGTGTAAACCAACTAGAGTTGGTTTAGAGTCAGGCAGACATAGGTTCCAGATCTTATACTTAGGACTGGTTTATTTTCAAATATTAGTTTGAAGTAATTATAATAAATTTCAGGAAAAGAAAGAAATCAGAGTTCTATGTAACATTTCCCAAGCTTCCAGTAATGGTGGTATCACATAATCTATATTATAATATGAGACCTAGGAAATTGATATTTTTAGTCTTAGCAGTATTGATGGAAATGTCTTTGGCATCGCAAAACAGAGTCTTATCTTTCCACTGAATTTTATCTGGACAAGGCAAACTTTACACTTGATCAAGAGGGTATCACTGGAAGAGCAAACACTTTGAGACAGGAAGTGCACTTGGTTTTTATTCTAAGGAAGATGGTGACTGTGTCTTTCCCCCATGTAGTCTAACCTCACAATCTATTCACTTGGCTAGTCTGAAAAGGATTTATGCACAGAAAATGAAGGAGGAAGGGGAAGGGATCCATGCTCCAAGAAGAAAAGGGCCTGGGCATCATTCTACTCTCCAGTTCTACTTTCACTTTCTTGGCAACAAAAGGGAAAAGAAATAAGAGGATGGCCATCAGATTCCCGTAATAGAGCAGTGGCCTTCATGCAAACAAGTTTTTAGAGGGTTAAAACATTTGCATGAAACTTTTAAAAGGAGAGGGAAATAAGATTTTAACTCTTTGTCCTAAACACAAGTTTTATAGTATTCAATAGGAGAAACTTGAGTTTGGTATTTCTTACAATTACTGAGGATCACATTCAGGATTTAGTAAACACTTTACCAGTGAGGTATACCTGTGGTCTAGGAAATTGATTCTTATATACTGTAATTATCTATACTACAGACTTTAGTTTCCACTATTTGATAGTGTTAAGTACTTAATACCATTTGTAAGTGTACACATAGGTGTAGTTTTATCCCATATATAGATTCATGAAACCTTCACCACAATTCAGATCTAGAACCATTTTAATAAAAAAAAATACTTGGTTCTATTTTACAGCTTTCTATGCACTTTGTTAATTGCTTCCTTTTTTTGTGGGTTTTAGTTTGATGCCATCTTCTTGTTTCTTTTCCCTTTTGTTGCCAGGAAAGTGAAAGTAGACCTGGAGAGTAGAATGCTGTCCAGTAGAGAGTGAGGCTTAGCCATGAAGGGAATGGGAGGTTGTTGATCAGAGGGACTTTTTCTGATCCACAGGAGAAATAGGTTTGAGGTCTGTGGCACAGCTGCATGATTATAAGCAATACTACTGTATATTTTCATAAAGAAGAGAGAATGCGAAATGTTTCACTGTAGAAGTGGTAAGTAAGCAAGGCTTTTGAGATGTTAATTAGCTTACTTTTATGAATCTATATTTCAGGCATCAAAATATCATACAATTCCTTATGTATGCATGTAGTTATGTATTATTAAAAGCAACATGAATAATAACATGTTATATGAAAGTAATAATCTGTATACTGCATATACTCTTTTGGATTGACTTTTCTCTCTAAACAAAATGTCCTTTAGAGCTATCCATATTGTTGTATTTTCCCTGACACCAATAGTAGTTCCTTCTGTTTTTCTCCTTCTGGTGGTATATATAGATTTAGAAGAGACTTTAGCCGTTCACCCATTGATGGCCACTTTGATTTTCTTTAGCACTTTACTCTTAACAATAAAGCCTCTATGAACTGTGGGTATATTCTACAAGTGTTCAAGTTTCTGTATGACTACAGGTTTCTGTGATATAAACAACCACATGTGTTATGATAAATCTTAAGATCTTTGTGAAAATTGGGCATCCTTATTTTTAAGGTTCTGTCCTAAATGATATCTGATATGTATTAAAGTATAATCAGCTGTGACCCAGCTTTTCACCAGCATTTCTTGGATTCTTAGGCTTCCATTGAAACTATTTCACCAATAGTTACCATAACCTCTTCTTTTTCCTCTTATTCTTGATTCTGTAAACTCCTTCCGGTCCTTATTTTCTTTCTTTTTATTTTGGTGCTGTATATGTGTATGTGTGTGTACATACTGTGTGTGAGTGTAGTATGCATGAGTGGGTGGCAATCTAGAGCTTCCTGCCAGGCATCTTCTATTTTGTTCACGTTATATTTTGTGGCAGGGTCTTTCTCTGACCCTAAAGCTCAGCAACTGGGCTATACTAACTGGCCAACAAGCCTTCCCAGTACTGCATGTGCTTGCTTCCCTCCCACCCCCCATCCTTCTATGGAGATCTAAACTTAGGTCCTCCTGCTGACTCAGCAGACACTTTGGCAGCTGAGCCATCTTCCGAGTCCTGGTATTCTTTGTATATAATATTGTCAGTCACTTCATTTTTGAACATTGATTTTCTTTTTATTTCATTGGCATATATATGACTGTCTCTTTGAGCTCACATCCACGGCCTTCATTTCTTACCCAGAGTCCCAAAATAGTGTCCTGAGTGCTTTGTTGGAAACCTCACTTACTCTCCACATGCAGACAAAACGACTGTTTCCATGTTGCTTCTCGTTTCGCCTGCCACCTTTAGTGTCTTCTTACAGCTCATAAGGTTACTGGTAAATATCTCAGTGTTTCAGATTATCTTGCTTCAAAAGTTCTTCTAAAGATCTATAATTCATTCTCTCTCTCTTTTCTCTTCTTCCTTCTCTCTCTTTCTTCCTCCTCCCCTCACTTTTTTAAAAATCTAGTTATGTATAAGAAAAAATGTGCTTATCAGTCAGGCCTAGACATATACAAATACAAGAGAAAACCAAAATTAAAATTTTTTTCTTGTGGACTTCGTAAATTTTACTTGGGGTCTTTTGGACTGAGAGTGGAATACTTTCTTCTACATGTGGAGGTGGGTTAGATGTTGTAGAGAGAAAGGCTGGGATCTAAACAGACATGGTTCATTGTATGCAAAGTACGCATTCTTGTTGGAAATACAAAGAGAGAGTGTAAAGTAAAATCGTAAATTTATTTTTGTCTTATTCCTGTGACAAATAAATTGAAAATTTGAGGCAGAAAGTAAAGTTTTAGGATTCATAACTATGTTATTTTACTTTTAAAAACACTCTTTGGAGCTAGAGAGATGGCTCAGAGGTTAAGAGCACTGATTGCTCTTCCAGAGGGCCTGAGTTCAATCCTCAGCAACCACATGGTGGCTCACAACCATATGTAATGGGATCCAATGCCTCTTCTGGTGTGTCTGAAGACAGCACAGTGTATTCACATATATAAAATAAACAAATAAATCTTTTTTTCTTAAAGAAACAACTGTTGATATAGTGTGGACACAGTTATTTGTACCCTGCCTCTTCTCAGTCAAAAGGTGGAGGATATATTTGCTCTCCTGCTTTAGCATAATTTTTTGAATTGTATTTTGAGAGAGGTTTGGAGATATATCCTTAAATCTTTAGCCTCCTGCCTTTCTTCTTTCTGTCATATTATAAAAAACAAAATTTTGCCCTGGGAGATGAGTGCCCTTGCCAGATTTCTGAGTATTTTATTGAAAGAAGATTATATTTTCATGATCATTTTCTTCTCTATAATATGCTTCTGGTAAATTCCTGGTGACTCCAATTGCTTCCTTATTTCGTTACCACACTGCCTTCTTTTTGTCAGGCTTTAGCCTCCATGTAGATCCAGCTCAATTTTCCTCTGATCCCCAAATTTCCAACAAAATTGTGGGTATGTCAGGAATGTTGACTGTTATTGGTTACAGCAAGCAAACCCACTATCTTAATGTAGTATCACATAAGATGATTTGGTATACTGACTAGATTCAAGTACAGTCTTATGCAAAGCCGATTGACCAAATAATCAGTTTTGGTTTTGGCTAGATCTTGGGAGAAAATATAGACATATAATATATGGTTCAGTGTTATGTCACTAGAGACAATTCTACTGGCTCCACAGACACAGAAAGTTATTCTGTGTGAGATATAATTTAAACTTACTTGTAGGTTGCTGGCTATGTAATAAAAAAACAGGATAGTGCTCCAACCATAAATGAAATGGCTTTAGCCAAAGATTAATGTTCACTAGTACAATAATAAAGTGAGGTAGGTTGATTTGTTTACTTTTCAGTTGTTTGTGCCTCCTCTCCAGCTTCTAAGGAGTGATGCATTTACCTAGTTGATCACAGACTCTTGGACTCAGATCAGTCATGATTTTATGTATGCTTTTTTGACATCCTGGATTTGGAAGCTTTGGAAAACTATTCAATAATTCTTAGCATCTATTTGTTTTTATTGGTTGGAAAAAGAGCATACTGTAATACCTGCTTCATCAGAGCTATTGTGAAAATACAAAGACAATGAAAATTGAGAGAGAAAATGCTTCATACATTACCAATTACATAAAGCCACAGTCATAGAAATGGTAACAGATTATACTGTTTGCCTCAAAAGTCAAAAAAGTGACTTATGTTCTAGATCTTTTAAAATCTGATAGACAGGAAAATTTATAGTCAACTAGAAGTATATATTCTGTGTCTCATGGTTTCAGGTATCACAGTGTTTTACTTGAGTTATTTCCAAGATATACCATCCAATTCTGAAACTCTGCAGTAAGAACTGTGGCTGTTTTAAATTATTTTTTTTGCATGTCCAACATGTGCAGCACATGTGTGCCTGGTATCAGAGAAGACCAGAAAAGGGGGCTTGGGAAGGGAGTTGGTTGTAAGCTACAGTGTGGTTGCTAGGAATCGAACCTGTGCCCTCTACATGAAGAAAAAAAAAGTGTTCTTAATTGCTAAGCTCTGTGATGTGTTAAACCATCTTTTTTTCATTGTTCTTATTTACATCTCAACATATTTCTTATCTGGGTACAGTGCTTCTTTGTTTTTATAATTTTTATTGTTTTTCTCTTAAGAAATTTGTGGAATCTTATAAATGTTAAATCCTCTAAATAGTTTAAAGATGATTCTCAGGAGAAGATAATTACTACAGACTGGAAATTTCCCTCTGAGTTTTATTCTGTTTTTAATCATCACTGTCTCTACTTTTGAGAGAGAATATCTTGGAGTTAAATAGTACACAGTCTTTGTATTAGTCATGTTTTCTAGAGGAACTGAATGAATATAATGATTATACATTGAAAGAGGGAATTATTAGATTGCCTGACACAGTGTGTGATCTGAGTGGTTCAGAAGTGGCTGGCTATAAACTGGCGAGTCCAAGAATCTGAGATCTGCCCAGTCCACGAGACTGAGTATTTCAGTAGTCAGTCTGAGTCTATTGTTGAAGGCCTGGGGATTCCTGGCGAGCCTCTGATCTTCATTGGAATACTGAAGAACCTATTTGCACCTGCCAAAGGCCCATCCACTGTTGAAATTTCCCTTTACCATTATTCTTCAGGGTTATCCTAGATAAAGACTGGGATGCTCCAACTGTCTACTTTTGGGTGGTTGTGGGAAAATGGGGCCCACAGCTGGGGAGCCCCAGGCCCACGTGGCAACAGCCCGGGACCTGCGTCGGTGGAGGCTGCCTGGAGGCTTCCACCCGCGGTTCCCACATCCAGGAGAAAGTCTGGAGCTCCAAAGGCTGGAAGCTTCGATGACTGGCAGGCCCGGCAGGCCCCAATGACACAAGGAAGTCCTTGGTTCCAAAAGGTTTTATTGTCATGGTGGATGGTGGATGGATCTGGATGTACCCCCCCCCAAACTCAGGGCAGACCTGAGTTAACTAGGGAGGGAGAAAGCGGGAGGTTCTGGGGGGCGGTTTAATTGGCTCCGCCCTCTGGCTCCATTAGTATGTAAATCTCTAGGGCCTGAGGACCTGTAGTTACACCCTCTACCTGTGCACTTTGGGAGGGGCTGTAATGGCCTACGTGACTGAACAATGTAGGTCTATGGAGATTGGACTGCTTGTTAGGACCCTGAGTTCTGGGGACGTGGCCGAACTCCTGCCGTTTCTCCCTTGGAGTCTCGGGGTTCTAGGCCCATGCCCAGCCAAGAACCAGGATACCCTTACACAGTCCCACAGGTGTGTCTTCATAGTATGTGGAACCATCTGTAAGCTATGCTTGGGTTTTCTCTGACTCATTTGTCTGATCACAGACCACATCCATGAGGTCATAGATGCATGCTTTGGAACAAAAGGAATAGTAGCAGGAGAAGGAATTCTATGCAGTTGGGTAACTTTCTAATATAACTTACTTGTGCCCTCCGAACCCGCACTTGCCTGAGCATATTTTTGCGTCTTCATTTAATACTGGCTTGCTAGTCTGCATGTGTAGCTTCATGGCTTGGTGGATCTGATAATACCCAGCTTATGATGAGAAGCTCAGCTGGCATGGTAACTTGACAGCTCATTGTCAGGCATTCAGTTTTCATTAAAGCCCAATCATAGGTTAAGAGCTGTCTCTCAACCAGAAGTAGTTGTCTTTAGACAATGGTAGGGCCTTGATTCAAACTCACAAGGGCCTCCATTGTGATTCAGCTATGGAGGCCTGTCAAAATCTTTAAACAGCACTTTTGTCTGCCACTTCCACAACAGATAGGTTTGGGAGACTGAATCTTAGGGCCCAAGTAGCATAGTAGACTGCACAGGAGCTTGGATATGATGAAGAGCTGTTTCCTGTTCTGGGTCTCTCTCAAAACTGGTATGTTTCCACGTCAATTGTAATTAAGCCAAGTGAAGAATGCACTGCTTCCTGTATCCTGTAGGCTCACTGCACATTGTGTTTATTTCTTAGTAGGAAAGCAGGTACAGCCACTTAGTATTTCACCTTGTAGGAATTATCTCAACATGCCTGACGCCACTGGACTCCTAGAAATTTCACTGATGTAGAAAGCTGTTGAATTTTGGTTGAATTTATTTCCCATCCTGTGATATGCAAATGTTTTACCAAGGAATTCGTAATGGTTACTACTTTCTGCTTATTTGGTCCAATCAGTTTGTAATATTATTAATAAAATGGACTGGCATCAATCTTTGTGGAAGAAAAAAGTGATCAGGATTCCTGTGAACCAAGTATTGACACAGGGCTGCAGTATTACTATAGGTTTGAGGTAAAGCCATAAAGATGTACTCCTGTCCTTGACAGCTGAAAGCAAAATACGTGCTGGTTCTTATGGAAAGGTATAAAGAGAAAACATTTGTGAAATCAATAGCTGCATACTGGGTTCCAGGAGACATGTCAGTCTGCTCAATAGGAAACCACATCTGGTATAGCAGCAGCAATTGGAGTTGCTACTTGATTAAAATTTTGTACTGCTGTCTTCTATGATCCATTGTTTTCTGCACAGGCCTAATAGTAGAATTACAGGGGTATGTGGTAGGAACAACCACTGTGTGCCTTTCAGGTCCTTCAAGGTACTAATTTCTGTATTCCTTCCAGGGAAGTGAGACAGGTTTGGGTTCGCTATCTTCTCTTATGAAAGCAGCTCCAGGATTTCTATTTGTTCTCTTCAACCATAATGGTTCCCATTCCACAGAAGAGGGAGCCAGTGTGAAGATTCTGCCAATTCTTAAGTGTGACTGTCCCAATTGTACATCCTGGGACTGGGAAAGTAACCACCAGATGCATTCAGTGACCCACAGGACCCACTGGGCCCACTGTGAGGCTGAGTTTTACTAAAACTTCATTGATCATCTGACTCCATAAGCCCATCTGTGAACCAGAGAGTCAGAATTCTATTTGGAGTCACCTGGAATCAGTAGCAATTCAGAGCCATTGTGTAGTGACCTCCCTCCACCCCCCACCCCCCCACCCCACCCCCTGTTGCCAAGCTTTATTATTATTGTTTTCCCCAAGAACAGCTATGCTATTAAATGAACATACATTCCTCTGGGAAGTGGAACTTTGGGGAAGGAAGACTCCTTGGTGTTGTAGCTTGGTACTCACTCAAGGGGACCTGCTCTCCCTTTCTCTCAAGGAGTTCTCTGTCTGCAAACTGGCTCAAGTCTGCAAATGGAGGGCTGTAATTCTCTTATTAAGATTCCAGGAAGCCTTTCATGTATTTGTTCAGGATTGTATGTGACAGGACCTTTGCTTGTAGCAATTTTAAGAATCTTCAAGTAGGGAAAGTAAAGGTAGATTTTATTGAGTTTTACAGAAGCTGGTATTCACCTAGACAAATGGCAAAGATAGCTAGTGCACCATTTGATGCAAATCAGTTTTTAAAAATGTATTCCAAATCCTATTTCCTTGTCGCTTTATTCCTCATTGCCTCTCAATGCTGTTTTAATTCCCACTTTACTTTCAGAAGGCTTGTATTTTACCTTTGGGACAGAAGGAGGATTTTATCTATAGATTTTATTGGTACTAGTAGTAGCCAATTTGGTGATGGTGTCAGGGGAGTTGGTGAGACTGGAATTCTTTGGGGCCTGAGGAGCAACTGGTGCTGAGTGTTTCTTAACTGAAAAATACAAGTTACTCAGTTTCTTAAAAAAAAGTTTATTTGTATGTTCAGTGACCTGGGGCTTGTGCCACAGTGTGCATGTAGAGACAAGAGGACACCTGCAGGAGTTGATTTTCTCCTCCTACCACATTGGTCCTGGCTATGAAACACAGGTCATCAGCCTCAGTGGCAGGTACCTTTATGCACGGGGCCATCGAGCCATATTGGGCAAATGATGTACATGCCTACAAGTGTGTGTGTGTGTGTGTTTGTAAACTGTGCGTGTATGCATGGTTGTAAACTAATGGCTGATGTCAGGACTCTTTCTGCATCACTTTTCTACATTATTGAGGCATGTCTCTCAAGGAAAGTCAGAGCTCACTTACACAGCTAGCCTCACTACTCAGTTTGCTCTTTGGATCCCCTGTCCCTGCCTTCCAGAGCGGGAACTATAGGTGAGCCAGCATGCTCAACATATTTACTTGTGTTGTCAAGGTCCATACTCAAGTCTTCTTACTTGAGGACAAGCACTTTAGCCCCCCAGCCATCTCCCCAGCTCCTGTGGCCTAGTATTTTATGAGTCCTAGAAGTAGCTTAATGTTTGTGTTCAATCTTACCATACCTTTGGCTTAATTTTTTATTTTAATAATTATATGATAAAATAGAATTATTGTAAAGTTTTATTAATTTTAACCAAAGATATATATAACACATATATATGACATATATGTGTCTTCTAAGTTTGTCTACTCAGCAGCCTCCAAAGCAATCTTGTTGAGAGGTGGTACTTCTAACAAGGGATTAGGACTGTCCAGAATAGATTTATGCTGTTATCAAGAGACTCATTGTGGCATGTCCTAGAGATGCCCCACCTGCCCACCATCAATTTCTGTTCTCTTTCCCCTGCTCGCCCTACACCTGATCCCCACAGACCTGCTCCCCTCTCCATTCCTTCTCCATCTAGTTCCCTCCTTCCATCCACCTCCAATATCTATTTTATTTCCCTTTCTGAGAAATATTTAAGCATCTTCCCTTGACCCTCCTTTAGCTTATTTGGGTCTTTGGAATTGTAGCATGGTTATCCTGTACTTTATATCTAATATCCACTTATAAGTGAGTATATATCATTCATGTCCCTTTCAGTCTGGGTTACCTCAGTCAGGATGATATTGTCTAATTACATCCATTTACCTACAAAACTCATGATGTCCTTATTTTTAATAGCTGAGTATTATTAGATTATTTAAATGAACCAAATTTCTTTATCCATGCTTCAGTTGAAGGACATCTGGGTTGTTTTCAGTTTCTGGCTATTACAAATAAAGCTGCTATGAACATAGTTAAGCAAGTATCCTTGTGAGATGGAGCATCTTTTGGGTATATGCCCAAGAGTGGTATAGCTGAGTCTTGAGGTAGGACTATTCTTAATTTTCTGAGAAACCACCAAATTGATTTGCACAGTGTTTATACAAGTTTGGACTCCCAACAACAATGGAAGAGTATTCTCTTGTTCCGTATCGTCTCCAGTATGTGCTTCCTCTTGAGTTTTTGATTTAGCCATTCTGATGGGTATAAGGTGGAGTGTGAGAGTAGTTTTGATTTGCATTTCCCTATGACTAAGGAATTGAACATTTTTTTTTTTTAAGTGTTTCTTGGTCATTAGAAATTCCTCTCTTGAAAACTCTGTTTAGTTCTCTACCCCATTTTTTGATTGGGTTATTTGGGTTGTTGATATTTAATTTCTTGAATTCTTTATCTATTTTGGATATTAGCTCTCTGTCAGATGTAGGGTTGATGAAGATTTTTTTTTTCCATTCGTAGGCTGTCATTTTGTCTTATTGACCATGTCCTTTGCTTTACAGACACTTTTGGTTTCATGAGGTCCCATTTATTAATTATTGGTCTTAGTGCCTGAGCTATGGGTATTCTGTTGAGGAAGTTGTCTCCTCTACCAATGAGTTCAAGGCTGTTCCCTACATTCTGTTCTATTAGATTTAGTGTATCTGGTTTTACATTGAGGTCTTTGATCCACTTGGACTTGGTTGTAGTGAGAATGGGCTACTGATTAAGAGTGAGTTTGGCTTACTGGCTTTCAATTCTCTACTCTTGATCTCTTTATATAGTGTCTCTTGCATGTTATAAAATAGCAAGGAGATCTTTCTCAGATCTTGTAATTTTGAATTTCCAGAATTGGGAGAAATACATTTCTATTTGTTATAAGTTACTGAGGCTCAGGTTCTCTATCAAAAGAGAGTAAGAGATCTGAGTTGGAAATAAAGTTTTCTACTAACAAGTGTTGCACTGAGGTATGATTACTGTCACTGAAAAATTTCCCTTGGGGTGCTGGAGAGATGACTCAGTGGTTGAGAGCACTGGTTGCTCTTTGGAAGATTGGGTTCTATTCCTAGTACCTATCTATGTGTGACTCAACAATCACTAGTAACTCTAGTTCCAGAAGATCCAATACCCATTTCTGGCTTCCACGGGCACTGCATGCATTGACATACATGGAGGTAAACACCCATACACATATAATATTTTTTAAAAGGAAGAAAGTTTGTCCCAGTTATTTTCTTTCATTATTTGTAACTTATGTGGAGCTGCTACTTTTTGACTCACAGAATCAGATGATATTAATGCTGCTTTCTCAGCTGAATAAAATTATACCAGTTGCTTATTTAATTTTCTGAAATACATCCATAGTTTATATGCATAGAGGAGGAAAATATGAAGAGCTTTGAAATGCAGTCTCTAGTTCATATAAAAATTAGGTTCTATGAATAGCAGCTAAGAAGGCAGTGCATCAGTAGCATAGCACCCTTACATTTCATGGTGTGTGATCCATTAAATTTGGGGATCTTCAGAGGAACTTCTTGATTTTTTATTAACTTTGTGTTTGGTGAAAAACCCTTACATGAAGTACTGTTATTTGTAGCTCAAATTTGGTGCTTTTTGGTTGCCAATGGTTGATAAAATTTGGAGTTATATAAGGAACAGTATAGCTATTTTGGAAGAAAAGTAGGCTAGTATTTTCACTATCTTCTCAAGTTTATCTTGAGTTGTAGGATTACAGTATTTGGTTTATAAATACAGATTTAAATTCCTTATTTTGACAAACTGTCACTATAAATGCAGTGATCTTTCCATCATTCATTTCATTTTTAGAACTTGAAAAAGCACTTATAGTGTGTGATGCCCTCATCTTCTTCTGACCTTTAGTGAGGCTTGATTTACTTTGTAAACTTTATGATACAGTATATTTCTTTTGTATCCAATATTGAACTAGAGGCACATTTTTTAAAACTGGGATTAAGAACAGAATAGTGCATGAGGGAATTATGTTTAAATGAGTGTATAAGTAGAGGATGCTGACTAGACCAGCTACAGCATTCCTTATACACGGTTTGTTAGTGTGCAATCAGTCACTGGACTTGCCATGAATTTGGTTCTTAATGAACAGGTGGAGCAAGAGGATGAATCCCAGTCCAAAGTGGATCTGACAGCTTATCAGGCCATTGCACTGATCGCTAATCCATTTCGTTTGGCAACTTAATTTATCACACAGTTAGAGTTTTCATCCCATGGGTTTCCAGGTGGAAATTAATTCAGAATCATGTCTGGCACCGCTGAGTTGAAAAGCCCATGCTAAGCATTGTAAGGACACTTAGAAATAAGTATTTAAAATGCACAAACCAGGTTTCTCTTCTTATTCTACTTGTGTCTAATTCTCCTCTAAAAATATTTGTATGATACTGGTGTTTGATGGTATAATTATATCCTGAACTAAGTTTTATTTGTTCATGTAAGAAGTTTTACTTAATAACCTATTAGTTTTAATTTCATTGGTGAAAAACCTACAGGAAGTCTGTAAAATAGTCTTGTGAGCATAATTCTCTCTTGACTTATAAAGAAATTGGTAGTCTTTAGCACATTTTGTGGCATCCATATCAGAAATAATGACTTGAAGAACATTTCCTAAAGCTAATAACTTTATATCTTCTAAGTGTTTACAAATTTTCCAGATAGGCTCATTATTTAACCAAAAAAGCATTGATTAAAGTAGTATTTTCTGGAAATAATGAATAATGTTTTCCTGACATTTAGTTTGCATTCAGACTTCGGGATTCATAAAGATGAGCTTCATTAAATGGACTTGGCTGAGGACCTGACTCCATTTAAAATAACTTTGGAATGAGAAACACATTTTCTTTACTTTTTGAAGCCTTGATTTATAGTGCATAAAAGTTAAATTGAATATTGATCCTTGAAAAGCAAATGTGTCCTGTAAAAAATGACACAACAGAGGAACCCAACAGAAGATGGTGGAGTGACTGATGTCAGCAGCCAGGATTGGCACCTCCCTATATGTCATTTTCTCTGGGCATCTGCAGCTTAGAGAAGGTGTCAGGGGTTGAAGTGTGAGGAGAGATTACTTGCACACTGGCATGAAGTGTTACATTTTATAAGAAGATTGAAGAAAGCTGGTAACAAATCACTTAAGAAGAAATTTGAGAAATGAAGAATGGGGTACAAGATCAATAAGATCTATGATATAACTCTAGGAAAGGACACAAGGGGATTTTTATAATTTCTCAAACCCTGAAGCACCTCCAAAAGAGTTTAAAGTCAGTGAAAAATAATCGAGATGACAGAAATCCACAAAGAGGCATGATGCTGAAGGATAATGCTTGTCATTGATTGGATATGTCTACTAAATTGTGGCTATCATTTTTATGACCATGCTTATTAAAGTAATATCTCCATAATCTAAAGGGGCTCGGGGTTAATCCTCCTACTATAATTTCAAACCCCCTTTGATTCTTTGGCACTTTCCCCAGAACATAGTATAGACTTAAAACCTGTCATTGAAGAAATTGGGCTTTCTCATTTACTTTTCAAGGGCAGTGGTCTTCAAGTCCAGTACTAGCCCTTGGGAACTGAGCCAAAAGGAAAATTGTGTAAGTCAGTACTTCAAGAGCAATACCTGCATCAGAGTTTGATATACATCAGAATCAGAGGCTGCTGCCACTGGTAGATAGAATCATGATTATAGGAATGAAGGAGGGGATCTCCCAAACAGAGCCATTGTGCTTTACATAATTAAAAAAAATAAACTACTGATGATAACCTTTTAGTAATTATGCATTATGTCCTATTATGCAAAGATATTGTCATTGAACTTTGTAGACCAGGCTAGCCTCAAGTTCAGAGATCTGCCTGCTTCTGAGTCCCAAGTGCTGTGATTAAAGGTCTGTGCCGCCACCACCACTTGGCCTTTGAGCATTTGGTTTTTCAATTAGCTTTTAGCTCAGAAAAGAAACTTTTAACATAAAAACTATTTTGGAGCCCAATAGAAACATCTCTCTGAAAAAACAATATATTCAGCAGTTAGAAGATCATATTATGGTTTTAATTCTACTTCAAATGGTTTCAGGAATTTAAGAGTAAAATTGAGGTTTTTATATAGTATTTCATTGCTATATAATTGTTTCTGCATGGTAAGAACTGAGGAAAAGACAAGAAAATAGTTAAAAATAGAAATCACAAATTGCAGTGATTCTAAATTTTCCTTAGGAAACTCAAGATCTAATAAGTTTATGTGTCTGTTGGAATTACTGAACATGCAAGCATTATCCTTCAGGCACAGGTCTCCATGGCAGTGAGCCAATATGTGTATATGTAGATACCTGATCCCTGTGTGGAGAGGTGGCCCAGACTGCTTTCCTTGTGATTGATGATGAAATCTGAGAATCGGGGGGTCTGATTTAATAGAATGGCATGGTAGCTGCTTGCTAGCATGGCAGGTCTTGTCCTGATGTTAGGCTTGAGGCAGTGAACTATTTTAAGTTTTGCAAACTGAGGCCTCCACCCTCAAAAGTGAACAGGTAACCTAAAGGATTTTGTCTTCTCCACACTTATTAAAGTGCTGTTATCCAAAAGACATATTCATCTCTCTATGGTGAGTTTTCTGAGGGTGGGAGCTGTGCTACCTGTTTAGGAATCCCAGCACATTGTGTTGTAACCCACAGTTGGCACTTAGGTGCTTGTGGAATTACCAAAATAAATTGTTTCCAGTAATCAAGGCTCTTGGTTATTTTGGTTAGAATGGTAGTAAATAGAATTAAACATGTAAAATTTTTTACTTCTATTGGTTTAGCAGAACTCTCCTAATTTGTATATTTACTTAGTTTTGTTGCATTGATTTAGCATGCATCTCTCTCTCTCTCTCTCTCTCTCTCTCTCTCTCTCTCTCTTGTTGCTATGTGTGTGTGTGTGTATGTGTGTGTACATGTGCACATGTGTGTAGGCACATGTATGACTTGCAGCAGTTGCTTCTCCTTTGCTAATACCATGTGGGTCGTGGGGATTGAACTCAGGTCATTAGGTTTCATGACAAATACCTTTACTCTCTGAGCCACCTCATTGGTCCTAATGTACTAATATGGTTTGTTCATTTGTTGAAATAAGGTCTCATTATGTAGACTGGCCTTTAGCTCTTGGTTCTTCTGCCTTATCTCTTTAGTGCCAGGACTATGGGAATATGCTACCTTGTAAGTGGTCTCATCATTTATCAAAGCAATATTTCCCCTTTTTCTTTAATAGATTTTAGAAGCATGAACAATATAAATAAAGTAGGAAAAGATTATTGATTACCTTTTAGCATGTGTCTCTAGGCAATTATATTATTTGCATTTTTTATGATTAAAGATCTGGCCTTATTTATTATGCCAAATTTTCACTTAGCATCAACATGTTTTCATATAGCTGTATGCAGCTCATAACTGCAGTTTTAACTAGTTAATGGTGTACTCTTTGCTTCCTACTTTCCCTGAGCCCTCCTTCATCTCTATAGTAAGTTTTCACTTGGCTTTCATGTTTCTGCTTAGCTTGCCAAGCATCCCTCATTTCTGGTGAGTTTTATGATCCTAGTGCTTTTGCATTTACATTTGCTACAGAATTCTCGATATAACCTTTTCAATTTTATGAACATCGTGACAAATGAGGTACATCTGAGCGTGGATTATACAACCCCGTATCCTTATCCTGATGCCAACTCTTTGGCAGTCACATAGTAGTCAGTGTGCTTGCAGGGTGCAGATGTCATTGTGAAGTCTAAATGTCATTGGAAGAACAAATGAGGCTTGCTTTCTGGGTTTAAAATTTAAAACATAGCAACACAGACATGATAGTGGTAGAAGCATGCTCCCTCTGCCTTCCCTTACCATGTTTACTTTGTTTCCTTTTGTCTTGATTTGATTTGCTCTCTCACTCAGTGGCACAGGCTATCCTGGAACTCACTCCTGCTTGGTCTTCTGAGTTCTATGGTCACAGGAGTGTGATATCACATCTAGCTTGAACTCTTTTAGAGCTGTGCATGTGGTGCTAGGAAAGTTCGGATGGCAGTGACCAGGTTTTTACAGTCTCAACTTTTTATGTCTTATTAGTTTTCATAAATAATAAGCTAAGGAGTACTAATACATTTATAGGGCTTAATTTTTCTTAGTAAATTATTTTCTAAAAGTTTCTTTTAGTTCCTACAAACACTGTTTTCCTCAGCCACTTCTATTTAGTGACTTGAAATTTTTACCAAATTGTATATGTTTGTGTGTAGGCAGAGTTCTAAGATGTTTCTCAAGAGTGCCTATATTTCTTCCTTCTGTGTACAGACTCCTAGAAGCTGCTGGAATGATATACTTAATAACTTTATTCCCATGGCTAGCTTATATCATATGGCATTTAGGAAAGAAAGATAAACTTTCTACTACACCCCCTTAGAAGCTGAGATTGTGTTAGTCCTTGGAAGGCAGTTTTCTCTATACTGTTTGCTATATAAATGTGAGCCAGTAGATAAGTATTGTTTGAAGGCCAACTTTGTTACTGTTTGGTATATGTCAAAAAGTGAGTGCATTATCAATCACATGTTATATTTGATATATGTATATATGTAAATACATACGTCTGTTCATCTTCTAATTTTTCTGCTGAGTTTTACTTGTATAAAATTTTGCTTTTTAATTTTCTTTTTAGTTAAAAATTATAGAAATTATATTTCTTGTGTGCAGTTGCATTCATGCATGTACAGTGTGGCCATCAGAGGACACATGGGAATGTGTAGACAGGGTTCCATGTGTAGGACTCTGAAGATTTGAGTACGTGGCCAAAGAATGGAGTCCTGGGCTCTGTCACCGAAGTCCTAATACTGACTCTGCTGCTGCTCAGCCAAGGAGAGACAGGAAGAATCTTCTCTGGAAAACTTCAGGATTTCTGACTTCCAAAGTTCCCTGTTTGACATCTCAGTGGGAATGAACAATCTGATCCTTTAACACAGTGCCTCAGTGGAGGAGCAGGCCCTGTAACACTGCCATCACCCTCATTGTTCCCGGATGCTTGAGGAAGGAGGTCCTCCAGACTTTGTAGTTTATCTCAGTCTTCTTCCAAAGTCTGTGGAAGGCACAGACGTAGTTGATGGTATGTGAGCATCAGTGCTGTTCTGGGCTAACATGCATTTCTATAGCAGGCATCTATGAAAGCAAACAGTTTTAGTTTTCATTCACGAGTCCATATCAGACTCAAAAGCACTGGTAGAACTGCTTGTTATAACTCCATGTTATTGATCATGGTTGATGCTTCCCACATTTCTGTAACATTCCTAGACTGATGTTAAAAAAGCCCTTAGGCAAGGGAATCCTTGTAATGATGGACCATCTGTTCTTTTAACTTATAAAGTTAAGGACCTGCTGCAACCTTGTTAGCTTTGCCTCTCATCTGGCCCTTTATGTTAAGAAAATCTTCAGTGTTAGAGTTGAAAGTATATGTATTCATTTTATTTTTGGCTTGGCTTTAAAAAAGCCTTAGGTTTTAGATAAGTAAAAACTAGCAGTTCTGATGAATTTAAGACATTATTTTGATTTTTATAATATAAATGTATGCTACATTGTTCAAATATGGTATCATTTCTGTGAGAGCTTAACTTAAGCTTTGAGACAGTGTGAAAATAAGAAAACCCTAATTATGATCCTGTCAGGAGCATGTAGTCATGTATATGTTAGCAAATTAAATGCTTCTGTCATATGCTGTCATAATTTTAAACACTGAAAAGGACTGAAAGGAAAGCAAGGGCAAATCAGGACCTAGCCCTACTGCGAGGAGGTAGCATCTGCAAGAACACAGAGGCCACATGTAGCAGAACCCTAGGCCTCCTGACACTTCTGTTCTTCTGGTTTCTGTTCTGTATGCAAATTTACCATATTTGAGAATTCTGTAGACATGTCACGTGTGCTTCATAATAAGAAATTAATACATAGTTGGACTTGAAAGGATTTCTTATACTTACTTTACTTATACTTACTTTATTTATACTTGCTTATTCTTTAAGACTGAGACTTCCATTAAAATAGTTGGTGAAACTTCTTTCTTTTGAAGTCCCTGACAGGGTGGTAACTGGGTGCTTAGACTGCTGAGTTATAGTTTGGCTAAATTGGGATATTTGGAAAATTGGAAAATATACCGTTATTGAGTAATTTTGGCTTGCTCTTGCAAATAGAAAGTATGGATTTTGGAGATACCTCTTCTGCTAACCATCTCCCCTGGTGCTGAGGAGCTGAATTCGGGCTTTGTGTATGTTCAGTATGTGTATGTGCTGCATTCTTAGCCTCCCCACAGCTTCTTTGGAGGAGGCATTAATACCTTTTAATAAAGAAATATTGACCTTTTATTTGCATGGAAATATTTTAGTTGTTAAATTTCTTTAATGTCATTCAGTTTATATCTTAAACATATACTTTTATTTTTTCATTTCTTTTATATTGAAATCTGAAGCTAGTATCAAAATTACTTCAATTACTGCATGTTTTAAAGTTGGATTTCATTGTAATTTAGGCACATGAATGAATCCTTTCCCCTTTCACTTCTTCCCATTGTATAAGTGAAATATTTTCTACGATATAAATAGTGTTACATAGGCCATGTAGTATTTTGTCTTCAGTAACTTGAGAAAGTTATAACTCTGTTGTTTTTGTCTACTTTAAGAAAATTTGCAAGTAATATAACACTCTTCATGCTTGCAATTACTGTAGTAGTTTAAATTTGGATTCTATTTCATTTCTATTCAGTAAAGACAACTCATCATTTCTAACTCTCACCTTTTTCATATTTGACATGGAGATATTAAGAGATTTAGAGCCATTGTTTAGATCAAGTCGAGAAAGCATGTATCCAGGGAACAGGTTTTATAAACAGAGACTATAGAATGACTGTGCCTGGGGCAGCAGCAGGGAAGTGTTTCTAAAACGTTCCTCTTGTTGGACACTGACCTGGTTAGCCCCTTTATCTCCTTTATCAGTTTCAGTCCTTTTCCCCTTATTCCACAGATATGAAACTGTCTCACTGCAAGAGATCTGTTCCAAGGTCCCTAGGAGTAAGCCACTTAGAGCATGTTAATTTCCCCGTGAGTAAACATGAGATGAGCTGCTCAGCTCTCATGGATGTTAGGACACATGCTGAAAATTTTCCTTCTGGCAAGGATCCTTCTCTGATCCTGGGAACAACACATATTTGGACAGAACAAATACATGGGTGGAAACTTGTGTACAAATTATGTACAAGTATTTAATAATCTTATCTGTTCATTTTTTACTTCTGTAGTTTCACTCCTTCATCACAGGTTCCTGAAGTGGTCTGCTCCTGTGTGACTTTTGGCTATGATCTTTCTTTTCTAGTTCAACTTTCTTTGTTCAAAGAACCTCATCATTGATAGTATTGCAGCAGCTTGATACCACTTCTCTGCTTCCCTAACACCTTTATAGTTTCTTACAGTTACTCTTTGATAGAGAATCTGTTTCCTCAGTAAACCATCCTATGAAAATTTTCTAAAACAGTAGGATTAAAAAACAAAGTAAACAATCAAAGCAAAAATCTGAGTCAGAAGTTAACAAGTATTCATCAGTGGCTGAGAAGGGCGACATTCCCAGCTGCTGCTGCACTGCCAAGCCTGGTCAGTGGTGTCTGGTATTTGTGGCAGGTCTGTGATTAAGCAAGAGAGGGAAAGAAAGGGGAGATGAGGAAGAAAAGGATGTTGTAAAGAGGATTTGTCTTTGTTTGCTTCTATGGTTGCGATAAACACCATGGCTAAAACTAGCTTGAGGAAGAAAAGGGTTTATTTGGCTTATGTACCCTGAATCACAGTCCACCAAGGGAATCCAAGGCAGGAACTCAAGCTGGGCAGGAATCTGGAGGCAGGAGCTGATGTTTACTGGTTTGGTCCTTATGGCTTGTTCAGGTGCTTTCTTATAATACACAGGACCACCAGTCTTGGTTGGTAGCACCCACAGTGAGATGGGTCCTCTCCATCTATCTAACATCTTATCATCAACAAGAAAATGCCCCCACAGGCCAGTCTTATTAAGGTATTTTCTCAATCGAGGCTTCCTCTTCCAAGATGGCCCTAGCTTGTTTCAGTTGGAAAACACCTAAGCAGTGCAGCTGTACGTACAACGTAAGAGATGAAATGTTATGTCTGTGGGTGACAGTGGTAAAATTGCCTCAGATTTATTATCGATTAGCAGTTGCCTGGAAGTACACTTACCTTTCTACAGTGATATCTAAAACATACCTTCCTCCCCAGAGAAGTTTCTTATTACTTTTAAACATATACAATTTCTGAGAAAAATAAGAGATACATTTTAGTTTCATCTTTTTTCCTTTTTGTCTTGCATTTTGCTTTCTTGTTCCAGAAAGCAAACAACAATCCTTACAGTATGCTTGGTTTCTATCATTTGTATGAACTGAACATACAATCCATTTGAGGTCTTCTGCATGTATAGCTGAGATGTGGTCACAACAGAACATTTATTGAATGTTCTTTGGGACAAGCATCAGACTGTTTGTTCACTTCATTTTTTTTTTAAATTTTATTGGTTATTTTATTTATTTACATTTCAAATGTTATCCCTCTTCCTGGTTTTCCCTCCAGAAACCCTCTGTCTCATTCTTCCTTCCCCTTGTTTCTAAGAGGGTGCTCCCCCAACTACCACCTCCTGCCTCACTGCCCTAGCATTCCCCTAAGCTGGGGCTGAATCTTCACAGGACCAAGGGCCTCCCCTCCCACTGATGGCAGATAAAGCAATCCTCTATTACATATGCAGATGGAGTCATGGATCCCTCCATGTGTATTCTTTGGTTTGTGGTTTAGTCCCTGGGAGCTGTGGGGAGTCTAGTTGATTGATATTGTTGTTCTTCCTATGAGGTAGCAAACAGCCTTCAGCTCCTTCAGTCTTTCCCCTAATTCCTCCATTGAGGTTCCTGTGCTCAGTCTAATAGTTGGCTGCAAGCATCTGCATCTGTATTGGTAAGACTCTGCAGAGTCTCTAAGGAGACAGCCATATCAGGCTCCTGTCAGCAAGCACTTCTTGGCATCAGCAAATGTCTGGATTTGGTGTCTGCATATGGTATGGATCCCCAGGTGGGGCAGTCTCTGGATGGCCTTTCCTTCAGTCTCTACTCTGGTCTTTGTTCTTGTATTTCCTTTAGATGGGAGCAATTCTGGATTAAAATTTTTGAGATGAGTGGGTGACCCCATCCCTCAACTGGGGGCTGTGCCTAACCTCTGGATATGGTCTCTACAGTTTTTCTCTCCACTTTGTTGGGTATTTCGGCTAATGTCATCCCTGTTGGGTCCTGGGAGCCTCTTGCTTTCCTGGCATCTGGGACTTTCTGGTGGCTATCCCCAGTTCCCCATCCCTCATTGCTACACACCTCTGTTCAATTTCCTGACCCTCTGTACATCTTCCCCCATCTCCTCCCACACCTGATTCTGTCTCTCCTTTCCCCTCTTCCTCTTCTCTTCCTCCCAAGTTCTTCTCACCCTCTATCTCCTGTGATTATTTTGTTCCCCCTTCTAAGTAGTACTGAAGCATCTATACTTTGGTCTTCCTTCTTCTTGAGCTTTATATGGTCTGTGATTTGTATTGTGGGTATTTGACCCAGTCTGTTCTTCCTCATGTTGGGTGGCAAGTGTCCCCGTCCTTTCGGTCAGTCATCAGGGTCTAGCAAGAGAGAGAGAGTGGGGATGGAGGAGCAAGAGAAGCGAAGAATGGAGACAAGACAGAGAGTCTGTTCAAGTCCCGTTTATTGAAAGGAAATCATGGGTATATATAAGCACAAGCAGGAGAATGCAGCCGAAGACACTTTACCATGTGTGCCTTGCAGCTGGGGCATTCAACAATAAAACAAGATATGTGAGAAAAACAAGATGTTTATCAGAGTGTGCTCAACTGTTGTGGGATGTTGAAAAACGAGTATCTTGTCAGGGTATATGGCTTGAGATGGCTGCAAAGATGATAGCCGCTTTCTGCTAGGAGTCTGCTTCCAACAGATATTCCAAGATTTTTTTCCTAATATCCATTTATCA
This sequence comes from Mastomys natalensis, assembly GCA_021653895.1. Lineage (NCBI taxonomy): Eukaryota > Metazoa > Chordata > Mammalia > Rodentia > Muridae > Mastomys > Mastomys natalensis. The sequence goes on from JAJTUV010000037.1 coordinate 2,460,381, forward strand.
GTGAGTACATACCATGTGTGTTCTTTTGTGACTGGGTTACCTTACTTAGGATCATATTTTCTAGTTCCATCCATTTGCCTGTGAATTTCATGAAGTCATTCTTTTAATAGCGGAGTACTCCATTGTGTAAATGTACCACATTTTCTGTATCCATTCCTCTGTTGAGGGACATCTGGGTTGTTTCCAGTTTCTGGCTATTACAAATAAGGCTGCAAAATGGCAACCAACAGATTGGGAAAACTTATTTGCCCGTCCTACATCCGATAGGGAGCTAATATCCAATATATACAAAGAACTCAAGAAGTTAAACTCCAGAGAACCAAATAACCCTATTGAAAAAATGGGGTACAGAACTAAACAAAGAATTCTCAACTAAGGAATCTTGAATGGCTGAGAAGCACCTAAAGAAATGTTCAACATTCTTAGTCATCAGGGAAATGCAAATCAAAATGATCCTGAGATTCCACCTCACACTAGTCACAATGGCTAAGCTAAAAAACTCAGGTGACAGGCGATGCTGGAAAGGATGTAGAGAAAGAGGGACACTCCTCCATTGCTGGTAGGATTGCAAGCTGGTACAACTACTCTGGAAATTAGTCTGGTGGTTCCTCAGAAAATTGGATATAGCACTACCTGAGGACCAAGCTGTACCATTCCTGGGCATGTACCCAAAAGATGCTCCAACCTTTAACAAGGACACATGCTTCACTATGCTCACTTCATTTTTTAAAAAGATTAATTGACTTGTAAATTTGTTACTTTATGCCATGGCCACCTTTAGAAGTAATATGTAGAGAGTTACTTCCTGTTATGTTACTCATCTGTTGAGACTAGATATCCACCAAGAGTAGAATGAGTTAATGTGCTCCTCTTCTGCTACCTATGTCTTATATTTCAGCATTAGCTACACCAACTTACTGAAAACCTCTACATTTATTTTTGTTCTAGTATTATCATGTTTTAAAGCTCCATTTCTTGATTTGCTACATGTTAGGAACTACTTTTGTGAGCCTTAGAACTAAAAAATTAGGTGTGTGTGTGTGTGTGTTGTGTTGTATGTGTTTGTGTGTGTGTGTGTGTGTGTGTGATTATCACACCAAAATCAGCTATAATTTGATATTGCTGCATATACACTAGGGTGAAAAGGAGGATGGTGGTAGACCAGTAAGTGTTGGGGTAAACAACAAAAGATCAAAACAAAATTAACACATTCTAGCTGAAATGTGATGTTATTATGGATGTGAGAAATATTACTATATGAACACAATTCAACTGGGTCTCTGAAGTCTAGCTAGAGGTAGGTTCTCTTATGTTATTAGAGATGGCTCTAATTAGGCGGAAGAAAAGCAGTAAAAATTAGGTGGTACAAACCAAGGGAACCTAAATCAAGAAAATGCCTACATTTACCACAGGATAAGCAGTGTATTCTTACTGTTTTGATAGCCTGGATGAAATAATATTATTTTTAGGTGGTTCATGACTAATGCATTAGCAGAGGCTTCTCAATTATTATCCTGTAGAGAGAGTAAGATGGTTGATGTCCTACATTTTCATTTGAGCTAATAGGAACAAACTGTGATAAATCATGTTTGGAGATAATTATGCATACTTTGAGGGACATTCTTCCCTTACAATTTTATTTTTAGTTATATGCATTTCTATTTGTTTTTATGTGTAGCACTTGTATGAAGGTGCCTATGGCGGTCAGAAGAGGGCATTGGATTCTCTGGAACTATAGATTCAGGTAGTTGTGAGCCGCTCAATGTGGGTGTTGCAACCTGCACCAGGTTCTCTTCAAGAGTAGCAAGTGCTCCTAACTTGCAGAATCATATCTCCAGCTCCGAGGAGAATCTTCCTACTGGGAAGTTTTCTTCAAAGAATTAAGCGGTTTTCAAATTTATCTTCAGGATCTGTAAGTATGAGAACCATGAAACTATGTGGCAGTTTTAATGTTTCCACCTTTGATAGAATTTATGGCTTCCTTAAAATGTATACTGTTCCCTTGGACAGGACATAAAGAGTTACATTCATAAACATATATTTGTCTTTTAAAATCTAAGCAGTGACACGTTTAAAGTGAAGCATTATTGTTTTTATCTTGCTTAAAATAAAAGCATTTTAAAATCTTCGTAAGTTGACCATCAGTCAAATAGCAAAACCATGTAAATTGACTCAAATCAAGTGAGATTAGTTTGTATGTATCTTTATACAAGTTAAATGGCATTTGCCTATGAGCACTCATTCAAATGCAGATTTGCAGTTGTCTGCAACATTTCTGTCTCAGTGATTTGGTGAATAGTACTAGGAAATGTAAATTAAGTATTGCACTTTAAGCCCAGTTAGGTTTTGATTATTCACACTCAGAAGGAGAACATCATATGTAGACTCATAAGAGCTTGCTGAACCAAATTCAATTATTTGCATATGAGGTTTCTTGTCACTACCTTTAGAGAGCTGTATACTTCATGTCCTTTGATTTTCTTGTGAGCATTTAAATTTTAAATAAATATTGGAATGTATTTTGTTGACTCAGTTGTCTTATCTCTTCTCTCTCTCTCTCTCTCTCTCTCTCTCTCTCTCTCTCTCTCTGCTTGTTATATATATAAGTATGCTATTATGTATGTAGTATGTATGTATGTATATAGGTATTTGTGATATTTATTCTTGCTATTTTTATTTTAGGTTTCCATCTCTTAAGACAAAAAGCTCTTTAATAGACCCCTTGTTTCTCAAACATGGCTGTCATGAGAAACAACTCATTTGAGGGCTGGAGAGATAACTCAAAGGTTAAGAGCACTGGTTACTTTTACAGAGGACTTGGGTTCAGTTCCCTGTATTCACATACTGTCTCACTACTCTCATAACTCCAGTTCCGAGGGATCTAGTACCCTCTCCTGTCCTTTACAGACATCAGGCAAACATATAGTGCAGTTATATATGCAGGCAAAACACTCATAATAGAAAATATAAAATATTAAAAAATCAACAACTATTTAAACAGATATGTTCCAGCTGATAGTTCATGTACTTTAAAGAGCGTAAAAAGACACATTTATTAATGAGGACCCCACTACATTTTACTTATAAAAGAAGAAACGTGTGTGATTGGGTCAATATGTAAAATGCTTGTTGTAAAAGTATCAGAACTAGAGTTTGGATCTCTAGCACTCATGTAAAAAGCTGAGCAAGGTGTACCTATAATCTCAGATCTGGTGAAATGGAGATGGGCTTCCAGGCCAAACAGTGAGTTCCAGGATCAGCAAGAATCCTTGTTTATGAAAAAATTAGAAGACATTTGATGTGGCTCTCTGCTTTCACGTGGCCATGCAGGCAAGTACAACCCTACACATATACAAGATGTATGTATATTATACATGACAGACAGGAAATAGTTTCAAGCTTGATGATTGTATTAGTTAGGCTCTTTAGATAATCAGAGATGTATCTGTGGATTCACTATAAGGAACTGGTTAATGTGATTGTGAAGAGTGACAGGCTTAAAGATTTGAGGTTATAAAGGTGGAAGACCCTAGAGAGTCCTTGATACAGTTCTAATGCAAAGGCTGGTAGCCTTGAGAGACAGGGAGAACTTGCTTTAGCTTGAATCTGAAGGCAATCAAGTAAAAATCAGTATCTTATTTCAGGGAGGTTAGCCTTTTTGACTCAAGCCTCAGCTGATTGGATGAGGCTTCTCCTCCCTAGGGAAAGCAGTCTGATTTACTTAATCTTTCAGTATCAATGTTAACATCACCTTAAAAAGCTCCTTCACAGCAATGCTTAGCAACTCTTGACTAAGTTTTAGGTGTCTTGTGGCCCCATCAAATTGACTTATAAAATTAACCATCACAGTTATCTAATTAAAAATTCTTACTTGCACAGCTTACATGGCCTTATGCTGCTATAATCTTTGATAAATAATAAATAACAATATAATTACAGTTATTCATAATGAAAAAAATCACTATGAGCCCTATAATACAAATACTCAGTGAATTCTGATTATTTATAAATTTATAAATATACCCCCAGTCTGGAATTCTAAAATCCAAACTGCTTCAAAATCTAAAAGTTTTTGAGTGCTGAGATGATATACTAAAATTATATATAATTATTTTGTGTATGTAATGTATATAAGGCAGATGTGAAATATAAATGAATTTTATGCTTGAATTTTGGTTCTATTTCCAAAGATACCTTATAATGTGTATAAATATCAAAAAGTTTAAAAAAATTCAACCATTCTGACAAATTTGTGATCTTAAGCATTCAGATAAACGGCAATGTCCTTTGTTATTGTAGATCCTGAAGGAAATGGGGTAAGCGAGATAAAGTTGCTCCTCTCCTACAACTTACTGTCTAATGGTAATGACAGACAATATCCAAGAGATGAAGATGTTAAAGTATCAGATAATATTAAGAGCCATGGATAAGTTAAACATGGTATGAGAAGAGCTGAAGGGTAAATGAAGTGGAGAATACTACCCCACTAAAACTTCCAACAGGGTTGAAGAGCCTTGATTCTGCTTTTTTTTTTTGTTTTTACAATCTTTAATGCAAATGTGGAAGTTCAGTACAAACTACTTATAGGACTTACACTTTGTTATTTTAAAAACAAAGTGATGGGAAACAAAAGAAAATGATTTCTCCACTTTTCAAAAACTTGCACAGAAAGGACCACAGGAAGCACCCTAGAAGAGCCATTCAACTGTCCCCTTTCTCTCTCATCTCCAGTAGTTTACATTCATTCCATAATCTTAATTCATGTTCCTAAACTAAGCTTTGCAGATCAGCTCTGCTTACATAACCCTTTAAAAATACTTACTACCAGCTTGCATCCTATAATGCAAGGCAAATCCCAACTACTTCAGTATGCATTTCTTTTTAAAACAAGATGGTGTGGTGTGTATGTGAGAGTATGTTTGTGCATGCCTGTGTGTGTTGTGTGTGTATTCATGTGTGTGTGAGAGACATGTTACTAGTAGAAAGCAATTTTTGCCTGCAGATACATTTCCCAGAAGTAGTATATTCCATTTAGAGGCCTAGATACTCACATGACTTCACAGCAAACCATCACATCAGTAGCCTGATGTATCTAGAAGCATAGGGGAAAGAATGTTAAAGATCATCAGTGTTTTCTGTTTATTTAAATCCCAGAAGAGTCGTGTAGTTTTGAAATGCAGTGGCACAAAGTGCACTGCTTTTATTTCTTTGACTTTGGTCTCTTCTTGCATGATGGCTGTACTGTGTAGACATCTTTCTTAGTTCAGATTTCTGTTACTGTGAAGACACCTTCTTATAAAGGAAAACATTTAATTGGGGCTGGCTTACAGTTCAGAAGTTTAGACCATTATCTTCATGGCAGGAAATGTGGTGGCATGCAGGCAGACATGGTGCTGGAGAGTTAGCTGAGATTTCTACATCTCCAGGCAGTAGGAAGAGACAGTGAGCCTCTAAGCCTGGCTTGAGCTTCTGAAACCCCAAAGCTCACCCTGCAGTGACAGGCTTCCTCCAATAAGGCCACACCTACTCCAATAATGCCACTCTCTATGAGTCTATGGGAGCTGTTTTCATTCAGACCAGCACAATATCTAATGGCTTTTGTGCAACAAATGAATTTTTCCTGAATGTTTTTATGAGGTATGCTATTCTCACTCCATGTTAGGGCTCTCCATTATATATGATGATGCTGTTTCTAAATGGCTTCAATTGAAGTGCAACTAGTTTAACTTTCCAAAATTTTTCTTCTTCTTTCCTTACTGTTGGTCTGTTTGGAAGTGCATGCAGTAGTCTGCAACCTTATGATGCCTTGCCAGGTAGACTGAGAGCATAATTTTGAAGTCTGGAGGGCAAGTTTGAAGCTGAACCACTTTCACTCTGCTTAAATGATGTTAAAGGCTTGACACTGTTGTCATACAGTTCAAGTTCATTCTTCTGTCTGTTTTACAATGTAACATGCTGGGACTTGTTGCCTTGGCTTAGAATCTCTACTTTGTTATAATGTGAGCTCCCAGGGCATCTTCCTCTGACTACCTTCTCATTGGCAAATTTCCTCTGACCTGCATTACCTGGCCCTGCTCCTAGATAGTTGCCAAGCATTAGCCTGTGCCAAGATCTTTGTTTTTTAAATTTCTGAATTCAATATAGTAGATATGGGCAGTCCCCACCTTGTGATGCTTCACCTTACGTTTCTTACTAATTTATGATAGTGTGAAAGTAATAAAATTTAACAGAAATTTACTTAAGTTTTACAGTTTGGTCTTTTCCAGGACTAGCAGTATGTGCTTCTCTCCGTCACAGGCAGCAGCAGTGAGCTGAACTTTCAGTCATCTATACAAGCACAAATAAAGAATACCAGAGAGTCCACAGGGTGTCTAAGTCATAGTGTTTGGTAGGATAGGTGTATCAAATCCATTTCTGGGTTATCGTACTTCTAAGTTATAATCGTTTGCATCTGGGATAATGTCCCACTCCATTTCCCTTTCATGGAGCTTTTGTCTTCACTGCTGGGAATACAATATGAGGAGCTTGACTTGGCTGCTAAAATGATGCATGGTGAGTATAAAGTCTTTCCCAGTTAGGACCACTGTCATCCCTGATTGTGATATGACTATTATGGTTTGGCTGTCTTGGCCTGATTAGGGGTAACTATGAGGGGCAATCTACGTCCTGTGTTCCCATGATGGCACCTAGGAATTTTTCTAGGTGTATGTTACAGTTTGACTTTTTCTCTATCTACTTCCTGCCTTCCCATCCCTTTCTATAGGTTTGATTTCATAGTTAATCCTAAGTTAATATTCTGCATGCTCATCTTGGAGAAGAGGTCTGCTTTCCCAAGAATCCAGTGTAGGCTACGTAGTTTTCTGAGCAAAAACCTTATTTATGATCTTAACAATACTTGCAGCCTATTTTATATCAATCAAGAATTAGAGTTTGACAGAACCTAATATATTGATTTAGACTTTAATTTTCTGAATAATAATCTGGAAATAGACTTTTGACTTAAAACACACACTGGAAGTTGCTGAAGAGATTATATTTTCTCTAAACACTTAGTTCTTATAATTTTACTGAGAGAAACGTGCTCTTTTAGCAGCAGCAGTTGGTCCTCATGCTCCAAGTATTATAGGAGTCTAATATGTTCAATTATATTTAACTAGAGTCTGGTCAGCAGTGACCTCATTTCATTTATGAGGGGAATGACAAAAATTCATATCAATAAGTAGAGAGTTTTAAATGACTTACATGCTGCGAAATGGAGAAATCATTTTATAATTTATTCCATTGATGCTGTTCATCAAGGAGGTAAGAAATACAAAATTCCCATGGGAACAAGAATAACAGTTACACATAAAATTAATGAAGGGGTGAGGCAGCTGTGTTTCATTATTTTGTTGTTTCATATGATGAAAAATAATATGTGATATAAAGTTTTATTTACCTTGTAATTGATATTACTCATGTATTATCTGTGTTCTTTCTATATTGAGAAAGATATGAGTTATTTGATAACTTACATGATTCATGTACATCACAATAATATTTCTAAAATCTAATTCCAAAGAGATTATAAATAAAAAAATACATACTCAGTGTGCAATGGACACAGAGCTGTAGAGAAGATGGGCAGTTCAGTGAAACTGTCGGTTTATGTTTTTCAACAGAAAACTTATAGGAGTGTGATGGTTTATTAAAATGCTGAGAGAAACATCGTGCTGACTAAGAAAACCCAGAGCAGATGTCACTCAAAAGTGATAGAAAACTGAAGAATTTCTCAAAGAAATATTTAGAGTTCATCATTAGCTCTTTCTTAGAATGGCTAGAGGGAAGTTTCCAGGTGACATGAATGGATGCTAGATTATAAATCGAAAACATATAGATGTACAAGGTTCACCAATATGCAGTTCAATTTAGAGAGTTCTAATGCTTTAATGTTGGTATATAAATCATTTATTAGTTTAGCATGAAAGTTGAGAGGCAAACGTTTTGAATAACTGTCACTATAGCAATTTGTTAATGAGGAAGCAACATAAAATAGTATGTTTCTGCCTCCATGCCTTCTTGAGCTTGCTGCCATATATCCCTACCATAACACACTGCTATCCCTCTGAAGCTGTAAACTAAATAAAGCCATCCTTCTAAAAGTTGCCTTGGTGGTGGTATAATATCACAGCAATATTAACTAATATAATGTCTCACTAGGAGTAGTGTCACATGTCATTTGGTCTTAGCATACTCCTTTTATAAATCCAGGGGAGGGCATTTCATCTGGTATGATTGAGATAGGCTCATACATGTGGTTTTTACCTGATTTGGTGTATACTGCAGCGTCATCCTTTGTTGGCATACATCAGTGATGAGTCTGTGCCAGCAGAGTGCTGGCAGATGGTGGTTACCCATTTGCATAAACAAGATGAGCAGAGTCAGTCTTTCTTGGCACTTACACTCTGAGTGGAATAAACTCTGGTCAAAACTGTTCCTTTATAAAAAATCATTCTTGGCTGCTCTGAAAACTGCAGTTCCATACACATAAGAAAAACTTAGAGCAGGCTCAATCTGGTTTACTCAGAGGAACTGTAGAACTTCTGTATGTAATCAAAGTTAAATTATTATTTCAAAATTGATTACTATGAGCAATAATTTTATAAACCTCTGGAAAGTAGGAACTAAAAAGTCTATGGCCGTTACACAAACGGTAAGGGAGACAAACATCCTCTACAGAAAGTCCTATCACAAAGGGAAACAAAATGGGTTTTTAGTAATTACTTAATTAGCATACTACAACATAGTGACCATGATAATCCTCATTTTACAGCCTGACTGGATTGAGGGCTTGGTAAACATGCCCCTGAATGTGAGGTGTCTTTGTTGGTCCTCTCCCTGCTCCTTCATTGCCACGATGCATGTGACTGCTCTTCTCCACCACATCCTACCATGATGGGCAGACAGACACCTTGAGCCCAAATAAATCCTTCTTTCTGGAAATTGTTTTAGGTAATTATTTTGTTAGGCATAATTAATGTGGCAGTTGTAACTAGTAATATAACATTATTTACTGAAAATTTGCTAAGAGAATTTACATATATTCGCACCTTGGCCTTGGGTGAGGATCAAAGCCAAGACCTCTAGGTGCTAGGGAAGCTATATCTCCAGCTCATGTCTTTTCACTGTGTATCTACACACAAAAGTTAATGCAAAAATGTGGTTATGCTAACCAGCTTGATTATAGTAATATTTCATAATGTATATGTGTATTAAAACATTTATATATGTTTACTATATTTATATTAAACAATTTTAATATTATTTAAAGTATATACCCTTATATATATTTATTATTCACCAATACAGATTAAAAATGATACTTTTTGATATTCTGAAGTAACTAGAAATACTATACTTTTCAGAATAAACAAAAAATTTCCTTTATTTCTCTTCAAAAAAAAAAAGGTTTTTTTCACTAGTATCAAGCAAGCAAGAAAATATTTAATACTCTCAATGATTCTATAAAACCATTTATGATGAATAGAGAATGTTAATATTTAAACTATTACTAGATTTGAATAGGATATCCATACTTAAATATATTTTATATAGAAATGAAAAAATCTTAGGATGGCATGAGGTGGTTATTAATTATTACTTTGTGTCTTTGTCCTATTGATAGTTACTATGTTAATACTGCTATATAATTTAAGGTTGTATTGTTCAGAGATTCCATCATATATAAAACCAAATCTACAAAGTGGAAGGAAAGCATTTTGTAATAGAGGAATATGCTATGTTTTGAACATGCATTTGTTGTTTGGAAGGAAAAATTACTGTTTACATTTCAATATCTATAAAAGACATTAAAATGGAAGCCTGTGAAATTTAAATAGGCATTTTGTTCTATGAGTTGTGTAAGCAAGTGCCTGAAAATATAGTCATAAAGAAGACCCAAGAATAATGTCTTCCTTTTGGCTTAGCATAAAATTTAATCTAGATATTCAGTTCATCTGGAAAGAAGCACATTAATTTTTGTGCAATGCTGAGGCCCTAAACTGGAGTTGTTAGTGTGCTTTGCTGATACTTTTTGTATTTTCAGTAATCCTTCATCTTTACACTGTTGTTATAAAATATCTGCTTTTTTTTTTTTTTTTTTTTTTTTTTTTTGCTGCAGACGGTGGTTACATAGTATCTACATAACCTTTGCTCCAGTTGCTGAGCAATGTCTTCCAGACAGACCTTGGATGGGGAGCTGCCTGCCTTTTCTTTCCTTTCTAGCCTGGGCATGGTTAAGTGGAATGCACCTTTAGAAAGTTCTTTTCATCAATCACCAACAGTCTTAGCCAGAATAGGTAGCTAGTCGGCTCCTGTATTTACCTAGAACTTCTTATTCACTTTCCCTTCTGTGTTGGAGAAACAAAGAAACTTTAACATGCTTTCCTTAGATGGACATCCAACCTTTCTGCTTTCTATCACCAGAAGAATACTTTTCCTTTGTTTAGTTACTTAGTATTTGGGATGTGTTGTGAATAGGGTGTTTTTGGTTTTCTTTTTTCTTTTTTCTTTCTTTCTTCTTCCTTTTTTTTTTTTTTCCAAATTAAAAGACTGTGATTCCAGAGATGATTTCCAGTGGCAGTGAAATTTTATATCTATTGAGTTGTATGGGACAGAGAAATATAATATTTCCCAGTACACTAGATAATTTACTTCCCTATTAATCCATGTGCTTCCGCCAGACCTTTAGCTGAGATACTTTAGCTTCCTCAACCATGAAATAGGACCAGAGCCTGGGCATGCAGCTTAATTGGAAGGAGCTCTTGTCTGGCATTTAGGAAGTTTTCATTTTTGTATAAATCAAGCATGGTGACTAAGGTCTGTAATTCCAGCACTTAGGAGGTAGGGGCAAGAGACTGAGCTTCAAGGTTATCCTTGGTTACATCTTTGGCAATTGGAAAACAGCTTTGTCTGAAAAGAGATGTTGCCTCATCATAAACAACACCAGAAGAATAATGTCAGTGTCCATAACCCACTGTCTGGGGTTAGTGGTATCTGGCTCTGAGTCCTGGCTCTACCGTTTCACATCCTTTCCTTTTGTCTCTCTCTCTCCTCCTCACAAAGTTAGATATGCTCTCTACTGACGAGCTGCACTTCATAGTTTTGTTTTGGGCTCAATATTTGGTCTTGTTTGTAAAAGGAGACAATTTTGTTATAAAAACTAAAACGGATTTTGTGTATAAAGAGCATGCTAGAGGACACATCCCATGCCCTAAACTGAATATTTTTGAATATTACTCATTTTAAATAGAAAGACTTCCTTTTAGTTTAATCCTATCTTTACGTTAGCCTCATCCATTCATTTGCATGAGTCTGTATAGTTCTTTCTATTTACTAGTCTCTGTACAGAGCATGTTTCAAGTATGCTTTTTGATTCCTACAGATAGTTCATAAAGTGAGGACTTAATTTTTAATGTTTTTAAATGTAAAATTGAGTTACAAACAACCTAAAAACTTCCTCGAGGCCATGAGGCTGGCAAGTAACAACTGGCTGGCTTCAAACCATTGTGTTGTGTCTCATGCTTGCTTTGGTTTGCCTATTCACTGTCTTAGTTCTTCTCAGGAAGATAGAAGATTTGTGCAGCTTGCTCTGCTTTGTATTTAGTGGAGCTTCAGGCCAGCCAGAGGTAGCTTGTTTTTGTCACCAGGGTGTGCTGTGATTCCACCAATCACAACTTACTGCAGGTGCTGTGAAGCTGGCTGGAATCTCTCCATGTCTCTGCTGCTGCTTAGCGACCGACCAGTTTCTTTCAGCTTAGAGTTTTCTTATCACCTGGACAACTGCTGGGGACCCCCAAGTCATTTTTTTTTTGTTCTACCACCCATCCATGCTCACTTGCATCCTCCTGTGAAGGAGGGCACTGGTGTGTCTTGCCTGGCCATGGCTGTAGCATGTCTCAATGTTTCCAAAGAGCTCTGCCCTGTGCTCTAGCAGCCACACTTGTTATCTTACTAAGAAAACTGATGGTTTTAAAAGTCTGATGTCAGTAATATAATGTGATGTTGGCAACTGCTGCTACTTCCAGAACTTGCATCTTCTACCTGCTAAATTCATGATAAATTTGGAATTGATCAGAGCTTCATTAAAATGCTTGTGTATGTAATAGATGTTTTTATAAAATAGGAAGAATTCTATAATAGAAAATTTTATTGTTATGTATAAATAGTATCTGAATTTCTTATTTCACAGGTCCATTTTATATTCACTTGTGGGTTAGAATAATTCTCAGAATGTCTATATAGGAAGGATTATAGAAGCATAAATTGAGCAATCCTTAAGGTGGGTACATATACGTACATAGAAAACATCCGAAAGTTATCTCTGGCAGACTACAACTTCTTCCTTCCTTCCTTCCTTCCTTCCTTCCTTCCTTCCTTCCTTCCTTCCTTCCTTCCTTTTTTCCTTCCTCTCTATTTGTTTGAATCCCTACATCCTTTGAAAGTAACTAGATTATGAATTTGATGAGGCAGAAGCTTGCGCAGTAAATAACTCATGGGAATTCTCATGGCAGTGTAGCCTCATCTTTAGGAGCTGGTCTTGTAATTTTCAGTATATTCATTACTAGGTAGTTTTCCTTGAAAGGGCACTTGTTTTCACACTATAAGAGGGATTTATCAAGAGTCTGGGCTGTTCTGGGAGATATTCTGGGAAATGCTTTACATTACTTTGTCAAAGAGACTCCTATTTCCTGATAATCCTGCCTTTAAGCAAGCAGGGTTTCTGTAGCCACCTAGCAGCAACATTCAGTTGAAGATAGCATTTCACATGCTTGATAAAATAGTGAAACCACTGACTAGCAGGACTCTTAAGTGAGGCTGACATTTTATAACACTGTGATAATTTTGTTTAATGTGAACATTTTTACAGTGTCTAATATGTGTGGAATTTGTGTTCAGTGACCACTTATGTGAAGAAAAGAAAAATCAATGCAAGAAATTCCAGTTTGGTAAAAACATTTCATACTCCACCCCCCCCCCATGTGATCACTGAATAGTATCTAAGTTCATGCACACTTTAAAATGTGAAGCCTCTGTTGAGGCCACTGTGAAATAAGCTGTTTCCATAATCACATGGATTTATGATTTATGCATGTCTAAAATTATTTTTCTGGAAAAGTTAGCAAATGAAGTATATTCATCTAGAATTAAAAATGTAATTGAAACTATCTTATAAAAAAGATAAAGTGTCAATGTTGGAAAAATATATAGATGAGAAAATGGACAGAATTTACAATACACAACATCCCCCTCATTTAATCTAAATTTTATGCTTTTTTTAATCTTTTATTCTAGAAACTCATATTTTTAGGGATGTTTTAGAAAAAAAATCCTGGTGTTTGAATATATACATATGTATTTAAGAATGCCATTAGCTAAGATTGCTTTTTTTGTATGCATGGCAATTTATGAATGCCTTCAGTAACACACACACACACACACACACACACACACACACATATATACTTTTTTTAATGTTCAAAGAATAATCAAAACCGAAAGATACAGGTATTGCAAATGATATATTACATACTTTCCCCATTTTCTTAAAGCCTGGATTGACATCACTGCTTTTCATAAATTACATTTTTAATAAGAGTACTTACTGAATTTTAATATCTTAATGAGATTTTAGGTCTGCCTACCATAGTTTTCTTAGGATTTTGACCCAGTCTTTCTTTTGTCCTGTTTTTCTTCATTCACTTATGTTTTATGTTTTACTGCACCTTCATTCACTTTTTATCCACTCTGCTAATAGGCACTACCCACATATTTTCCCTTGTTTGGTATTGGGATTAGGCACTGAATGTAAGAAGACAGGGTCATGGACTAGGATGCATCTTCATAGAGATTATGGTAGAGCCAGGGATTAAATAATTAAGTTAATAGTTAAGTATATTAAGTTCTGTAGTTTTGTAATGCTTTGGATGGAACTGAGAACTTCATGTGTACTAGGCAAGTGGCTTGCCACCACACTATATTCTAGTCCTATAATATTGTTAAGCCGTCAGAGTTTTGTATTTTTACACTAGAAAACATTTCCTATTTGTTCAGTGACCTTTAGAAATAGCCTACATGTTTTATTGATGAAGACGATTGAGAACAGTGAGAGACAACCACACTGGTGTGTTATTTGTGTGAGCACAGCTTTAGTGGTACATAAGTATGGGAGCACTGCCCACTGTATGGTCTCACTTTTGCCTACGGAATACTTCTCACTTCCACACAGTTCTCACAGGGCTCATATGTTTAGTCATCCGGTGTCTCAGCTTGCAGCTCGGTTTCTACGGCTTTATTTTCACTAAAGATAATTAACAGTTTTGTCTTAAGTCTTTGCCTTGTTTCTTGGTTGTAGTGTTCTCTATCTTCCCATGGTTTCCTTCCACATTGTGTTAGATACAAATAAACATTAGTTGATGTCATGCTTAGTTTTTGTTTATGACTTAGCTCAGAGTTGGTGTTCAAAAACACTGTTAATTTATGTGTTTATTTCTCATAGATGTCAAAACATATATCTTTGAGGAAAAATTGACTTGCTTACTTGTGTTTACTGTATGGGCAATTATTAGCAGTAGGTTAAAGATATATTCTAGAGAATTTTAGAAATAACAGTTTCTAATGTTTTCTTATCAATAGATTCCCAGGTAACAGAGTTTGATAACATGGATACTTAGAAACCCAGAGTGAACTTTAATTCTTTTTTACGTTTTCTTTTTATTTTTTATTGGATATTTTATTTATTTACATTTCAGATGTTATCCCTTTCCTCATTTCCCTACCCAGAACCCCCCCATCCCATCCCCCCTCCTCCTTTTTGCTTTTATACTATTTTAATTACATGCAAGTATTAAGGTCAGTTCTAGGGTGAGGAATTAGCAATACAATAGATGCAAATAGGCAAGGAACAAGCAAAACAATAAATACAAATAGTCAAAGAACAAGCAAGGCCATAAACAAAAGTCCTGCTGTCACTCTCAAGATCACTGTTTCTAAGGGCTTATCAGGATGACCAAACTATCTGAGCCTACTTCCCTCTCTTAGCCCAAGGTCATTATCATGCCTGAAGACTACTTCTTTGTTCTAGCCTAAGATTTAAATTCCTGCCTGAAATTACTTCTTTGTTCCAGCCTAATGTCAGATTCCTCCTGAAGCCCATTTCCTTGTCACTGGCCAATGTCAGAATCCTGCCAAGCAGCCTATTTCTTTGTCCTTGGCCAATGTCAGATTCCTGCTATGCAGTCTCAAAAGCTCTCCACATTTCCCTTCTTTTTTTATTTCATAAACAAGACTGAGCCTGTCTTAGGTTGTTCTGACAAGAATGCCTTCCTTACCAGTCATGGACATTTTCAGAGACATATTTGGAACTTAGCTGCAGTTCTCTATGATGTTATGTTAGCAAAAGATAAAGTTGGGACAGGATCTAGATTTCAAACAAGGGTTACTGCATGTGTTAAGGCTCTTTTAAATGTCAAGTTAAAATGACCTTTGTTTCTTCTACAGTATTTATTGTAAGTATTTATTGCATTGATTGTATACTTTCTAATTGTGTTTGTGTGTTGAAACCTGGGATGTCTGTTACAGGGGTCTGTCAACCAGCTTTTGTTTTGTTGCCCTGAGTATTACAGAACCTTGATTTTCTGAAAAAAGCTTGCAAGTTCTGGAAGAAGTGAGTTAGGCTTTAAGCAGAAGCAAGAGGGTAGTAGGATTGATTATTGCTGGTATAACAGCTTTAATTACATTAGTTACTAGCACCACTGCTTTTGCAATTGCTTTAATACAAGAAGTTAAGACAGCTACTTTTGTTAATCATTTGGCAAAAAATGTTACTAATGTGTTGAGTATACAAGAGGATTTATGTAGCAGGATATTCCCTCACCCCCATTTTACAATAAACCTCTGTAATTTCAGAGGAGCTAATGTGGGAGGAGCGAGGAGAGGAAGAGGAAAAGGAAGAGGAGTAGCAAGGAGAGGAGCAGAAGAGAAGATGGCTGGAGACGTCCGTGTGTCTTTAGCTGTCACGAGTAGTTATTCATATCTAGGTTAGTTAATTGGGTTTACAATTCTAATTGTGTGGGCATCTTGATATTTAAGCATTTCCAAATATATGTACCAATTGGATAGCCTTTCAGTATTAAGAGTCTTCATTCTACTGGGCACCACATGGATGGCGGGATGGACTGGCCTCAGCCAAGCATTGTGGACAGCATGGTGGATTAGCAGAGCCAACCGCCATATTGGCGTCTTGTGGGTCTAGTTGTGGCACACATGGGCTCTGGCTGCTTTAAGCTTAGGTGTGCTTGGCTCTGGCCCTGGAACAGAGCAGAGCCACAGCCACAGCCACTTAGACAGTCGGCCCGCACGCAGCACCATTTATATTTTAAATTTACCCTCAACAAATTTAGATAGGCATTTGGAACATCCATTTTTCCATTTTCAAAATTAATTTTACAGTATTTCATATTTACCAAGTTAGTAATTTGAAAAATACATACAGTATTTCCATTGTACTTTCTCAAAAATTTAAATTAGAATTCTCATGGAAAGTTTGGGCTTCTCAAAGATTTATTGCAAATGTGTATAATTTTCATGATACTACCACCGTAGACAGAGATTTGTGTCTGGAATGTAGGACCTGTAAATGTCTAATAAAAGTGATATTCATTTTGTTGAAGATTGTAGTTCTATGAATTCCATTTGGAAATTGGGGCTAGCAAAGTATCAGGACTCAAACTTCACCAAGTTGTCTTCTGATCTGTACATGAGCTCATCTCTCACAATAATGATGAATAAATACATTAAGATTTAGCCACTTGTTTGAATGAGTTAAACATGCATCTTAAAGGTGAAACAAACTTACCAGTACAAAAATTTGAACCAATAAGATGGGTCAGGCTGGTAAAACTGTTTACTGCCAACCTGTAAACCCTGAGTTTCATCCCTGGAACCCACATGGAAAAAGGAGAGAGCTGAGATCTGACTCTTCTGTGTTACTTTCTGACCTCTACAAGAGTGCCACAATATGCACTCTTGTGCAGATAACACGTTTGTGTTTACTGAAAGTAAGAATCATACATAAATCAAAATATGGATTAATTTTCTGAAAAATTTGAAACCTAATTTCAAAATCCCCTGTCAACTTCAAAAGCAAGGCTCTGTATTATTTTAGCAAACATGTTGAAATGCATAACATTGTTTGCCTTAGTTTGGGTTTCACTTAGAATACTTATGGTTTGGAGTTCTGTTACCATTTGAAACATTGTATCATTAAATTGTTTTTCACTCTGAAGACAGTTACTCATTAAACAAGTGGTTAAAACCACTAAGTCTTAAGTCTTAGACTGTTTTCACCCTCGGTTCTGCCACAATTGTTTTTTTTTGATACAATAAATGACTTGTTAATATACCTCAAGTTATAAAATCCTTTAAACATTTGGCCTTTACTTAAATATGTGCTTTAGAGGTTCAGGTAAACATTGTGATTGAGTTTTGTCTTTAATGGTAAAGAAGCCAGTTCTCCAGTAACATTGTGTTCATCATCAACACCTCGAACAACAGTGGCAGCTGTACTGTGTTTGTATCACACCTGCTAACCTCCTTTGCCAAAGTACACGTTTAATTAGCGTGTCTGCTCTCTTAACTTTTTTCTATAGATTTTTTTCCAGTTTATTTAATTCATGGCTCAAGTCTGGTGTGATAAACTGAGTTTATAAATATCTCCCTTGCTTTTTTTCCCAAGGCATATCATATCTGCCATGTTCCCCATGTGTTGCTTAATAAAGTTACCATAATTAAATGGCTTTGATGATTTTGCAATTAAATATGCTACTGCATAACAAGCATTTTACAATAGGATCCATCTGAGTCATAATTTTAACAAGATCAAATTTTTTTTTTTGAGAAGACAGTTTTTAAAAATTTCGTTCTTATAACACAATCCTTGGTATACATGAATTTGGTATGAAGTTTTCACATTTAATGACTTTTCAAAGTATAGTCTTTAACAACATGTACAGATTTTCTATAAATTAAGCAGAGCACTTGCTTGCATCAGCACAGAAGGTATCTGTCTAGTCACCTTGAACAGTTTGAACTTCATTCATGTGTTTTCTCTAGACTGTTCTCTTATATTGAATCAATACTAGGACTTAAAAGTAACAGTTGATAAGAAACTATAGTTACTTTTATTATGAAATTGAATTGAAAACAGAAAGTGAGGTAAAGGTTTGTTTGCATCTTAGCTGAAGATGCAGTAGGAAACAGAGAGCTAGTTGTAAAGTGTCTCGAATGATGCAGAGCCAGGGTGTAGAGATATCCTTAATAATGAAATAAAATACTTAATTGTCTCCTAAATGACATCTAAACACCTGCTGTTTGAAGTGGCAGGCTGTATAATGTTATTATCTCGGCAATTCACATGCCAAGTTATCATGTCCACATATAAGATCTGATAGTTCCAATTCAACTGACTGCTTGGAAGATAATACAGGAAGCTAGATATTAAGTACAATGGAATTATTCCTACATACAAAAAATGCATACATTTATTTTGTATGATGTTGTAAAGTGATACTGTCATCCATGAAGTTCATGCCTGAGAGCCATGCTGTCGAGCTACAAAATGAAACAATATGTCTAAGTTAATATTTTAATGCTATGAAGAGACACCATGACTAAGGCAATTTATATAGAATGAAGCATTTAATTGGAGTCTTGCTTACAGTTTCAGAGGTATCATGGCCAGGAGCATGACTGCAGGCACATAGGCATGGTGCTAGATGCTAGAACAGTAGCTGATAGCTCACATCTGATCCAGACAGAGAGAGGAAGGGAGAGATGGAGGGAAGGGAGAAGAGAGGAGAAAAGAGAAGAGAGAAGAGAGGGAGAGACAGGAGGAGATGAGATGAGATGGCCTTGTGTGGGCTTTTGAAACCTTAAAGCCCACCCTCAGTGATACACTTCTTCCGAAAAGATCACACCTCTTAATCCTTTCTAAATAGTCTGACTGGGAGCCAAACATATGAACCTATGGGGACCACTCTTCACTCAAACCACTACATAAAATAAAACTACAATCTCAAAAAAATTCCATAATGTTTAAATTCTGTTAGATTTAATTCACTTTAAGAGTTTGTGTTTCATTTATAACCATAGTTGGCTGCATGCTACTGCAAGCTGCTTGGCTTACAGAGAGTACCTCTTCTGTCTGTCCTTTATAAAATGTGAGCGAACAACAAAGTATACTAAATGCAGAGATGGAGGTGGTGGGACTTATGCAGAGGCCCAAGGATAGCTTCCCACACTTCAGCTTCTACCAAGTGCATTTAAGCTTGTGCCTCAGGGAAACTTCTTATTGTTGAATGTATGGATCTTCAGACTTTAAAAAAAATTAGACCTGGAGCATTTAGGGTTTGCTATATTCTTTCTATCAAACCTATTTTTAAAAGTCTTGTGCTAATCTCATTTTAATGGAAATATTACATGAGTATGATAATATTTTTCTAGAATGACTACTGTGTACAGTGAAAAGCAATTCTTTTCACATCAGTGGAACTTCCAGATTTTTTCAGTCTGCTGTAGGTAGCAATTTTTCATAATTTCTTATACCATATATACAAATTTTCTAGGTGTCAGAAAAGCTGAATCTTAGATTAGTTAAGTTTTCATGCTTCCAGATACTAGAATAAAAATGATAAGGATATAGTTCAAATTGAACTTTTTGGATAAGTTAAAGTTTTAGAAGTTTTTGACACTTAGATTCTCCATCATATCATCTCTCCCAAGATTCACATTTGGAATCTTACTGCCATTTTCTTCTTGTTTATCCACATGGCCTCTAAGCATTTGCTGTATCATGTCTGACATCAAACATGAATATGTTTACATGAATGCTTGAATGAGACCAGAGAAGAACACGTAATTTAGCAAGTGGAGTTTTGTGCTCTCTTGTGATACTGGGTAAATTACTTTGAAAGGCATTCATGCCTGAGGATCTCGGGACCATGTCTGTGTTATCTAATTAACTAGCTGTGAGTCGTTTTGTAACCTTACTAGTTCTTTGAGAGTTTAGTGCATGATTTGATCATAGTCTTTCCTCCTAGTTCTTCTAGATCCAAACATCCTTCCAAACCTTCCAACTTTGTGCCCCTGCTTTTTTTTTTTCCTTCCTTTTTAACCTCTCAAGCCCAATTTGTGCTTGGATGTGTGGTCTTCCACTGAAGTGTGGTCAACTTTTCCAGGGCCTACACTCTTAGAGGAAACTGTTATTTTCATCTCCTAGCAGTCAGCTTTATGACTAGGGGTGGTGCTGTGTGAGTAACTCTTCTCTCCAGGCTGGCATTTGCTCTTGTGTTGTCTTGCCCAGGTCTTTGTGTACTCTATCACAACCATTCACAACCATTGTGAGTTCATGTGTGCTGCTGCCCTGCTGTATCCAGAGACAGTGTTTCTTTGTAGTCACTTGCGACTTCTGGCTCTTACAGTCTTTTTGCCCCTCTTCCCAATGATCCCGGAGCTTTGGGAGCAATGATATATTATAGATGTTCCAGTTAGGGCTGTGAATTCTGAAGTCTCTTGTTCTCTGCATCTTGACCATCTGTGGGCCTGTATCACTACATGTGAGAGTTGCACCAATCTGTGGATATAATGATGTTATTAGGAGTGGAATACTACTAAACTACTGTTTAGTAGAATAATAGTTGTGGTTTCTTCCCTAAGGTGTATAACCTGTGTAGACACAGGCTATACAAGTGACAATTTTGGTTTTTTGTCTTGTGGAGCATGATTTAAATACAATCAGAAAATGGTTGGTTATTCCAATGGTGTTCTTGTCATTATTATACCAGTTGGCTCTTATTGCTGGGTCAGTCATTTTTGTAGCTTGCAGGGTTCAGAGATCTGAATGACTAGTGATTATTTTTCTAATCTGGCTGCCTGTGCAGTATCTTCAAGCACCATGAAGAAGGGATGAAGCTTCCAGGTCCATATCATCTCACTTTCACTGTGATCTGTGGCTCCAGTATGTGTTATCTTCAACAATAATAGGGTCTTACTCTCAGTATCCAGAGGATAACCAAAGCAGCTTCAATAGCCTGTAATGTTTGAGGTGGATGGGGTCTATGCCAGAAGTCTAAAAGATAAACCTATTACTGCCACTGGGCTTTTTATATTTATCTTGTGGTATATGGTTAGGTGCATTGTGGCCCTGTAATAGAATAACTCCATTTTATTCTTTTCATGTTTATGCATATGTAATTTAGGAAGCTTCTGTGGTAGTCAGTTTCCATATGACTGTTCCAAAAAAGTTGGCTATATTTAAATTTGTTGACTTTAAATATCAAAGATTTAAAATATTATAAAAAGTTAACAATATTGTCATTTAAGCTGATCAAAAAATTATCTTTGGTCTGAATTATTTTCTAACTTTTTGACTGGATTCCAAGTAGCCCGTTACTTAATCTAATTATTTGTAAGAATTTGTCTGATCATGTCTTTTTTGATGTTTTATGCTCAGCAAATAGTTCGAACATGTTGGTTGGCCTTCTCCTGTGGGCTCTCTTATATACTGCCATCAATCCTTGGTCGTTTTCATTGAGTCAAGGATGGTGCAGTATCATGTGGTCCCTCGAAATCAATGTGTGGAGGGCACACTGCTTACAGTTTCTCTTCAGTACCTATGGTGAAAAGGGTTTTCATGTAAGCAGAAAGAGATTTGCATTTGTATCACCTGAATTTCATTTGAATGTTTCTGGGAAGAGATTTTATAAAAAAATTTATCAGTTTAGAGGGGCAAAGAAAACTTAGGTTTTGTTTTACTGGTTTTTTTTTTTTTTTAGGTTTTGTTTGTTATTATTCTATGTATTCTACTGAAATTATTTTCTATGTTTTTATTTATTTTACTTATTTATTTTATTCCAGGTACAAAAGCACTCTGAGGGAAGATTATGTGCGGCTGGTTGTTGTTCTTGGTGTAGTTTTGCACTGAAGTGACCAATTTTAAGTAAATGAGTCAGTATAAAGTTTTAGTTTTCCTTCTATTCATGTGTCTATTTTTATTTTTTAACGAGAAGAAAAAGGAAATTTGATATTTTTCTATATAAGTATCAGATTTAAAGCCTGATACAATACTATAATATTTTTATATTTTATTTATAGATTATGAATAAACATGTTGTGTATATAAAGCTCATCTCTTACCAACCAACAGCAAAGCACTACCTCTGGGTTCTCCCATCCCTATGCTCAGTCCTTTCATCGTCCTGTTTCCTCTCCTCCTCCCATTTCTCTCCGGTAACCTTTCTCTCTCTGCCCTCTGCACACTCTGATTTCACTATTTATTCCTTATCAACTGTGGCCAAAGAAGTTAACAACTGAGAACTGAGGCCGGGATTTGTAAAAATTATTTATTTAAAAAACTAAAGTGAAAATATAGTTATCTTACCTCCGCTTCCCTCTCTAAGCACTCCTATGTTCCTTCCTACTCCCTCTCAAGTTGATCCCTTGTATATCTCCATTATTTTTACATATGCTTATAAATAAATATATAAATAAAACTTGCTGAGTTCATGTAGTATGGCTTGGGTATATTTGATTTCAGGGCTGATAAACTTTCAGGGTTGTGGATAATGAGTTTAGGACCTCATCCCTGGGAGAAACTAGTTGTCTTTTCCTCAGCTGTTAGTTGCCCTTAGTGTTTCAGTTCTTTATCTAGGAGTAGGACTCATTGATAAATTCCTATTTTGCATCATATTTGTTGATATTATCACTGTTTCGATATTGTTTAGGCAGCCATATTATTGAAGTATTATTAATGTGTCTTCCCTGTAATTTCTAGGAGACATGATCTTGCTGTGAAGCCTGGATCTTGTTCATGCTAGGCAACTTTTCATCTAGATATGTTTTATTTTTTAAATAAAGAATTTACTGCTGATACATTACATTTAAAAGTATTGTATTTAAAAATTGAGTTCCTGGGTTTGCAGAGATAGCTCAGAGTTAAGAGGGTTTGGTTTTCTAACACAGGACCCTTGGTTTCCAGCATCCTTGTTGGGTAGTTCACAACCATCTAACTACAGCTCCAGGGGACCTTATATCTTATTCTGGTATCTTTGGGCACCAAGACACATGTGCAAATATGTGACACCACAGACACACAGAACACAACACAGACACACTACACAACACACACACACAACACACACACACACACACACACACACACAACACACACACACGTTCTTACCAGAGAGTTTGAATCAGGAAATTGTGTGGATATTATCATGTAACTTTATTTTCTCCCTGGCAATGGGCTCCTTTGCCTACATTTAGTGGGTAAAAACCAAACTCTCCCTTAAAATCTTACCCAGTGATCGGAGGAAACTACACTTCTCACAGTGAGTATTACATAGAGCAGCTTGATGTTGCCTGCTTACCTTGGAATTGCCTTTCCAATCTAACTAAAGAGAACACCAAAGTGCCTGGAAGAAGAGCTTCAGTTCTCTCTCCCTGC
Source organism: Mastomys natalensis (assembly GCA_021653895.1). Lineage (NCBI taxonomy): Eukaryota > Metazoa > Chordata > Mammalia > Rodentia > Muridae > Mastomys > Mastomys natalensis. The sequence goes on from JAJTUV010000037.1 coordinate 2,483,923, forward strand.
CCTCCCCTCTCCCCAGCCCAAATACACAGCCTCTGGGGCTTGGTTCCTTCTGAGCTTTCTCCTTCCCTTTTGGGTTTCTGTCTTCACGATTTCTATTGAAGGAAAAGTCATCTTAGGTGGTGTCATTAGGCTAAAGCATTGTTAAGCTTGTCCTTTTTATCAACAAGAACTAGTAAAAGCACTGAAGAAGAGAGAAAACAAAAACAATGGAGATTTCACTCAGTTATGAAGTCATCTGGAGAGATGTGAGTATGGAAATTATAGTGGTGATGGAAAATTTATTTCCAAAGCAGTGATTGGAACGGGTAAGTAGCTGTGAATGTAAATTAGCACAGGGTGCAAGGTGAAGCACAGCAGCAGAAATCTCACTTGTATATAAGAGAAGCACATTATTCCTATGTTTTCTTTCTAAAAGTAATAATTCTGTCATAGGAACATTGTTTATTTTATATGCAGTTCCTACTAAATATTACAACTTAACACATCAATAGAAAAATGAATATGTATTAGAAAAAGTAAATATATAGGACCAGCAACATGGCTCAGTGGGTGAAGGTGCTTGCTGCCAAGCCTAAGAACATGAGTTAGGTCACTAGAACTCACATAGAAGGAAAAAACCAACTGTTGAAAGTTGTCCTCTGACCTCCATGTGTGTGCTATGGTACCCACACAACTTCCCAAATTTACAAATCTATATAATAAAAATTTTAAATTAGGAAATGCAGAGAAACAATTTTGACAGAATTAGTGACATCAACAATTTTTTGACATGAACAACTATGGTTATGTTTTATTATGTATGTATGCCAACCTTATTTGCATTTAATTTGATTTTTAAAGAATGGGACCCTATGTGGCTAGAAAGATGTCTCATGGTTAAAATCACTTACTGCTCTTCCAGACGACCCAGGCTCAGTTCCCAGTTCCAACTTGGGAGCTCTCAACATCTCACAACTTTGTAGCTCCAGTTTCTGGGGATCTGATGCCCTCTTCTGGACTCTGCTGGCACTAGGTATGCATGTGATGTACTTACATATGTGTAAGTAGAACACTCATACACATAAAACAAAAACAAATCTTTTTAAATGGGATAATACTCTGCTTAGTGTCTTATAGCATCTCTCCCCTGATTTCTCAGTACATTATAAATAGATAACCATATAGATAAGCAACATGTTAGCTTTTTAATCATCTACTCTACATTGAAACATTTAAAGAATTTTGTTACAAATTGTACAGTTATGATCATTATTTTTTATAGGGAACCTTGACTTACACAATGATAATATGTATCAGAATTATGAAAATTCTTCTGTGAGGGTTCTCTGGTTTTATACTCAAACCTAATGAAGACTAGAAACCTGTGCTATTAGAGCAGGAAAGAGTTTGGCAAATCTTTTAAGTGCAAACCAGGAAATAAAAAAAAAAAGACCATACCATTTTCATACACTTAGCCATGAAACTGGGCCTTATATTGTAGCTACTTCTTATAAAGAATTCCATCTATAAATATTATTTTCTGACTTTGATTCATGTATATTTTTAGTGCAATTTCATAATTATTGCCAAAGGGGGAAGCAAAAGAATTATTTTTAAAAGCTGATTTATATATAAAAAGTAATCTATCTGCAATCATACCCTTGGAAACAATTTGCAAATTAAGCTGTTAATTGTTTTTGCTTTCTCCTATGTTAGTATTCAAGTTGTTTTTTCATTAGGCTCCACATTCCATGTATGTGTCTACAGGTGTAGACATTTTTGGCTCATTGTGTTAGATGAATGATAAGACACCAGAGAAAATCATACCATAAGGGGTGTGGGTGTAGAGGTGGGGAGTTGTTCATGTGACTCCTGCTTCAACAGGTTTCAGCCTTGGCATGGCTCAGGGAAGTAGCTCACCTCACAGTGGCCAGGAAGCAGAAAGACAGATGCGTGTGCTGTGGGAATTTCCTTCCCCCTTTTGTTCTGTCTGGGCCCCAAGCTCTGGAATGGTGCCCATTGCAGGTGAAGCTTTCTCCTCCAGCTGATCCTCTCTGGACATTCCCTCACAGGCAATCTAAGGGTATTATTTCCTACTATAGATCCTTTTCACTGCAGTTAAGTTAAAGGCAACATTAACCCACACTCAATAAAAGTATTTTTAAAAACCTCATGTCTTTATTTTTCCCTTTCTAATTTTTTAAGCTAATGAAACAGACATCTGGCATATCAAGCAGAATTTATCATCCTGTTAACATAAACAGTTCTGTTGTCTTTGACAATAGACGTCTTAATGCCTTGAATAAATCAAATTGCTTAACTTTGAGTGATTTTTCTTCTTTTTGTCCTCTCTAAGTTTACATTGGTATTGACTACTTTTAATCAGACCAGACTGTAATTTGTGGGTGATGAGTGCATAATAATGTTAACTCTCATATTTCTATTATTGAAAACACCAATTGTCAATGATACTTATCATTGTGTGCCTACATTTTCTATTCTGTATTTATAATCATTTCGGGTTAACAGAACAACTTAATTTCTTTTTATCATAAGTTAGAATTAGCATGGATGGGTAGATATAGATGAAACACAAATATTATACATATCAGACAACTCTTAATTTTCTGATCTAGTTTAAATGAAGTATTAAAGATATGATTAGAAAAACAAACAGATAATACACACAACTTTTTCTTGGTATCAGGAGATGCCTGAGGAGAAAGATTGAGGACTATTAAGAGGAGAAATGATAGATTTAGCAAGCCTTTCATTAGTGGGAAGATGTGATTACTGGGAGAAAAAAAAACAGACTTCATGTGAGAAACAAAAACTCTGTCAGGAGCACAGAAAAAAAAAAGGTGGTTGAAACCCCTCCCGGGGGCATCAGGTGACTGAGGTTCTTCAGCACAAGTAATGAAAAGAAGAGTGTTTCAAGTATGCAGAAAAGTCACCTGAGAGTCTTAGATGGAACGTACCTCTGTATTGCATCCTGTGGTTCTGGTGGCGGTATGGGGTTAGTGGCCATCCAGTTCCAAGAGTATATTCTGAATCCTGTCAGACATAATCAGTATGCAGATTCTAGTGCAAACATATGTGGTTAACGTTATTTTATTGACCTCAAAGTAATCTATGTAAAGGTATCAGCAGGTGGTTTCAGAGTTTACAAAACTGAAAAACAATTAAATAGAAAATGATCAAGGAGACCCTCCCCAAGAAAACAGGTGGTATATATGTTCTGTGATTATAAAAAACTAAATGTATTAAACAGAAAAAAATAGTTCTTTGATTTTACAAAAATCTCTGTACCATCAAAAAATTCCCCAGAATTTGATTGTAATATGTTTTAGTTGTTAATAAATCCAGTTCATATATCAAAGAGAGGGCAAATGTTTTAGTGATGTATTTATGTAAGATGGAAAAGTAAGAAGCCATCTCCCTTCTATCTTTCTCTGCTGACTCTGTTTAAATTCTGGTTTCAACACTTTGCCAGCTTGGAGAAATGATTTGTCAGCTGCTCTGTAAAGAACTCTAAATGCGTTAAAGACGCTTTAAATGCATAAGTATTGAGAGGAAAAAGCAGGGCTGTTTCCCAAGACTGAATTAATGCTACCTTCTTTCTTAGTAGTGTTAGATCTAGTAAATATTTAAGAGGCTTTTAAAGATAGATGGCCCTTTTTCATCCCCACAGTGATGATGACTTGGTTGTGTCTGATTTTGGACTGATGTCATCAGTATTGACTTGAAACATTTTCATGAGTCCTGCTCTCCATATGCCAGATGGGTGTACCAGCTAGCTTTTGTTTCAGAATGAGAGCTTTCTATATGGTGAAAATACTAGCAACAAATTGAAATTCCATAGGCTTTGAAAATGGAAACTGTCAGAGTAGATTTTGGATGAAATTTAGTAATACCTTTTAAGTTCTTATCAGCTGGCTGGCTAAAGCCTTCTGTGCTTTTCACTGTGTAGATTTTCAACTTCTCCAGGGCCAGAAGTCTTCATAGCAACTCATTTCAGTGTGCTCTTAAGAAGCACTATGTAGAACCTATATTAGTGTTTTCCATGAGTCTCATAATTGCTTGTGGACATGATACTCTCTCCTGCTAAAGTGTGAACTCCTTAAAGATGAGAGCTAAGAGCAGTTCATCTTTAATCTCTATAGCACACATTACTGAGTGAAGTGAATAGAGACTCTGGGGAGCCTTGTGACAGTAAGTCTCACTGTTAAAATCTCTTACTGTGTTAGAATAACACTGTATTGTGAATTGAGAAGCCTAGTGAGATTCAGTCCTCAATTTAAAAAAGCATATATACATCTAGCACAGGCCTATATAAAATATAAATTGTGTGATCTATAAAATACATGTAGTGTTTGAAATTGTGATTGCAAACATTCAGGTTGAGGAAAGGCAGTTGTCTAGCCAGAGTTGGGTGCTTTTGAAGATTTTGCCCTTTTAGCAGCTTGGAAGGCTGCACTAGACCACCAGCCCCCTAAGGAGTAACAATTAAAAATTTCTCCCAGGGCCTCTCTATTTAAATTTATTTTAATTAATTAATTAGTTAATTACTATCCCAAATGTTGCCCCTCACGGCATCCCCTCACTGAGACCCTTTTCCCATCCCCATCCTCTTCTCCTCAAGAGGGTGGAATCCTGTCGTTATCCCATCCACACTGGCACATCAAGTCTCTGACAGATTACATGTATTCTCTCCCACTGAGACAAAACACGCAGCCCTGTGGTATTCGTTTTCCAACCGGGTTTCTCACTCTTGTATGCTGTATCTTTTCATGTATTTTTCCTTACAATCCTACATTACTATAGACACCTTCTTGGTGTGGCATTTTACATAGACACTGTGCTGTATAGACTACTGTAAAATTTAAAACCTCACTTTATCTCCTTTTGGGAAGTCTTTTCTCTGGGGCATCAGCACAGAGGCTGTTGGAAACAGGAAGTCAGTTTTCACCTTACTTAACAAGAGCCTCCATTCAAGATGGATGTGTCCCCGACTTTATGAAGTCTTAGCTGTAGCCTGTTCAGTAATCTGTATCACCATATTTTATCAGTACCACTTTCTGTCTAATTAGTTTCAAAATCTTTTAAAATCTATGATGCCCTTTTCTAATATTAAGGAAAGTAACATTTATTGTTAGTATGAGGCCTTTAAAAGTTTCCTATTATTTTTAACATATCAGTATCCTAATTTTAAATTTCACAGTCTAATTTACAACTTCCATGTCAGTGTCTGATTTAAAATAACTTTTAAAAAATATTTTGTTTTAAAAAATGGTTACATGTTTTTCTCACATGTAGTCAGAATTTTTTTAGTTTTCATGAAAACCATTGCTAGTTTGAGTATAATCTTTGTTATATTTTTATTCCTTTTCCAAATAAGCAAAAATATTTTAGAAAATGTGTTATCACCACCACCACCACCTCTACTACTGTCACTGAACTAGGATTTCTTTTTTTTTTTTTTTATTACAATTATCTTTTTATTTATTCCATTTTTTTTAGCTCCTTCACAAAGCAAATAATATTGAAATAGTGAAATCAAGTGTAAACCCAACAAAAATATGTAAGTTATAGTCCAGTATCCCTCATGAATATACATACAAAAATTCTCAATGAAGTAGTTGCAAACTGAATACAAGAGATATAAAAAAATAATATTCCATGAATAACTGAACAACTGTTTTTTTTTTGTTTTTTTGTTTTTTTTTTTTTTTAAGAAGACCATACTCCATATACAGGCTGCATGTTTTGGGATAGCCCCCACTCCAGATGTTTGAGACCTACATGAAAACCAAGCTGCACATTTACAACATATGTGCAGGGAGGCCTAGGTTCAGCCCATGGAGGTAGATCTGTGTAGACTAGGTATGCTCCGCGGTTGGTGATTCAGTCTCTCAGAGCTCCAAGGGTTCAGGTTCGTTTACTCTGTTGATCTTCCTGTGCAGTTCCTATCTCCTTAGGGCCCACAATCCTTCCACCTATTCTTCTATAAGAGTCCTCAAGCTCCATCCACTGTTTGGCTCTGGATGTCTGTATCTGTCTGAGTCAGCTGCTGGTTAGAGCCTCTCAGAGGACAGCTTGCCCCTGTCTTGAACTAGGATTTCTTAACTCGAGAACATTGATATTTTTATTAATACTATTGTTGGAATTCCCAATTTCCTATATTTGTATTTATTCTATATTACTAGCTTTGTACCCTGCACAGAAAAGAAGTTCTTGTTTGCTATAGCGGCATTGTCCACAGATAACCTATAAATGAAATTATTTGTTCCATATCAATTTTAATCATCAGTGGCAAGCCTAATTAATTCATAACATTAAAAAAGATCACCTTGCAAAGTTTTAATAACACTTGTATTTCTTGTCAATTTTTATTTTTACTATTTTTTTTTTATATTTCAGGTTTTTTTCTATGTGAGTCACTTGTAGTTGCGATTCAAGTTGAAATTAATCTTTTTGTAATATCTGTTTTCCTGAAAAATTTTCTTTTGAAAAGTGGGTATTATGTGATTGTTGAAATTGCTGATCGCCCTAAGAGGCAGGGTTCAAAGCACAGCTTCAATCTGGATGAGCAACAGTTGGTGTAACTCTTTAGAAGGGTTGTCATGGACAGATGGTTTTCCATCTTTCCTGAAAGCTTTTAAATCTTGAATTCTACAATTTGATATTTTACACATTACCACAATTCTCCTACCAAAGTTGTTGAGACATGGATTCTAAATGATACTGAATTCTATTTAACTTTAATTAGAATATTAGTTTATGCTTTTTTTATGCCCCAGTTTTTTTTTTTTTTAAAGAAATTACCATTAAGATGTGATTAACTGAGTCTCAGAGTTAACCTAATTAAACTACACAGAAAGAATTAGAGGAAATGAAGAAATATCAATGAGGCTACTTATCCATTGTAAAAGAGTTTCTTCTGGGTTTTTAGAGGAAGGTGTAACATATTTACATTTCTTTGCCAGTGCCAACTTCCATTTGACAGATATGCAAATTAGACTTCTTGAATAAGTAATTTCTTTCTTTCTCTTTTTAGATATTCCAACATGTCTTAGATAATGACAGTAGTGCCTTGGGTAGCAGTGATATGGCTTGTTCATTCTGGTCTTCTTAATGCTCCATACACCATAGCCAGTCAGTCATTCAGTGGATAGATACATGAGTGGATGCTTGCTAGATAAGTAGAACTCCTGTAGTTCTACATGGGAACTGGGAATTTCAAATGTCTTAGTCCAGTTATACTGCCTGCCTGGCCCTATAGGCTTCCTTTTTCTGTGAGGATATTATGTATTCTCGTTCTGATGCTACTGACATGATTTTTTTAAAGAAAGCAATTTATGTCCCCCTATAAAAACATACTAGTGGATGATAGCCTTTTAACTGTTATTTCTGATTCAAGTCATATATCCTTTTTGTTTTTCATTTTTGTTTGTTAGTGAATGATACGCCTAAAGTAAATGCTTATTGTAAATAAATGGTAACATATAATTGCCACGGATTGTCCATGGAGAATGTTTTAAAAGCCTGTGGTGGCAGGGTATGAGGTAAGAGGAAACTTCCTATGATTTTTAGGTAGAGAGCATTACATTTTCCTCAGGTTTAGTTGTTCCTTCTGTGAATACAGCAGCCATGTGTGTGTGGCACCTTGTGCCTGTGGGCTTTCCTGGTACGTTTTTCTGTCTGGATTCTCACTGGGCTGTCTCATTTTTAGTTGGGCTCACTTTTGTTTCTCTGTAGACCATTTTCTCCTAGAAGGGTAAAATATTTTTCAGAACTTCGAAACACTTTTTTTGAAGCTGGTTTCTGATTACTTCCTTCTATTTTAGATTCACAGCTGAGCTCAAATTCAGTATTACGAAAGTATCTAGTGTACGTTTGTCCTTGCAGACCTTCCAGACGAGTGAAACTCAACATGCCTGAAACCAGTTGAAAATTTACCTCCATTTCCCCGAGCCTTGGGAATTAGACTCACTACTAACTTTTCCTTCCTGTTTTTTTGTATATTTATTGCACAAGTAACTGGATTTGTATTATTTCTGTTCTCCTTGTCTTCCCAATTCAGGTACTTACTCCATCAGTCTATACTAAATTTTATCATAGTAATTGAACTATCCTCCTGGTCTAATATGAGTTGCATACAATTGCTTGCTCATCATCTTGATTTATTTCAAGTTATTTTAGTGCCTTAGATCACCCATAGTTAATAATCTGGACTCATAAGCCTGGAATTCAAGCCGGCCTTTCATTTTGCCTTACCCTGTCTCTGTGGTTTTGGCTCTAGTACTTTAACTTTAGCCTTTGAAAGAAGCTACTCATGCAGGTCTAACAGTCTGGATTTTTTCCTTATACCCCTTCAAGAGCTTGTTTTTCAAACATGAAGTTAGCCTATTCCAACCTACAGTTTTGTTTTTGCTTTTTAATCTTCTCAGAATCCCTTTAGTATGTGTCTAAGTCATTTATTTAGCTTAATATGATAATATATGCCTATAATCATAGCACTTGGAAGGCAGAGGCAGGAGGATATCAAATTAGAGGCCATAGAAAGATTTTATCTTTAAAAAAGAGAAGTGTGTACGGCAAGGAAATAGTGGACATATTTTCTTATTAACAGATTATATTTTGTAGAACAGTTTTAAGTTTGTAGAAAAATTGAGTGTTTCCCCTGACACACATAGGAAGCAACAGTTTACCTACATGTGCAGTGATACAGTTTGTCATCACAATTGATGAACCAATAATTACATGTTATTATCAACTAAAGCACAATGTTTACTTAAGTTTTGTTCTCTGTGCTAGGCAACTTTGTAAGTTTTGCCAAACAATACAAACAAATAATATTATATATTTACCATACTTCGCATCACAGTATCAATCGTTTAGCACTCCTAAAGTCTCCAGTGCCTCAGGTACTTTGCTTATGATTTTTCTATGGATTCAACTCTTTTGGGGAGCTGGTATAAATAGAACTATGTTGTTTGGGATTTCTGCATGTCTCTCTCTTATTTTACTTAGCACAATATCTTCAAGGTTTATTTATATCATAACATATATCAGTATTTCTCCCCTTTGTAAGGCTGAATGATTATTTTGTTATTGAAAAAAATCACGTATATCTTCTGATCACTTGGTGAACATGTCTATTACTTCTATCTCTTGGCTTACTAATATTGTTGTTGTGCGAATGAGTATGAAAATATCTTTGAGATTCTCTTTGCTGGTGGTGTTTCATATTTCATTATTTTAAAGAGAAAAATTACTTTATTAATATACCTCTAAACTATTTCTTCCTTCCTAGGTAGAAAAACTCACATCCAGGATGCAAACATTTTTTGAAGAAAGCCTCAGTAATTCTAGACATGGATCTGAACAGCACGTTTTGTATAATTAGCATTTTCTGGCATTCATGAAGCAGCTATGGACACAAGTAATGTTGCAGTCTAGGTCCCTGAAAGTTCTTTTTCCTGTGGCCTCTGGGATATTTTGTGTGCTCTGACAGGCGAGATCTGTGACTGGTATTCAAGGCTAAAATTTAAAGGAAATTATTTTTGAGCTTTGCACTAGCAAAATTGACTTGCTCAAGTTCCCTTATGTGTGTGTGTGTCTGCTTGCATGCATGCATTATCCTTGTTACCTCTCACCGTAGTTGAATTGAATTTCAAGTTCCTATAACCAAAAATTCTTCCTCTGTTCTTCATTCTATTTCATCATATTTACCCACCCAATTCCCAAAGCCTGAGGTCATGCTGAACCTGTCTGCCTTCCCCACATCACACACAGACACTGGGAAACCCTGCTGCTCAACACCTGTAACATCTGTCAGAGTTAGTAACTTTACCTTCTATATCCCTCTTCCTTTGTTCAACACTCTTTTCCTATCTGCATCTTGAATGGTACAACAATTTCTAGAATTGCATTTAACACTAAAGCTTTATAACTTGAATTTCTACATCTTAATATGTTAAGTTTTTATAGTGACCATTATGCGATTTCAGTCTGTATGAATGCTTAGATGCACCTAACCCTTGAGAGACTTGAGTCCCCAGGGAGTAAGGGAGGCCAGGAGGATGGGTGTGGGATGGGGACATCATCTTGGAGATGGCAGGGTGGGCAGAATGGGATGAGGAACTGTCAGAAGGTGGACCAGGAGGGAGATAACGACTGGACTGTAAGAAAAGATTAAAGATAATTTAAAACATATGTAGTAAGCATTCATATTTCATTTTTATTGTGGTTTGTTGGTAGGGTCTCTGTCATTTAGGCTGGACTGGAATTTGTGCCTACCCTTCTGCTTCCTAAGAACTGACATTACAGGCATGTGACACATGTAAGATGATATTCCACTTCTACTTCCTTTGAGCATATTCCCAGAAGCATATTTACGGGTTAGATATGGGTGTATACTTAGCTCTTTGAGAACCCATCATTTTCTGTGCTTCCTGCAAGAAGTGATAGTGCTTACCTTCTTTGCTGTTGCTGAGACTTTTGTTTTCTGTAATTCCTCTTACCATTCTTAGTTATCATTTTAGCTTTTGAAATGCATTTTTTCTTTTGTTTTTCATTTTTGGCTATCATAACATATCTTAAAATTCATAGATCCTTTTCTCAAGCATGCCGTAGTTATGATGGCATGTACAGGAAATTCTTTCTGATGCAGAGGAAGTTTTAAAGTTTCTAACACTCCCTTTTGATTCTTTCCTAGCATTTGTATCTCACCTTATATTCTTTACATAGTGTATAGATTTTCCTTAAGACCTTTTAATATGTTAATATTTTACGTTTCTACTCTAGTAGTTCAAAAATGTGAGTTACATCTAAGTCACGTTCTGATGCTTTTTTGTCTATTTGGACTGGGATTTTAATTTTAACACATTGTGTAATTTTAGGGTTGATTCCTATAATGTCCACTGAATTAGATAAGCTTTAAATGAGAAATTTGCTCTTTATCTTGTTTGGAGTTAGGCTGTGTTTACTGGTTGCTGTAGCTATAAGGATATGAAACTAGAATCTTTTCAACTCTCCTTGCTTTTTGTTATTTTGTCTTGGGGTTCCCTAAAGATTCCTTCCTAAATAGTCAGTGACTAAGAGGTCTAATTGTGATCCACTGATAATAGAGTAGAGCCTAATTGCCCAGGGAGGAAAAGTGTTCTGATGTCCTACAATTAGTCTCTTGTTTATGCAAGCCAGTTTTCCCGATCAGTTTTCATCACCTGTGTGTCTGTTCCGTCCTCCCTGGGTGAGACAGGGAGGCTAGAGGAAACTGAAGTTGGACCTTCCTACAAGGAAAAGCAGGGAGACAGACTTGTATAACTTCCTGCTTGCTGGTCAGGTAGGTTCCTCTGAAAATCTCAAGTGTTTATTCTTAAGCAAAAATATATTATTGAGTTTGATTTATATAATACTTATCTATGTGAAACCTATAGTAACTTCTTTAAATTATACTCGAAAGTAACAAAATAGACCCTGGGTAAGAACTTAAAATATTCTTCTCTGTAATATATATGTAAACTTAGCAAACAATATATCTTTGGACATCTATTAGGTAACATCTAGGATCTGGGCATTTAGTGGATGGCATTGCCATTTTAATATTTTATAGGCAAGTGGAATTTTGTCTTATTGTTCCAGTATTTGATGACTTACTTTTTTTTACAATAAATACACATATATTATAGGTTCAGTGGAGACTGAGGAGGCATGTCTCTATAAGATTTATTTCTCTATAAAAATCACCAAGTTTGCTTGTCATATTTGCAGGCTAAGGTTGTTTGTAGATTTCTCAATGCAGACCCTACAGTAGCAAGTATAGAGGGAATCAAGCCATGAGTCTGTTCCCACTAGTCATTAGTTTATTGAATAAATTACAATAAATCATAGGACTGTGAAATATTCCTTGGTGACAGAAGGCATTTTTAAATGTAGAGCTTCTTCAAGTCTCCCAAATAATTAAAATGCATGAAACAAACGCAACAGATGGCAAAGGGTTTGAACTAAATATGTACGACTCTTTAACTACTTAGTTTTACATAATAATGTGTTTGTGCAAATAAGGTGATGACCTTTTCATGATAACTTGTACAAATACATGAAGCTGAATGTGCTCACTGGAGTTGCTAAAATCTGGCAATGATAGAATAGACAGTACTTTTTAAAATCTTCAGTTATATATTTTGCCGTTGTGCTATGAAGTAGCAAACTCCTGTCATCTGGACTTTCTTTTTTCTGTATTTTAACTTTCTGTTTCCTCTACAGAAACTAATGCTATGTTTTTACAGCATGTGGTTTCCCTTATTAAACCTGAAAAACTATACCTTTGAACATAAACAAAGATGTTGTATCTATAATATCATCTTGTTTCTAGGGCTCTTAATCCATTTCTCTTATTCCCTTTATTTGGAAACAGTCCGGCCATGTTTTTTACTTAATGTTTGGTAGTTAGACTGGAGTTTTGACAGTTCATCTGTCAGTGTTGGATGCAGAACATCCATAAATTTAGTTACTTCAAATAGTGACCATTCTAGTTGTGATGAGGAAGATTAAATAATCTTAAGAATAGAACTAATGGCAGATGTGCACTACTCATACCAGGAAAAAATGTGAACAGTCCTGAGTAGATCTAACAAATAGGCTTCACGGCACTCTCTCTGATTAAACCAGGTAACATTCAAACTTGGATTTACCAGTGGGCCATTTGAATAGGATAAAATGTCCATAATTAACTACATACTCAAATACATGTAGAAATTTAGTGTATGATAAATACAGGATCTCAAATGATTGGGCTAAAACAAAAAAAATAAAACAAAAGCAAAAACAAAACAAACAACAAAAAAAGGCCAGGCGTGGTGGCGCACGCCTTTAATCCAGCACTTGGGAGGCAGAGGCAGGCGGATTTCTGAGTTCAAGGCCAGCTGGTCTACAGAGTGAGTTCCAGGACAGCCAGGCTAGACAGAGAAACCCTGTCTCGAAAAAAACAAAAAAAAACAAAAGCAATCAAATGATTGGGCTAGACATCTTAATAAGCAATTCTGGGACAATTGGGTGGCCACTCAGAAAGATTCCTTACATAATATATTATACTGCAAAATAATGGCTTCAAGTTCTAAATGGAAAACTACAATAATAACAACACACCTTGTGGGTGTGCACATACACGAGGCCAGGAAGGTGATACGTGGTATTTTTAAACCTTATACAAAACTCAGAGAATAATAATGAACAGATTGATAAATTGATAAAGATTTTTTTTATAGTCAACAGGTCATACAAGATATGAAAATATTCAGACCATCTACTATAGACAGAAGCTGATATCCTTAATATCTAAATAACTCAAGTCCAAGAGTCAAACTGGATAAGGTGTTTTCCAGGATAGAAAGGCCAGGGCAGATGGAGAGGAGAAAGGAGAGGAAGAGAGGAGGAAGGATATAAGAAAAGAGGGGAGGAGATGAGATGAGAGAGCTCACTGGGTGAGAACTAGACAGCTACTTTTAGGGCTTGGTTCTTAGCAGCAAGGAAAAGAAAAGAGAAGAGAATGAAAGAAAAGATAAAATAAAGAAAAAGAAAAGAGAAGAAAACCAAGAACTGAAAAGTTTATAGAAAAAGAGAAAGACAAGCAGATTCATCAGAAAGGGGTAAGTAAAGCTGACCTCACACATGGCAAATGTTTATTAGACTTACTAATAGTCACACATTTATATACAATAAATAATGTTCCACAACCGTTAATGGCAATGTTAAAAGTGTGTGAGAAATTCCATAGGTGACCCTGAAGGGAAATAGTCACTCTGATTCCTGTAGGAATTCAAACCAACTACTACTTAAGAGAGAAAGCTGCCAAATATCAGGAAGTACTTGCTTACCTTCTTACCCAGAAATCCCTCTTCTATTAATTTGTCATACCATCTTGAAAATTCACATTTATGAAAATATAAATGAAAAGATAGCATGTATAATTGCAAAATACTAGAAAGAGCTTAACTAGAGAGTTTATGGTTAAATGAAGATATTTTGTATTCACCCAGTAGAACATGGAAGGTACCAATGAAGAGATAACTGTGAACTTTCTTGAAATTATTTCCAGTAAATTCTAGAAAATGCAAAACTGTATCTTTAGGAAGAAATGAGATAGTAGAAAATACTTTTGTGCTCTGCTCATTTGAACGTGAACACAGAAGTGAGGAATAGGAGTGTACCTCAGTAGCAGAGTGTTTATCTAACATGCACAAGGCCTGGATTTTGATATTTTAGTACCACAAAACTAATCCTGAAACCCAAACAAACAAACAAGCATTCCAAAACTATGTGGGGGTGATGAATCAGAATCAGAGTTAGTTAGGTACCAAGAGGGAGTAATAAGTGTGGTGGAAATAACAAAGGTTTTCACCAGAGTAGTAAAGAAAAGCATGCATATTTTGTATTGCTTTAACTGTTAGAGTTAACTAGGATTTTGTGCAGGATAGACATGAAATGAATACACATAGTGACAAATGAAACTACCTAAAGTACAAATGAGTCATGTAAGCAAACTGAAGGGGATGGAACCCAAAGAACTAATCTTGAGCAACTTTGGAAAACAGAGTTTTGACTCTAACACACAAATACTGTACTGTTTTTTATTATGTATGGCTATTGAAACTAACTATATCAGTTAGTGATTATGTAATTGCCTCATGTGTTTGCTAGGACTGAACAAATAAGTAAATGAACTATAGAGAATGACAACTGGGTTTCTGTTTAAAAAGAAGTTATGGATTAGAAAAAAGCTACTGTAATGTACCTTTTAATAAATTGGAATTAGAGGTATCAGTATGAACATTTCCTATATATGTACATTTATATAATGGTTATTTATACACATAGAGAGAATTGTGTGTATGTGTATTTTAATGTATACACACATACACACACACACACATACACACATGTATACACATTTCTCTTAACTCTGCCTGCTGGGTGGATCCAGGAGCAGTGGTACCTCAGTAGCAGTAGGTTACAATGTGTGATTTGATTTTCTATTCTATTCTCCTATTTAAAACAAAAACAACCAAACTAAACCAAACTAAACCCAAAAAAACCCCCTGAACTTTTATTGGTCTAGGACTAAGGCAGAGAAAATGCAGTATGATCCTGATAGCACCTTAGTGTGTTAAAAAAATAATGTTTAAAAAGAATAGCAGCCAATAAATACCACACAGGAGCCAATGTGAAGGGCCTCCTTGTGCCTATGCTGTAATAGCTTTAGCAATAGAGATAATGATGACATTGAATTATATCCCATAGAATAAATAGTCATACTTGTCTGTACAAATATTACATAGATGTGAACAAATAACTCTTTCTTTAACAGAATCTTAATCTACATATTTGGAAAGTATGTAAAAAACACCAAAGCACTATTAACATTAATACCATAGTAATGAAAGCTGTAACCCTTTATTAATCTATGAATTGGCTAAGTCACCTGACAAAACATGAAGCAGGAGCAAGATGTTTCTAATCTCATATGTCTCATGCAAGGCGATTACTGTTATAAAGGAGAAAACAGTCAAATGGCTGTAAGCAAGTGATAGCAAAACCACTTACTAAGCTGGACATGTTGGAGCGTGCCTATAGTCCTAGCCATATGGCAGATTGCAGCAGGATGATTTTTGACCCTAAGAAATTGAGTTCAGCCTGGGCAATATATTGATACTACATCTCAGACAACAACAAAGACTTACTACCTACATCATACATCCCCATGCGCTGACAAGAATATAACATCACATTTATTCAGCACAAATTCAGATCCCTGATGTAACCATGACAAAACATTACCATTATTAGAATGATAAGAGTTGTGAGACTATAAATTATCAGTTACTATCAAGTCTTGTACTCCTGGCATTTCAAAGAAGTTCTAGATGACCATCACAGGTTGCAGAGGACTATAACAAGTGTAATAATCCTGCATTGGATGCTGAAAAGGGATACTATGAGTATGAGTCTTGATGTTTGAGTATGTCTGTAGTCTAGTTTAGGGCTGAATAACCCTTTTCTACCCAAGAACTTACTTACATAACACCAGACATAGAGGGTGAGCACTAGACTAACATTGTGCAGATCATATACAGATAATAAACCACAAGTTTATTTTCAAACAATTCTTTGGTACATAACTTTACTATTTATTAAAAACAAGAACAAACGTATATAATAGTAAGGAATGTGCTTTTTTTTACATATAGAATTAAGTCTTGGTTGAATATTTCCCCATAAGATACAAAGCATCTTCAGTGTTTTTCCAAATTTGATTGATATCTAATTTTATAATCATCAAAGCAGAGAATGTCACTTCATATAAACATACAGTACAAAGTGACAGAAGTATGTTTGGGATCATTTCAGAAATTGTTGGAAATTCTGTTCTGAAGCCAAAATTTATTCACCATTTTTTTAAAAAATGAAATTCAATTTAGCAACACAGACAGCAGTTTTTGAAAAGGATTCTAACACAATACAGGAATAAAGACAATAAACCTAAAAGTCTGTTTTCATAGTTAAACCGTTATGTTTCTGTAAGAGAGAAAGCTCTGAAGTACAGTAAAACCCTGTAGTTAGTAACAAGTTATCAGTCTTAGGTGTGAGCTGAGATATTTCAGATGGCATTCCGGCATACACTTTGCAAAGTACGAGTGTGGTGTGCTTAGAACCAAAGCTCCAGTGAAGTTCTGTGATACAGAACAGAGAGACTCATGCCAGAAACCATTGGCTTCCTATGGCACCTGATTCTGTATTGCTTTTTGGTCATTCTGCATTCGGAAGTCTGTTATTGTTACAAGCCTTTTACTGATGCCTATTACTTCACAGTCCTCATTGACATATGTAACCCCATATGTAGTTACAGCCTTTAGTTTAAGAAACGAGGTATTGACTTAATCTTACTGATTCAGTCACACTTTTCAGTCTCGGATCATTGTACTTTGGTTATATAAGTTAGCATTTGGGGATGTTAGATAAGAGGATATTCATATTTTCTCAACTGAAATCTAATCTTATTTCCAAATTTTAAAAAATGCCCACATTAGTACTTTATTTTCTTTTGTTTTTTTTTTTGGGGGGGGGAGTTGAGGATTTCTTTTGTAGTGACTTTTGTTAGGCAGTGAGTAAGGCCAAAGTCATCTGGCCTTAGATGGAGAGACAGTGGTGGTAATGGTGGTGGATGTTGAGAGCAGCTTTTTATGGAACTATAGAGCCTTTCCACTGTTTTTCCTCATCTCCCTCTACCATGTTCTTTCATGTGTCCATATTCCAAGAGTGCCAACACAGAAGCTACCAAGTGCTTTGTGTATGTGTATCTGTATATGACGTGTGTGTGTGTGAATTTCTATGTGCAGGTGAAGGTGCCCATGCACCGTCATGTGAGGGCTAGAAGAGGATATCCTTGCCCCACTCTATCACTTTCTGTCTTATTCTCTTGAGATAGGAACTATCACTGAACCTAGAGCTCACTGGTTCAGCTGGGCTCTCCACCCCTGTAGTACTGGACTTACAGGTGTGGCCATATAGTTCATGAGCACAGGGAATCAGACGTCAGGTCCTCATATTTGTGCAGCGAGTATCTTTCTCATCTAATATCCTTCCAGCCCCGAGACCACTTTAGTGTCTAGATCAGAAATTGTAAAACATAATGTCTTCCATGTTTCCTTGTCCAAGCAGTGAACGCAAACATGCAAGTAAGTATTTTCCCAAAAATGTTCACAGAAATGGGTGTACTGGCTGTTACTCTTCTGGTCTCTTTCTGGGTTTCTATAGAATTCATTGACTAATTAATTAATGTCTGACTGTATGCATGAATGTCTGATAGAGCCTCACTATAGAGAGGAGCCATGGCCAAGTGACTCACAAAACAAACAAACAAACAAACACCAAAAAAACCTTCCAGAGAGGTCAAACAGTTGGACTACACCATTATATTTTGGAAGAGAAATAAAGAAAACTTGGGTGATAAATAACAACTCGAATGTTCTGCATATGCAGTTTTTAAATATTTTATTCTCTTTTCTCAATTTTTTCTACTTTTACTACTTGAAACAATTATAAAAGATCTCTAGAATCTAACTTTTGCTCTTTGGTAAGATTGGCCCTAAATCCTAAACAGGTTCTGTTTAACGACTTTTGTGAACAGTGATCTCCCTGGAAAACATAAGAACAACAAATGGCAACCTTCTCATTTAAGATCTTTTCTGGTTTCTCTCATCCAAATCTCTTAGACTCCAAACTTCAGTTTGTTTTGTTTGCTGTTAGAAGTGTTTGCCCATTTTTCTCTGTACTTTTAAAATACATTGCCAGTGTTAATATGTATTGAAACTGGCACAAACTTAGCTTAGGGAAAACTACTCATGGAAGCAGTGACCAGTACTCATTTCGCACTGTGTGTCACTGTTTGAAGACAGGGACAGTGACTAATCATTATTATCATTCTATTTGCATATGAAGGCATTGAGAAAAGGAGGGTTTGTTTTGGTCCTAGGGGTCTCAGAGGCTTCCAGTTGCTGAAAATCATTCTGTTTTGTAAAGTGTGAATTTTATCCCCTACAATTCACTGTGCCTAAGCTAGTAAGCTACTTGATTACTATTCCTAAATTAATATACCCAGATCATTTTTTCTCATTGTAGAGTACATACATGAATATACAAAGTGAAAATTTCATTTTAACTATGTTAAGTGCACAACTCAGAGACATTAAAAGAGAGCTCCAATGTGCTTAATCACAAGGATACCTTTTTTATTCAGGGAGAAACAGGGAGTTGTTTTGAAAGTGGATATATACATAAAATTCAACTTAATAAAAAAAGGAAGAAAAATGTGATGAAAACATATTATAAGAGTGATTGTACAGTATTGTGAATGTAGTTAATGCCTCTGAATCATGTCCTTGCTACGTTTTCTTCTTAAAAAAATATATTTTATTTTATGTGTATGGGTGTTTTGCCTGCATGTATGTCTGTGTACCAAGTGTATGCCTGGTACCCACAGAGGTCTGAAGATGGCACCAGATGCTCTGGGATTGGAGTTACAGAGGGTTATGAGCTTCCATGTGGCTCTGGGACTAGAACATGAGTCCTTCACAAAAAAGCATGAGTCACAGAATGGCTGAGTCATCTTTCCAGTCCCAATGCTTTTTATTTTTATGTATTTTCAACCATTCTTAAATATCATTGTCATATAAATTGTCTCTCTTTTTTGCATGTCTCTTTTTTGGACATTTCTCTTTGATTGTTATTGATTGATTGATTTGTTCATTTAATAAATGTTTGATTGTGTTAAAAATATAAAAATGAAATGAACTCACTTTTGCATAAAAATGAACAGTCCATTATATTTAAGCTAAAGCAACCTATGTTCCAAATGAATGAAAAACTACTTTCCTGAAGTTTCCCCAAATATGTAACAAGGATGACTTGAAGAAATGTTATAGAACACTTTACGCAAACTAAATGGGTGTCTGCAAATGTGTCAGGCATGTTGGGGATGTTCAAACCAATGTCTAGTCAGATTTTTTTCTTATTTAGTTTTTAATAAATTCCAGCAAAGTATACATAATAAAACTTATTATTACCCCCTTAACATGTATAATGCAGTATATTCTTTGTTATGCAGTCACACCAGTATCTGAAGAACTCCCTCACTATCTCAAGCTGAAACTGCAGCCAATAAATGATGGCTCTTGGCTAGCCTCTTCCTAACCTCTCTAGTGACTACTAGTCACCTTGCTCTGTGAAATAAAACCACCAGTGGAGTAGGTTAGCAGTTGTCTTCATCAGGAAATAAAGATGGAGTTTTAGCTGCTTACTGTAACTAAGTCTCACCATTTGAATGGAAGCATATGACCCAAGTTTAAAATGGAGAGCACATTTTAGAAGCTAAATTTGTTGTTCATAATGTAAATATGTTTGTGCATTTCAGATTTATTTGTCGGTTATATTTTATGTTGGGAGCATTGTACAGTCATTCCCACAACAGCCATTGCTTAGCTGGATCAATGTTTGGTTGTTGCATTGTTGTTTTTACCTTATTTCCCTGTTTTTGTTACCCTCACACTGCTTTATTTATATGAGGCGGAGGGCAGTAGTGGAATGAAAGTTCTAGTTGAATGTCAGTTTACTTGAGAATGAGAATAGTACCTTTCCTGAATACCAGCGACAGTGCAAAAATAATGATTTGTGTGATAGTTAAGGCTATTTTTTTGAATAAATATTTGTTTTAAATAGACTAGCAGTTCTGTGTGGCTATTATATGTTAATCATAAACAGGTTTAGGTTGGTTCATATTTTGGTTAAATATTGACTTTCTTTTTGTTGTACAAGTTCAGTTACTTCTGTTAGTAATTCATTATTCTGTCATTTCTTGACTACTTATCAAACTAGAGTAAAGGAAACTGTGGAGAACTGGTCTGATTGTTTCATTCATAGTTAAAAAAATAATCAGGATGAAATTCATGCATCATAAACCATTAAAAGGTGGAGACTTTAATAGTTTAGAATATTTTTAATACTGTACAATCATCTTCAGTATCTAATTCCAGAAACTTTTTGTTAATCCAGAAGAACTCTTAGCTGTCACTCTTTTTTGTTTCCTGTAGTCCCTCCCACCTATTAACCTACTTTCTTTCACAATAGATTTGCTACTGGGCATTTTATATAAACAGCTGAACTGGTCTGTGTCTTTCACATAGTACAATACTTCAAAGATTCCTCTATATTGTAGCATGTATTAATACTTTATTCTTTTTTTTTGATCAAATACTATTCCATTGTTTGGATAAGTAGCTTTGTTTATTTATTCATTTATTGATTGAAATTTGTATAATTTTTTCATCAATTCTTTTTCTGTGAATATTTTTGTGCAAGTATTTGTATGAATATATGTTTTGAGTCTCTTCCTCTAGCAAGGCTGCACGTCCTAATGTTCCACACCCTTCCCACAAGCACCACCAGCTGGGCACCAAGTATCCAATACTCGAGCCTATGGGGACATTTTTTTATTCGACCACTGCTCTGGGTCATTCATTCATAAATTATTTAATTTTTTGAGGACTATCAAATGGTTTTCCACAGAGACCATTTTATATCCGGGGCATTTGCATATAAAGGTTTCAGTCTCTTCTGAGTCTCATCAACAGCTGTAAATTTTCATCTTAAAAATGAAGCGACTACCCTCATGACATGATATCACCCTGGATTTGATCTCCCTATTCCTTCCCTTCTTGATGTTTATGAGATTTTGCCATACAAAATTTCAAAGTGATATCTACTTACCAGAACATTTGTTTTATTAACAGTTTTTTAAAAATACCATTCCTGAGTTTATTCTGAAGATTTATAAACATGTTTCATATGAAAAGTTTATATATGAAATAATTTAAAGGCATGTTTTCAGGATTTTTTTCATAAGCACAGATTTTCTTCGAAAGTGTCATCTAAATCTTTTCCCTCTCTTCACATGGAGGCTCCTGCTGTTGCACAACGCTGAAATAACAACATTGTTTTCATCATTAAAATATCACTGGATGATATTGTGAATTGGCTCATTTGCCTTAATTTTTTTTTTTTAACAAAAAAGGCAGTGTTTTGAGTTATGCCAGATGTACACATGAGAGATTTGAGTGCACTTGTAGAATTTAAATTGAAATGCTAATGAGATTCTGACAGCCAGAAAAACCAACACAGCCTACATTTTCATCTCTTTTATTAAAGTCATTATTTAACTGAAAAAAACACATTATTTAGAGCTGTTTATTTGTGTGGCATTTGTAATTTAGCTCTTAAATTTTATCCAATTAAAGCGCCTCTCATTCCATTTCACTTAATGTAGCAGACTGTATTGTGCATTCATCTTTCTCTCTGTTTCATTCAGTCACAGAGTGACAGCAACTCTGTTGCATGAATGCATTGGTTTTCCTCTCCAAGTGCTTACATGTATTGCTTCATGCTGAAGTGATGCTACATTGACATCTTTATCTTTCACTTATAGTAAATCCAATGAAATTTCATGGTAGATTATCACAGAAGACTATTTATTGTTATTTCATGCTTTGGCTATGTTGGTTATTGCTCCAGGATTCCTAAAATGTGAAAGTAAAGGGAAAAAAAAAATCAAAATGTTACAATTTCATAGAAGATAAATAGATCTTGAAGGTGATTGCACATAAGGCTCTAAATCTTATTCCAACAAAGTTCCTCAATGCCTTACAACATAGGCTGCCTTTTCAAAAGACTTGTTTATTACTATTTGCACGTCTTTCTCTCTAGTTTTCTAACAGCTCCGTTGAACAAAGACTTTTTGTGAGTGTTTGAGATTTTCCAATTAGAGCGGCCTTTGCTGTTCTCCTTTTTTTCTATCTACTTCTCAGATGGGGTGAGTGTATTTGAAGCGATTGAGATGTAAATTTTTATTTATATATGTGAAACTCAGCACAATTAGAGAAAGAGATAGTCCGTCAGAATTTCGGGATCGCGAGCTGCTGGCCGAGACCAAGCCTGTGTTGGAATGTAGATGCTGTGGGAGGGTCTGGAAGACAAGTGCCTTCTTGAGAAGTCAACTTCCAGGGCGAGAGTGAAATATGTGAGCCCCAGACTGGACAGAAGTCATCCTGAATATCAAATATTGGTTTGAAGTGTCTTATATTATTAGGTTGCTTCTGTGTTTCAAACTGCCTGGTGATGCTTTTATGGAAATCTGTGGTAAAATAAACTGTCCTACTATAAAAATACCCAGTCATATTCTATGAATAACTCTCTATACTAACTTGAAACTGAACCAGTGACTCTGGTTTCTCAGATAGTACTATAAAGATTCTCTCAGGGGTGTTCCATTAAGCAGTATTGAGTGATTTCACATACAGAACCTTGTTCTCCAAATTGTCTTCTAAGAAGCAGATACTGCATGTATGAGAGTGGACAGTGAACTCAGCACTCAGAGTCAGGAGGCAGAGTCTGTACTAACTTTGGTACTTAGGAGCTCTTGGTATGTCATTGGACTTCTTTAGGTTTAGTTCCCTCTCTAGAAATGGAGAGGTTTGTGATAGCATACCTCTAAGACACTACTGGCTTTTTAAAAGATATGTGATTGTAATTTTTTGATTTATCAGAGAAGCCAGGATACATAGTTTTTAGCGAGATTATGTTAGCTTGTCTTCATATCTTAATGTTGTGTCCCTGAATACTTTTGAAAATGTAATGCTTGTGCTGACCATAGAAAGATTCAGTATACTTACAGAAGCCAGTGCTTTCTTGTTCATGCTAACTTAAGATAAGTGTGTGGAATCTCCACCTCTCCTGACTTCATCTTAAATTTGTCACCTTGTGATGAGCATCTAAGTAGAGCTGCTGACAAATACTGGGTTTGACTCTGTGTCAGCCTGGCATGGACGCTTCCTTTACACCTTGTTTATTCATTCAGTACTTCACAGTCCTATTGAGAAATTACAATTTATTAGTCCATAGAAAGGAGGCTCATTTCATCCTGATGTTTCTTTTTAACTTTTAAATATCATGAAGTTGGGAGAGATGGTTCAGTGGTTAAGAACATGTACTGCTCCTGCAGAGGACTATCCAGAGTTTGGTGTGCATGATTGTCTTAATTTTAAAATGGAATAGAAGTAAATGATTCAGCAACAAGTTAAACAGTGATAATATATATATGAGTGAACAAAACAGACAAAAGCCTCACAGTGTTCTCAGATAACTTACATTCTAGTCAAGATAGGTAAGTGATTTAAAAGTCAATAGAAGACTAGACTGGCAAGGGCAGTGTAGAAGAGAAGAAAATGTAGAAAGTGGGAGAATAGTAAGGTTTGAATTGTTAAGGGAATATCTAGAAAGGGTTTACTGAGAAAGAAGGGCCTGGCTAACCCCAAGGAAAGAACTTTCCAGGCTAGGGGGGAATATAAAGTGCAAAGTCTCTGAAGTGGATATGTACTAGGCATGTCCTAAGAATGTTAGGAACCAGTTGGTGAGTACAGACTAAATGAATGGAAAAACCCTTTCACTTAATCAGAGTCAGGTCGTTGTTTCTGAGTGAGATAGAGCCATCTCGGACTTTAGGAGAGAAATTAAATTATTGGATGTGTCTTTTACCTTTTGTGAGTATTGACTGACTGCTGGACGGTTAGGGCTTGTGAAGGCAAATATAAGTATTTAATGAAGCTCTACTGTAAGATCTCTCTGAGCAATAGTATGACCAGTAGTAGCTACAAATATTAGTGCCTCCCTTCTCCTATTATCCTTTCTAATATCCATAGCCATACATACTGAAGTATTGACAAAAACAAATGAAGAGCCTGAAAAAGCTGGTAATACTCTGGACTTAATGTGGTGATAAAGCTATAGGTGTAATGTACAGTAGATGTGCAGCTTGGTCTTCATGTAGGTCCTGAACTACTATCCCAAAAGCTATTGCATGTACATGGAGACTTGATGTGCCAGGGTAGGGGAATACCCAGTGGGGCTTCATCTGCTCAGGGGCGAAGGGATGGGGGAATGGGGGAGCAACCATGGGAGAGGATGATTCGGAGGAGACAGTGAGTGGAATGTAAAGTGAATAAGTAAAATAATTAATAATAATAATAATAATAATTTTAGAAAACTATAGGTGTAGGTAAGGCCAGAGATATAACCAATGCATACTACTCTGTGATGAGTATATAAGAAATCCATGGCAGACAGTACAGTGGACCCTATCTGAGATGGACATGTGCTGCTGGCAGATTGCTTGTGGTGGAACCCAGTGAGCAGTAGTATATTATCAGTATCTTGGTCTGCTTTGCATTACCAAAATGGAATATCATGAACTGGATAATTGATTAAAATATTTATTACTATTCAGGAGACTGGGAATTCAAAGATTGAGTGCTGAATTTGAGCAAGGCCTTCTTATTCCATCATTCATGGCAGAAGGGCAAGAGAGAAAGTGTGGGCCAATTTCCATTTTCTAACTCTAATGGCAAACCTACTCCTACTATAATGACACTACTACATTCATGAGGGCCTAATAAGAGGTCATGTCTTAGTACCACTGCACTGGAGATTAAGTTTCCAGCACATGAACTTTGGGACATATTTAAACTAAAGCACATGTGTGGATAGAGGAACATAGAAGACACATAATTGGTGTGTCTTAGGATATGCAAAGAAAGTTGTTAGAGCCTTAATTTTAGTAAGTAGGATGGATTCAGGAAGAGGTATTTGTACTGACAATACTG
Source organism: Mastomys natalensis (assembly GCA_021653895.1). Taxonomy (NCBI): domain Eukaryota; kingdom Metazoa; phylum Chordata; class Mammalia; order Rodentia; family Muridae; genus Mastomys; species Mastomys natalensis. Next base: position 2,509,170 of record JAJTUV010000037.1, read on the forward strand.
TAGAAGATGCTAGGACAAGCCCAGCTAAGTATGCTTCAATTGTGATTCATGAAGACACAAAGCTAGGATCTGTTGTGACAGTGAGGCTGCAACAGTCAGATGATGCCATCATATGGATTCTCACGAGACATACTTGAAGGTTTATGTGAACTGTTTCATAACATCTCAGTGCTGGGGACCAGCCTCAGCAGTGGCTGGCTGTAAGAATGTATCTTTATTTATATAGAACTCAGTAGGCAAGGATAGAGTCATGTTATTCCAAAACACAGATCATATCAGTTTGTGTTAAGGCATATGTATTAACTTCTTTGTGGTTTAGCTATCATTGATAAACAGTGATAGAACATTTATTTTTTACAATCATTTTCCCTCATTAACTCCACAACCCAACTTTTAAGAATCTTATGGCATATTTTGTCAAAGCATGACAGCCATTCTCAGGATGGTAGCTCTTGCAGTTCAAGGGCACTAGACAGAAAGAAAATCTCCAAGCCAGCCTGGGCAGATTGCCATGTCCTGAGCAGTGTATTATCAACTTTTACTGGTCAGAGTGTTGTCATTAGGTCCAAGAAAAATCTTCAGCCCAAAGCTGCTGCAGTTATTATTCAATTTCTGGGACAATGTAATGTTTATATCTTTATAGAATTTATTTATGTGTCTAATCTTGGTATTCTTTTGTTCCTTGGTCATAGGACACAACAGTGGTCCTTCATGAGCTAACTTTTCTAAGAAAGGGAGTCTTGTTACTTTCTTCTTTTATCATTTATTCATACCATCCTTTGTTCATCAGTATAAGGCCATGTGTAGAGAAGAGATAACTCTAGCCAACCTAACTTTGTTGCTGTATCTTTTCCTCAAGGAGCATACCATATTCAGCCACTAATCTTATATGCTACATAATTGCCTGAGCATATAATAAGACGAGGCTTTAAATCTGATCAGCTGCCAACTCCTAGCCCACCCAATCTGGTTTACCTTTTTAAGGTTACTTTGTTCTGATGATCTTGCTCCTCTTCTTGAGTAAGTATAGGGGCAGATGTTCCAAGAGAATCTTGGAGTCAGAGCCTCATAAGGAGATCTCTGGTGTCGTTATTTGAGTCACAATTCCCACTATCATAAGGAACACTATCAAGTAGGGCTAGATATGGATATCTCCCTAAGAGTGGGAGCAGTGGCATGCTCAGGACTTTCTTAGGAAGTTTTGAAGCAGTGCTCCTAGGGCAATGTGTAAATGATTTACAAAAAATTCCCATCAATCAAATATCCCCAAGTTGTACAAATATTAAAAGCCCCATAGGCATGCATCACGGGGAGATCAAGACCAAAAGTGGATGACCACAGGACAGCAATTGCATCATTTAGCTCAGCTTTGCTGGGTCTTTGTCAAACAGCTGTGCTGGTTTTCTGACTTTTTCGAGGTACCCATTAGATATGGCTGTATCACTCATGAATCTAGCTGCATGTATCCAGGTGTTTGCATTCACAGGGTGATTGAGGTAGACTTGAGAAATTTCTAAATTGAACTTGGGATGGTGCTATATAGTTTAGGATTTTTGTTTATACAAGTAGATAAATATACACTCCAAGGAATAGAAGCAAAAATGCTGTCTTGACTTATCTGACTGAAACTTTGGTAGAAAATTATTTTCTCATAAACTTGATCCATTAATTGATGCCACTAAGGATCTCGATTTTTTGATCACTCTGAGTTGTCTTTCCTAGTATGAACCTCATCTGTCCTGTGGCCTCTGGTATCTTCAGTTTGAAATATTTCAATCATATCATTCACATGAGTTCAACTAGTAAAAGAGCACCTGCTTTCTTGGCCCTTCAACAGAAGCCCTGATTTCAGTGTGATCAGGCATTCCAAATCATACACTTATCACTAACAACTCACTCAATATCCATGAGACCCGACTAGACTAATAAGTGTAAATCTGGAACCTTAGACAAAGTAAGACAAAGTAATGCAAGTCAGTTATGGAAACAGTGACCCCCAAAACATGGCACTTTGTAGGGCAGGAGTAGCCTGAATGAAAATCTGCTTTAGATAGTTCAATGAAAAGATGTAGTGAAGGGACCATTTACATAGCTGTGGGTAAGAGCTGTGGGTTCTAAAACTGTGCTGGTGAGTAACCTAGAGACCACTGTCAGAAGGAAGGTGCTGTCACTCCAGGATTGAGGATTCTAGAGAGAAAGTATTCTTGCCAGAGTGAGTGAGTAAGCGTCTACGCTGGAGGAGAGAAGCTCTAGCTATGAATGAATGGAGCTCTACTCAGAAATGCTGCATTGAAGTGAGGAAGAACAGGAGGCTGACTGGCAGGTGTTCTCTCTCTCTCTCTCTCTCTCTCTCTCTCTCTCTCTCTCTCTCTCTCTCTCTCTCTCTCGTTTCTCTCTCTCTCTCCTTCTAGTCTTCTCCTGGCAGTTGTCACAAATTGTTGGCAGCAAGGGAATCTATATGATATAGTCCTTAGGGATCAGCTTCTTGAGAAAGAGGCAGGTATCATATGGATCCTAGTGGGGACTCAGTAGCAAAAAGCTAGGAGAGAAAACAGCAGTAGTAAGTAATAAGTAGTAATAAGGAAGTGTACCTGGAAGGAAGATGGAGTTTAGAGACGTGACTTTAGGGGCTAGGATGCTGTTACTCACAGAAGGTACTAGTGAAGATGAGATGATGTAACTCACACAGCACAGGGAAAGAGCTTAGTGACTACTAAAGGGATGCTGACCTCCCTGTCTGCCCATAATTTGATTGCAGTCACTCTCTTTGGTGGAATTAGATAACTACTCAGTCTTAGTGTCTCAAGTAAGAATTTGTCTCCAGTGGGCATGTGACAGACTCCCTTTCAGTCTGATGGACTGGAGATAAGTGTGCCTAATGTAAAGTTAGAAACTTGAGGAGGAGCTGGCTGAGCAATAAAACTCCTGGCAGAGACTAAAATGACTTCAAAACAGAACAAGGGTGGGGCGGTTTAGCAATGCAAAGGAAAGCTTGGGTGCCTGGAGACAATCACAGGATAGTAACAAAAAGACATTGTTTATTACATAACCAAGCAATGTAAACATATCAACAGTCTTGAGACAGTCTCATTTGCAATTATTAGATTTGTAATTTAGATGAGAGAATATTACCAATCTAACCAGCTAATCAGCCTTTATATAATGAGAGTAGAGTGAATGATAATATATTTGATCTTCAATGAAGACCTGTAATAGACTCACAGCCCCCTAACCCCCATTGTGTATGCCTGAGCCTAAATTTAACGTGTGCTCCTTTCTGAAAAATTATTTTTAGTCCGCTTAAAATGAAAAAAAAAATGACTGTTAATTGGAATCAATGCATTTTCTTATTCAAACGAGTTTCATTTTGAACTAGTTTGAGAGTGTGAAGAGGAGAAACTAGTTGTAAAAAGGTATGCAAAAAGAAAGCTCTCAAAAGTGGGTGAAGATAGAGGAGAGTACATCTCCCCACCAACCCCCACCAGCCCCACCAGCCCCCACCAGCCCCCACCAGCCTCCACAGCCATCTGCTCAGGAAACATAGCTTGTTGTCTTGGATTTGCTTTCATATGCATCCACTGATTTTGGGTCAGTTGTTTATTATGTCCTTCCTTTCCCTTCCCTGAGATCAACCTCTTCCTTGTCCTTCAAGTTTCTACTAATCTAGGTCCCACAGCTTCCTACATCCTACTCTGATGCCATCTCAAATTAACTGTTGTTCACAAATCTCTCACTGGTATTGATAGAATTTTCTATTTTGTGTGCGTTTATTACACTCAACCATTTGAAGGATTGAGCTACAAAGGATAAGGTTTTTATATATCTAGAATTGCATTAAATTTATGTTTATTATAATGAAGTTTCTCTGCTTTCTCCCTTTTACTTGCAATCAGATGGCTTGGTAGCATTCCTCTGGAATGTTTTAAAATTGGTTGGAACACTTTAACTCTTACTTGGAAACCTAAGTCCAAGTAACTTAAGTAAAATTGAGAACTTGGAAGTACAAGTTCAAGAAGAGCAACAACCTTTTCAGATAAGGTAATCATCTAAACAAAATTATAGAGATGATATGCAGTATACCCTGATTTTAAACAGCAAGAAACAAAACAATAGAAAATAGGAAAGTTCTATTAGTTTTATACCTAGGACCATTTTTGAAAATTGATTTCTCAGTGATGATTGAGATGATATCTAGCAAGAGAACATTCTTGAGTGACATCATTAAAACCTGCTTCATTGCAGCTTGGTTACTATTACGCATCACAAAGCAGGTGTAGGACACTTATATTCATAGACATGTACTGCAGTCCTGGCCTGCATCTATATAGTACTGCAATTTACAAGCCGATATTGAGACCAGGTTCTGTTTTTCTAGCATACTGAATAATGGCATGACACAGCTCTGTAGAGAAATGCCCTTTCTTGTGATTTTGGTTCACTAGCATCACAGTTCTAAGTATTCATTCTCTTTATAAATACCATCTAAAAACATTATATAATAAAACCCAAAAGAGTTTTCCCAAACCAAACCAAAAAAAAAAAAAAAAAAAAAAAAAAAAAAAACCACAGTCATTGAGTCCACACAACAGTGATCCAAGATAATTAGTATTTTACCGAAATTATATTATTATTTATTCAAATTATTACTATTTATTTAGTTGTTTTGTGCGGGTATGTGGACATGTGGTTGAGGCTATGCATGTACATGTGTGTCTTGGTGTGTGGATGGCAGCTACTGATGTTAGATATTTCCTTCAATTTCTTGCCACCTAATTTTTTGAGAGAGGCCCCTCAAAATTGATTTGGAAAGACAAGCTCCAGAGATCTGCCTGTTTCTTCACCCCAGCACTGGGATCCTAAGGTATGTGCTTCCACAGCCAACTCTAAGTGTGGACTGAGGATCTGAGCAATGCAGGTTGTCATGCAATCCCGACAGGCACTTTACTAAGTCATCTCACCCCTCCACAAAAGTATTAGTTTTCTTTTTGGAGATTTAGTTCAATAAATCTTTGATATATTTTTTTACTGACTATCATTAAGATGTGCCCATTCATTCTTAAGCTTATAAGACTATCAGTGGGAGAAAGACTCTGGAGAATGAGACAAAGGACACTTGGGAGCAAACTATGTACTGGTCAACCATAGGTGTTGGTGAATAGCTCATACAGTTTTAGTTTAGTTCTCCAAAGGTATTGCAAACATCTTGCAGGTGAATTTTTAAATGTCCCTTTCAACAACATTTTTTTGTTGAACTGACTTGTTCTACCTCACGCAAGGGGATGATTAACATTAAAGTAAGAGACACTGGCATCCTGATACTGGGTGAAAATATGCTTATAAAGTTGGCTCTTTGAAAAGAATTCAGCTTGCAGCACTAAAATAGCAGATTATGGAGGGCTGATCCTAGATGTAAGACAAATGAGCAGGATTTCAGAAGTGAAAGATTACAAGAGAAGGTAGGTTGGTAATCCCCTTCATATGTCACATGACACAAGTGTGAGTGGTGATCTCTGGTTACAGGGCAATATCCTTACAACATTATAAAAGCCTTGTTAGGGATTGTGTGGGGGCAGGGTGGGGAGAACGAGAATTTGTTTGATTTTGTTGCTAGGAGGAGACTCTAGAAGTCCACTATTATTAAGTTTATAGACTCTCCCATGTTTATACACATGCTATATACATAAGCAAACAATGAGAAATGATGTGAGGTGGATGATGTAACTAAGAATTTATTTCAAATTAGAATTGATAAGCCTCTGAAGCCAGTGTTTGGTTGATGGACCAGTCATATAGATCAATATCCAGTTCATTATTTCTGAGCCAGTTATTGGGCTTCTTTAGTTAGTTGAATTCTTGATCATATCTCTGAGAACATAAAACTATGACTTTAGTTATCCCTCTAAAATACCCCCCAAATGTTGAATGAAATGGACCTTTCCTAGTCTGTGTTAGTGAACCCCATAAGTATGGTATCTAGCCATACTTCTTGTATGGTCAGTCTCCCTGGTGGAGTAGTTACTTCTCTTCCTGGGTAGACAAGAGATGGCACTCGGCCCTCACCCTCTGGCTTCCCTTCTCCCTTCTCCTACCATCTCTCCTTTTCTCTGCTTCTTTTTCTTGAAGATATGCTTATTTGTAAGAAATCATGATGCCAGGCTGAGATAGGCTCAGGATTAAGAGTTACTTGTTGCTCTTTCAAAGGACCGGAGTTCATTTCTAGTGTTCAGGAAACCCAGTGCCCTCTTCTGGTCTCCACAGGCATTCACATGAATGCATACACACACACACACACACACACACACACACACACATACATACACGATAAAATATTAAAAAATAAGAATTTATGATGCTAAAATATTCTTTGTATTACCTTTGTAAGTTATATAAATAAAAATTTTCCTATGGTGATGGGAACTGCTGACATCAAATAAAATTACTTTTACATAGACTCTGGAAGCTAATAAAATGCAGCTTGGATTTCTTCTTTTGCCTGTGTTTGCTCTTTCTGGCTTTTCATTTTCCTTTTTTGGCCTTCCTTGATATTTCTCTTTTCTTCCCTCCTCCTCCATTTCCTCTAACACACATGTGTGCACGTTTACACACACATTCACATGCACAACAACCACACAATACACACACACACACACACACACACACACACACACACACACACACACTTACTCCAGTACTTGACCCTTGATTGGTACTGAAACTTACCTTCAGAAAAAAAAAAATGTGACTTGGGAATCAGTGACCATAAATCAAATACAAACAAGCTTTGCTAGATACAGTAGATGATTCTCTTCAGAAGGCATTGGTTCCAGCCTGCTAACAGTTGTAGAATTACACAGTTATTGTGCTGTTGTTTGTAGGTGAGGGACACGGCTTTGCACTTAGATATTTTACTAGAAAGCTTGAATAGCAGCCAGTGGATAGCTCTGTAATAGACTTTAAGAATCTGGTATCTGCAAAATGTGTCAGGAAAAAAAAAAGTTTTCAGTGAACACAGTTGCCTACTTGATAATTATTAGCTCCAGAAGACTGATAATTAGCTCTAGTTCAACAAACTTCCAGCCTTATATAAGGCAGGGAAGATAGCTCATATTGCTAAACTGCAGTCATGTCTTAGTTTATGATACCCTATTCTCTGGCAGGATTTTTCTGCTTGTTTTCCTTTTCATTATTAGCTGTTTGGTATACTTACCTTTTCTGGTTAGCATACTGCTATGTGAAATGTGTTACAAACTTTTTCTATATTAATTGTTGAATGATTACATATAATTTTAAGACTAGTAATCTTCTTAACATCAATACTATTATTTATCTTATTTAAATTTGAAAACAAAAACTGAAATACAAGGTAAGTACGTGTACTCTTGAAGGTTCCAATGCCAATTTACAGCAGATATTTAATCTGCTGTAGCTTACCATCCTTCTAGTCTACCCATTCTTTTTAGTTATTCATTTGTTATAATTTATTATTATATATAATAACAGGAAATATCATGACTAAGGAAGTGTTTCACTCTCTTCAATGTTTAGGGTTTTTTTTTTCCTACCTGGGATAAATCCCCAGATTTATATTTATATAAAATACCAAATCGAAGCTGAATCAACGTTTAAACAATTTAAGGCTATACATACACATTAATTTAGTAGCTTCCATAATAATTGGTTATACTTTTATAATAATTTATACATTCAATTATTACCATCTTCTGAAGTTTTATTTTTAGATTTCTGATAATTCAACAGCCAATTGTGGACTTTTTTCTTTTGATTTTTATTTCCTTTTATTTTGTTGTCACTTTTGCCCTTTTTAGTGATAGGTGTTAATTATTTTCTTTCTTTATATTTTGAGTTCGTGATGAGTGAATTACTCATGTGCCTTAGTCTGTTTTTTTTTCTCATCAAGTTCTGTTTTAATTGTTTATAAATGTTCTATCAACCTTTGTTATAGTTGTTAGAAATATTCTAAGTTACTTGTCTCTTATTTTCAAGCATTCTTCTTTACTACTGTGTTAGTTATTTTTGCATTGCTATGAACAAATACCTGATAGAATAAACTTAAAGGAGAAAGAATTACTTTGACTCATAGTTTCAGATAACACAGTAATTGTCACTTGGCTCTGCATTTGGGGACATCATGGTGGCATAAGTGTGTATAAAGTCATTCACATCATGAAAGACAGAAATCAGAATAGGAAAGAAACAGGGACAAGAAGACCCACTTTCAGTGGCTTTTATCCTCCAGTTAGGTTCCACTTCTTCAAGTTGACAGTACCTCCCAAATAGCCCAGCCAGCAGGGGTCAGGCATTCTAGAATCCAGCCTAGAGATAAGACTTGAAGTTCTAACATCTGCTGTGGTGTTTCTGTGTGCTTCCCCCTTGTAACAAATGGTATAACTCTTTGTTTCTGCTGAACAAATTATACATGTCTGTGGTATAAATCACATATCCCCCAAATGAGACAAAGTTCCTATTGCTGTGGTGTTGGTTTCTGGGTTAATCACCATCTCTTGACATTTACAATTAAAATATTATCACAGATCTACCTGAGTATTCTTGAGTAAATAACAAAGTTAAGAGCATAGTTCACCAGAGCTGAAGTTGCAGAACTGCTGTAATCTACAAGACCCATAGAGAGACATGCCCTCATTTATTTGCTGGCAACAAACCAAATAAAGCCAGTAATTGTCAGAACTTCTTAGCATTTATATATAGACAGACAGACAGGCAGGCACGCACACAACACACACACACACACACACACACACACACACATCTACTTAGGATAGACTTCATACTAGAAGATGATATAACCAATGTTAAATTCTTCCTTCCCTCCCTCCCTCCCTCCCTCCCTCCCTCCCTCCTTCCTCCCTCCTTCCCTCCCTTCCCCCCCCCCCATTATCTATTCCTCTGCTGGTGGCAGTTAGGTTGATTCCAGATCTTTGCTATGCTGAATAAACCAGTGATAAACCTAGAGGTGCAAATATCTCTGTGGTGTGGTTTAGAGTTTTCAGGTACATGCTCAGGAGTGAAATGTGAGGTCATATGGTAGTTTCCAGTTTTACTTTTTGAGAAATCTCCAAACTGATCTCCACAATGGCTATATTAATTCACAGTCCCACCAAGATTGAGTTAGGCTTCCTTTCTGTCCACATCCTCTCCAACATTGCCTCTGATTTCTTGGTGATAGCATTCTGAATGGGATGAGGTGGTATCACAAAGTAGTTTTAATTTGATTTCCTGATTCTAGAAATATTGAATAATGAAATGATTGAAACTTAGAATAAAGGTCCACAAACTACATAATCATTTTTAAAATTCATAATTAACTTTTAAGATATTATTTGAAAGAGTCTCTTTGTGGATCATAAATTGAGAATTGATTTACTGCATTTTGACCAATACATTATAATCCAGCTTATAATACTGCATTTATTTGTATTTCCATGATTTGTATTTGTGATTTTCTTACTGTTTGCATTTATAAATGAATCTAAAAGGAGAAAATGGTTGTCTAAGTTTTTTTTTTTATATTCTTTGAAGATCTGTATGCCTCACAAGAATAGTATGCCATTTTTAGACTTCTAGTTCTTATAGTGTTTGTTATTTTAAGTGTGATCCCTCAGCTCATTTATAAGGATTATGTTTTTATTTATGTAAATGCTACCTATATTTATTTATTTTTCACTATGCTATGTCTAGTGCCTCAAAGGCTAGAAGAGGGTGTCAGAATTACCTGGAACTAGAGTTACGGACCATTGCACAGCCATGTAAGTGCTGGGAACCAAACTTAGATCCTCTGCAAGGTAGCAAGTACTCATAACCACTGAGCTATCACTCAATCCACCCCATGTACAATGCAAGTTTAACCTGATAGCTTTTTTGTAAGATAGCCTAAGGATTTAAAGGGCTTTCTGATAGACAGTAAACAGTGCCCTACATGCCACAGATACTTTTTCCTACATTAAAAAATTATTTTTTGGGTCTGAGTTACCTCACTCAGGATGATTTTTTCTAGTTCCATCCATTTGCCTGAAAATTTCATGATGTCATTGTCTTTGACAGCTGAGGCTGAGTAATATTCCATTGTGTAAATCACCACATTTTCTTTGTCAGTTCTTCAGTTCAGACATCTAGGTTGTTTCTAGTTTCTGGCTGTTATGAATAAAGCTGCTTGCTATGAGCATAACTGAACAAATATCTGTTATGGCTGAGTAGCTGATGTTCGAGTGGGAATCTTAACAATGGGAGCAGGGGATGTCCCTGACTCTTGCTGCCTACTTGTCGGACCCTTTTTCTCTTACTTGAACGCCTTCTTTATCCAGCCTTCATATGATGGTATGTGCCTGGTCTTACTGTAGCTTGTTATGCAGTGTTTACTTGACATTCCTAGGAGGTCTCTATTCTGAGGGAAGGTGGTGGGGAGGTGGATCTGAAGGAGAGGGGAAGGTGGAGGAGAGTTGGGGGAGGGGAGGGTAGGCAGACTGTGGTCAGGATGTAATATATAAGAGAAGAATAAAAAAAAGAAAAAATATTTTATATGTAAGTGCATATGTGAATATGTGTGTTTCTCTCTGTGTACACACATGACAAAGCACAACTTTTGAGATTCAGTTTTTCCACTTATGCAGGTTCCTGGCGATCAAATTTAGGTAGTCAGGCTTAGGGTCATCCCTTTCACTGCAGAAACTTCTTACCAGCCCTTGTGAGGTATGCTTTTGGTAGCTGTTCTGCTTGCCACTTGACAGCACTATAAGAAATATATTAAATGATCATATAGCAGTCAAGGGAATAAAAATTGCCTGGCTGTCATTAGCCAGGTGTAGTGACACACACCTTTAATCTCAGCAATTGGGAGGCAGAGGCAGGTGGTTCTTTGTGAGTTCAAGGTCAGTATGGTCTACAAAGAGAGTTCCAGGACAGCCAGAGCTACACAGTGAGAACCCATCTTGAATAAACAAAGAAACAAAACAGACAAGCAAACAAACAAATTCAGTATGTTGGAAACAACTTTTAAAAAATAGATGGAAATATATACTTGATTCATGTATCAGTATATCCAAATGCACATATTGATAATAATTTGTGGTTGATCATTTCAAGAATATCCTGGCTCAACAAAAATATTTATCAAAATATTTGAGCATGGAGGCCTCAGAGATGTCTCAGTGAGTGAAAACATTCCTGATGACCTGAGTTTCTTCCCTGGTGTCCACCAAAAATCTGAATGCTGTGGAATGAGTGCCATGGCATGCATCTGCAGTCCAGCACTCCTGTGCTGAGATGGGAGGCAAGCGCACGTCCATCACCAGGAGGCTCACCAGTTTTAACCTGGCGTTCACTTTTTTACAGCATCAGAGACTCTGAAGGTAAGAACAGATGCTCAAAAGTTGTCTTCTTTCTACGTGAGCACAGTGCTTGTGTGTACCCACATTCACATATTCCGCCCAAATAAATAAATAATAAATAAATAGATAAACACTAAAATATTTGACCATAATAACAAGACTCCAAAATAAAACCATATACATAAGAATCTTTCATCTTGAGTAGTTCTTCATTGCTGAACATTGCTGTTCATTAATTGCTAACATTTGTTTGGATCTAGGTGTGTACTCAAATCATTGGCAAACTAATATAAATACAATAAGTTAGTAGTAAAAAATAAGACTTTTGTTTTTTTTTCTACCAAAACAGAAATGTTTGTTTTTCTACATTCCATGACCCCTTTCTCAGAGTTGTCTATAACCCACATTCATTAATGTTGAAGCTGGATGATACACATGTTTTGATCCATACCTAATTTTTACAGTGTTTTTGAAGTACAGGAATGTGGGAATTGCATCAGATGAGAAAAAAGTGCTTCTGTTTTGTATCTTATTTCTACTTTGGTTATTTTTAGTCCCTGAAAATTTTTCATTAAAAATAATTGCAGTCCTTGGCACACTGAAGACAATATGATTACCGAATGAATTTACATAATCATGTCTCTTTCACAACTTATTCTTCCTTATTTTTATTGTTTTAAAAAACAATACAGCAGTTACAATGGAGACATAACCTCCAAATCTGAAGGTCAAAGGATGGCAGGGGACAAGAGTAAAGTAGCAAAGGCCAGGAGACCAGCAGTGATGTCGGACTTTTCAGGCCAAGTAGTTACTCTATCTGCTCTCGACAAGACCCTGGAGACAACTGAGGAAGAGACCTACAAGCACTGGGCCATTCCCTACAACATTTTTTTTTTCATAACAAAGATGCGTCTAGTACATATTTTTCCTGTTAGAAAAGTGTGGACTCCTAAAGGTATAGAAATAATGATAGGAACTACATCATCCTGAACAGAGGAATCTTACTTTTTAGGTAGTAGGAATTATAGAGAATGTTGAATAAAGGAATCCCTTTACCTGGTTTTAAAGTATGTTTACAAAACTAGATTTCAAAATACTTAACAGAAATATAAATATGCTTGGCCATCTGTTAGAAGAATTCAGCTGTGGATTACATATTTTTTTTTCTAGTACCCATAGTAGGCATTGTTGAGTGATCTCAATATTCATTCCTATTTTGCCTATAATTCTTTCTGGATCCGTAAAAGGATACCGTATGTGATTATCATAACTTGATTGTTTTTTACAAGAAATTGACCTTATTTGACAGCGCATTCTGGGGGAAAATAGGTTAAAAAGAAATACAGGTTGGTTTGAGTGGTCTGTCTCTGTGTTATATGTACATCCATGAATCAAAACCCTCAGCATTCAAAGCTTAATTCTCTTTGAATCTAGCTCACATTTTCCTATTTCATCTAGAGGTTAACTTGTGAAATGTTATGAAATATCCCTTTATAATCTAAGTCTAGATCACAGTGTCTATGGGAGAAGGTAGGCTTATTAGTAGTTAACCTCAAGAACAGGCAGTCTTTGTAATCTAGAACTCTAGTTCTGTTCTCCTGAGCATTGTGCAATTTGGGGGTCACTGTACACTACTTATATATTTTTAAAAAAGATGTGAGAGATGTGGTAAACTATTGTAATACACATTAACCCTCCACAGGGAATAATCTGGTTTAAAGGGTCAACCATTTCATTGTTGAAAACTGTGGTACAGACCAGTAGTTCTTGAACAAAACTTGTTAGGAATGTAACTTACTGGGTTCCACTTCTGAATGAACGACTCAGAAACTGTGGGGGTGGGGCAAGTAGCCATTTAACCAGTCCTAGAACATTCAAGGAGTATTCACTGAACGTGAAGCTTTGACCAGGTACCTGAGTACTTTCCCAGAGACAAATCTTTCCATAATCAGCCTGCTTTTTAAATGTTATGTAGATGAGTCTTGTTTCCTCCTATGATTCCCAAATTCTTCCTTTGTCTAATATTGTCTGATACATTGTTTTTAACTTTTACTTTTATTATTATTTTATATATATGGATGTTTTAGCTGCATTTAAGTCTGTGTATTATATGTTTGCCTGCCTGGTGACTGTGGAGGCCAGAGAGGGTTTCTGATCCCCTGGGACTAGACTTCGAGATGGTTGTGAGCTAACATGTAGGTTTTCGGAATCAAATTCTGGTCCTCCGGAAGAGCAATATGTGTTCTTAATTGATGAGCCATCTCTCCAGCCCCTATGGACATTCTTATAATTTTTGTAATAATGATCTTGGTCAAAGATATAGTTGTTACTGATCAGTATTTGTCAACTGATAAAATTTTAAATTTTAAACATTTAAAAAGTTTAAATTTAATATGCTTTTAGGCCACACAAAAATTTTAGAGATGAGATGTCGAAACAATGTTTTTAATTGATTTAATTAATTACTCTTTTTTTTTTTTTTGAGACATAGCCTTACTCTCTTTGCCAGGATGTCCTGAAGCTCACACTAGTTTGTATTTGTGACAATCCAGCTTTGACCTTTGAGGGTAATTACTGTAATTACTGGGTGTATTCACCATTCCTGGTTGACAATGCTTTATTATATTTTATAGATTATAGATTGTACTTTATAGATTTTATAGATTGTAATTAATGTGGTCATATTTTCTGAGTTCCTAAATTCTCATCTTATCAAGAAGTTCCTAATTGATAGTCAGAACTCAGAGTGTTCTTATTAATTGAGTGGGTTGTATGACGAGTAGAAAATTTCAATATTTGTTGAAGTGAATCTGAGTTCCTTGGTGACTTTGAATGAATAGCCCTGGTAGTAATCGGAAGAGAGAGCACTTGGAGAAAGATGTGCTAAATTGTCTTGTACTCAGTGACTTCTGGGTATTTGAACACACTCAGGTAAAAATATTCAGCCTGTAAACCAAATACATTCTTCCTCCCATAAGATGCTTTTAGTCAAAATGTTTTACCACGGTGATAGAAGGAAAACCAGATCCCTAACCCGCAGCAAATATCAGTGGTTCTAGAAAAGCACAATATATGATATCACAAGATGTATCTTGGTCTTCCTCTGTTTTAAGTACAAAACTCCTAAAATCCTTGAAATCGCCAAACATGATATTTTGCATGCTAATTAGTTGACTGGAAGATCCTGTTAGCTTCTGTATCAGAGTTCGTTACAGAACGCTTGAAGCAAGGTTAGGGGTGTTGGATTTTCAGGCTTAGCCTTCAGCCTCTAGGACAGTGGTTCTCAGCCTTCCTAACTCTGAGACCTTTAATATAGTCCTTATGTATGGTGACTCCCTCTCCATAAAATTATTTCATTGTTACTAATAACTGTAATTTTGCTACTGTTATGAATTGCAATATAAATTACTGATATGCAGTGGTCTTAGGCAACCTCTGTGAAATGGTTCTTCAATCTCCAAATGAGTCACGACCCAGGAGTTGAGAACTACTGGAATAGACAGAGGAGGTGATCTAAAGTGTTAATTGTCCCCAAGGCCAGTGATGTGATCAATAGTGCCTGTGTAACCAAGTCTCCCTTAGAGTTTCAAAAGATAGAATTCATATAGTTGAGAATGTGGTAGTTCTTGCACCATGGTACACTGGAGGAAGGCGAGGAAGCTGCCTGCCCTCTTTTCTACATCCTTCATCAGCATCCCATGTAACATCCTTCATCATGAACCAGTAGACATGTTTTCTTGAGTTCTGTATGCTCCTCTAGCAAATTAACTGAACCTAAGAAGAGGGACTATGCTGTAGAGCAGCAGAAAGGAAAACATCAAGCTTACAATTCATACCCAGAGCCAGTGGTCAGGAGCAGGCTTGGGGACTGTGGGTCTCAAAAATGTTGGATCTAACTCAACCCAGAATTGACTTGGAGGCCTTCAGGTGATGTCTTCAGCTACAGCATTAGTTGCATGGTGCATGTCTGCAAAATCTCGCACCTGGTGTCCGAAGCATAGTGTGAGAGTAGTAGGAGAAACTGAGTTTGAGGGTTTGTTTCTCAGTATCTTCAAATACGTTAATGGGGGTTATACTAATTAAATGACATGTAAAGTGGCTTGGACACAATGTAACATTACTGAAAAGGTGAGGAGGTTACTAGGTCCCTTAGGAACTCAAGTGGAGAGACTTGCCATCTTTAGCAAGTGGCTTTCAGCATCACCCTGGGCTCGTCTCCCAGCATAGCCAGACAGGAGAAGAAAGGCACAAGGAAAGTTTTGGCCCAAGAAGTACCTATCACTCCTATTAACTTTCGGTTGGCTGGGATTCAGTTTCATAGCCTGAGGGAGGCTGCAAAGTATGTACTTTGTGTCCAGGAAAATAAAAACAGGAACAAAAACAAAAAACAAAACAAAAAAACCAAGTCTGTGTTTAGAATAAGTGACAGTCTCTGTCACCTGTGGCTACTCATTGTTAACTGACTTGACTCTCCAGAATTCTGATAAATACGTTTATATTAAAGAGAAAAGAAAAAGGAAAGTTAGTGGCCTTGCCCTTCTTCACAGCTGCTCTGAAGAAATGTATTAGAGTTGAATAATTAAAGTATATGCATGCATACCTTTGGCACATATTCAGGATTGCTAGACACAGTTTCCATGTCTAGTACTTGTAATCAAAATATAAATTTCTAAGCTAACAAATAATTACAAAACAATTCTAGGGCCAAGAAAAATAAGCTTGGATGTTACATTGGAGTAAGTCCTAAATTGGGTTTGAGGAAGCAACAGGAAACTGGAAGCTAGATAATGGCAGGGGTAGAATTTAGAAGGGAACTGAGAGTTGGAACCAATGCTGTACGTCATATGCCTTTGTATGTGTGCTTTAAATCTACTTTCTAGACAGTGGCAATGCCGCTGGCATGGGCAGTTAATGGAGGCAGAATCAGGGGATAGATTTATCTCCTGCAAGGAGTTTCAAAGGGAGGTATTGAGCTCTTGCATAGAAAGCAGAAGAATTTTATTCTAACTTCAGGTTAGCTAAGTCTGTACCTGATTGTGTTAGACTTGAAGTTGTTGTGTGGAGAAGTCAGTAATATCAGTGAGAGTACAATGAACCATAAAACACACTTGTGGGTTCGTATTCGATGGCATGTGATGGTTGAAATTGGGTTGCAATTAAAGTTTCACTATATAAAATGCAATTTAAATTATATAACATGTGCCCAGTCAGATGAGTAACAGTGAAAAGAAAAAGTCAAAAGAAAAGATGTTTCAAACTTTAGTGCTGCCTGTGGGTGACAAATATACAAGTGTTTTTCAAATTGATTGATGACTCTAAATAACTATGGGAACACTGAGCACACCTTGTCAGGAGGGAAAAATGGTTGTGATGCTTAGGTGGGACTTTTCAAATGAAACTTGAAAACAGTATGCGTGGTTTTTGTGTTCTAGGCTCATCAGTACTGAGCTGTTTCACTTTTGTAGAGTTTCATATGTCAGGAGCCACAAGTGCCGAAGAAGATAGCAACTCAGATTCGGCTCAGATTTGGAATCTTTCAGTTTTCTTTGACATTTATCTCTTCTTTACAAATTCTTGCCACATCTTCAAAACTTAGATAACCAACCATATCCAAAGGCTATGAAGAGCCTCAGTGTTTATTTCATCATTGCTGTTTTCAGTAATACATATGGCGGGAACACCTGAGGTGGCATAAAGAGAAACTACAGTCTATCTTTAGTTATTTATCATTTATCTTTGTGTAAAAATACTCATAATCTTGGTTAATACAAACTACCCCAGATCCTACTCTAGTGAATTATGGATGGTTTTTATTATTGTCTAGGTTCATTTCACCTTTATCTTTCTGTGTGCTTAAGAGTCCAACTATCAATAATCTATGCTTGCAGACTCTTTATAGTCTGTCTTTCTATTAGTTCATTCAGTATAAGTATGTCATTGGTTAAAAAATGGAGTCAATAAGCAAAGTAGGGATCCCTTCATGAAGTGAAATTGAAATCCAAGTGTATCTCTGAACTAGAGGTCTTAACTTCTGGTCTTAGCTTCTCAACCTTTTAGTTTAGCTTTTCTCAGTAGCTCCCTTAAAAATGGTTATAGTCACCACAATAGTAATGTCATGTTTCTGAGCTATTTTTTTTGTGCTTCCTGTGATACATCTAGATAAATACCCCTTCATTAATATTTCATCCAGTTACCTGGATTGGACATGCCCTCTGATTCCTTCTAGAATCCTGAAAGCTACAAAAAGTTATTTAATTTATGAGATAAATTTTGGATTACTCTTTAACAGTTTTAGTGTAGAAGTTGTACCATACTTCATAAATCTCTCCTGTTTAAAAATCTTACTAATAATCAGCTGAATGTGTAAAATTTTGATGGTCTCAAATGACACTATTGGTGCCAATGAAAATTGTTGTGGGGATACTAATTTAAATCAATCCCCAAAGTGGGTACAGTCTTGTGAGAGCAGGTTCACAATTATAATACACTTGCGTTTACTGCTTTTCTGTTAGATCCCAATTCCATTTCATTACTTTTTCATTAACAAAAGGAACTTCATACTGTATTTCAAGATGTCCTAGGATAGAATGCCCATCCAGTAGCAGTAAGATTATCTAATTATCTTATAGTCCCTCAATTCTTTTATAAAAACAAATTCAGATTTTGAACTTTTGCCAGTATATGCATTGCTCAAGCTGGGTTCATAGTAAGACTTGGAAGATTTTTCAAACCTGATTATTTTTATGAATGCACAATTCCTAGGGGCCGATCAATAATGGCCCAGTGACTACTGCTCTGCCATCTAGGCTTCTCATAATCTGACTAGAATTGATGCATGGAAACCATGCTCATTAGAGCAGTCACAGCACGAGAGCAGCAGAGTAAGTGGAGAGTTTTGGGTGAATTTGCGAGAGAAGTATGGAGCTAAACAGAGTATCAGATAGGAGCTTGGATCATGCATTTAGTTTATGTGCCCATTTGTTCATAGACATTGTATTGAGCACTTTTATAATTGGTACTGCCTTGGATAAATGCACCAGCATCTTTTTCTATAAATGCATACCATACAAATGCAGTATTTGTAAACCATATGAAAAATTTTGGTTTGTACTGATAAAATCCCTTTTCCACTCTCAGCAAATCCTAAGATTAGTATGAAAAACTCCATACCATCAGGCTATACAGTTCTGTAGATGGGTGCCATAGGTAACTCTGGGCTTGTAGTAGCTAACATAGAAGGGAGGGGTGGGAGATGTGTCACATAGATGACTCAGCAGAGGGTGTGGGCAGGTGTAGAGCCAACTATAAGAGATCTAAGATTTGTAGTTGCATTCTGGTACTAAGCCTTTAGGTACCAGAATGTATATCTTTAAATGTATATCTTTCATTTTATTTTTTAAGATTTAATTTATTTTATTTATGTATATGTGTGTGTCTGTATGCACACATGAGTACCCACAGAGACCAGAGCATAGTGTTAGATACTCTGGACCTGGAATTGCAGAGGGCTTTGAGCTGCCTGACTTGGGTGCAGAGAACTGGTCTCTGGTCCCCATCGGAGCTGTAGGTGTCCTTCACCGTTGAGCCATCTTTCTAGCCCCTCACAATAAATTTAAATCCAAGCATCTCAAGCAGCTTTGTACCACATATTACTATGAAAGTTAGCACATCTCACTGGGAAAATCTTGCAACATAATGATAAAATAATTGCCTTCTTGCCTAATTTTTTACTTTTGAAATTCAGTAGTCTATTCCTAGTGGATTTGGAAAGCTCACGGGTAATACAGCTTTTAAAAGTTTTTCTTTGGGAGTCAAAATAAAACATGACATTCAAAATTAATTGAAATCCGTGCTTGTGACTACTTGAGGTAAAAATATTTCCAAATTAAATTAAAAGTCTCCTTTATTTTATTATGATGATCATTCTCCTCCTCCAATGGTTCTTCAATCTGAGAGGGCTGAAGTCTGCAGATGAAAAAGAAGTCATTTATCAGAACATTTAGTAGAAGAACGTTTAATGGAAATGTGGTTATCAAACAGGGAAAACGTCATCACACTGTCTGCTATGTGCAGGGTTGTACACCCCCTTATCTGTCCTATTTTGAGGTAGTTTTAGGAGAAGTACAAAAGGACAAGGCACTTATGACTTAAGATAGGCTAAAGTTGCCTTTTGCCTGGGGCAGACCCTTAGCTGGTCTGCTCCTGTGGAAACACCGGATCCTGAGACATCCTAGAGGGACCCACTGCACCCAGAGCAGAGGGTAAGACACCTTGCCCACTACCCCACGCCCCAGAGTTACAGCCGGGAGCCAGGTGGGGATTAAGGAACTAGCAGGCACCCAAACCCCACTCCCCCAGAATACCACTTCCCTTCTACCCCGACCCTGGTCCTTTTGCCTGGGGCAGACCCTTAGCTGGTCTGCTCCTGTGGAAATACCGGATCCTGAGATATCCTAGAGGGACCTACTGCATCCAGAGCAGAGGGACCCTGGTCCTTCTGCCTGGGGCAGACCCTTAGCTGGTCTGCTCCTGTGGAAACACCTGATCCTGAGACAACCTAGAGGACCTACTGCATCCAGAGCAGAGGACACTTAGCTGATCTGCACCTGTGGAAACATCTGATCCTGAGACATCCTAGAAGACCTACTGCATCCAGAGCAGAGGGAGTTTAGGATCACAGGAACACAGAGACTTCTGGAATCCAAGGAGATCTGACACAAGCAAGATAACTAGAAAGACAGACTCCAGTCAGACACAGTGAGCACAGGTAACACTAGAGTCAACCAGATGGCGAAAGGCAAGCACAAGAACACAAGCAACAGAAACCAAAGTTTCCTGACATCATCAGAACCCACTTCTCCCACCATAGCAAGCCCTGGATACCCCATCACACAGGAAAAACAGGACTCAGAATTAAAATCACTTCTCATGATGATGATAGAGGATTTTAAGAAGGACATAAGTAACTCCCTTAAAAAATACAGGAGAACACAGGTAAACAGGTAGAAGCCCTTAAAGAGGAAACACAAAAATCCTTTAAAGAATTGCAAGAAAACACAACCAAACAGATGAAGGAATTGAACAAAACCATCCAGGATCTAAAAATGGAAATAGAAACAATAAAGAAATCTCAAAGGGAGACTACTCTGGAGATAGAAAACCTAGGAAAGAGATCAGGAGTCATAGATGCAAGCATCACCAACAGAATACAAGAGATGGAAGAGAGAATCTCATGTGCAGAAGATACCATGGAAAACCTCGACACAACAGTCAAAGAAAATGCAAAATGCAAAAAGCTCCTAACACAGAACATCCAGGAAATCCAAGACACAATGAGAAGACCAAACCTAAGGATAATAGGTATAGATGAGAGTGAAGATTCCCAATCTAAAGGGCCAGTAAATATCTTCAACAAAATTATACAGGAAAATTTCCCCAACCTAAAGAACAAGATACCTATAAACATACAAGAAGCCTACAGAACACCAAACAGACTAGACCAGAAAAGAAATACCTCCTGTCATATAATAATCAAAACACCAAATGCACAAAACAAAGAAAAAATACTAAAAGCAGTAAGGGAAAAAGGTCAAGTAATATATAAAGGCAGACCTATAAGAATTATACCAGACTTTTCAACAGAGACTATAAAAGCCAGAAGATCCTGGTCTGATATCATACAGACCCTAAGGGAACACAAATGCCAACCCAGACTGCTATACCCAGCAAAACTCTCAATCACTATAGATGGAGAAACCAAGATATTCCATGACAAAACCAAGTTTGCACAATATCTTCCCATAAACCCAGCACTTCAAAGGATAATTGATGGAAAATACCAACACAAGGAAGGAAACTACAACCTAAACAAAGCATGGAAGTAGTCTTCCAACAACCCCAAACAAAGATAACTACACAAACATAATTCCACCTCTAATAACAAAAATAATAGGAAACAACAATCATTTTTCCTTAATATCCTTCAACATCAATGGACTCAATTCTCCAATAAAAAGAAGTAGACTATCAGAATGGATACATAAACAGGACCCAGAATTTTGCTACATACAAGAAACGCACCTCAGTGATAAAGACAGACATTACCTCAGAGTAAAAGGCTGGAAAACAATTTTCCAAGCAAATGGACCCAAGAAACAAGCTGGAGTAGCCATTCTAATATCAAATAAAATAGACTTTCAACTACAAGTAATCAAGAAAGTTAAGGAAGGACACTTCATACTCATCAAAGGAAAAATCTACCAAGAAGAACTCTCAATTCTGAACATCTACGCTCCAAATGCAAGGGCACCCACATACATAAAAGAAACTTTACTAAAGCTCAAAGCACACATTGCACCTCACACAATAATAATGGAGGATTTTAACACCCCGCTCTCTCCAATGGACAGATCGTGGAAACAGAAACTAAACAAAGACACATTGAAATTAACAGAAGTGATGAACCAAATGGATTTAACAGATATCTATAGAACATTTCATCCTAAAGCAAAAGAATATACCTTCTTCTCAGCACCTCATAGTACCTTCTCCAAAATAGACCATATAATTGGTCACAAAACAGTCCTCAACAGATACAAAAAGATTGAAATAATCCCCTGCATCCTATCAGATCACCACGGACTATGGCTGGTCTTCAATAATGACAAAACCAAGGGAAAACCCACATGAATGTGGAAACTGAACAATACTCAACTCAATGATGACTTTGTCAAGGAAGAAATAAAGAAATTAAGGACTTCCTAGAATTTAACGAAAATGAGGAAACATCATACCAGAACTTGTGGGACTCCATGAAAGCAGTGCTAAGAGGAAAACTCATAGTTCTAAGTGCCTACAAAAAGAAATTGGAGAGAGCACACATTAACAACTTGACAGCACACCTGAAAGCTCTAGAAAAAAAAGAAGCAAATACACCAACGAGGAGTAGGCATCAGGAAATAATCAAACTCAGGCCTGAAATCAACCGAGTAGAAACAGAAAGAACTATACAAAATATCAACAAAACCAGGAGTTGGTTCTTTGAGAAAATCAACAAGATAGATAAACCCTTAGCCAGATTAACCAGAGGGACAGTATCCAAATTAATAAAATCAGATCTGAAAAGGGAGACTTCCTCTACATGAAAGATAAACAGGCTGAAAAAGAAATTAGGGAAATGACACCCTTCACAATAGTCACAAATAATATAAAATACCTCGGGGTGAATCTAACCAAGCAGGTGAAAGATCTGTATGACAAGAACTTCAAGTCTCTGAAGAAAGAAATTGAAGAAGATCTCAGGAAATGGAAAGATCTCCCATGCTCATCGATTGGCAGGATTAATATAGTAAAAATGGCCATCTTGCCAAAAGCAATCTACAGATTCAATGCAATCCCCATTAAAATAGCAACTCAATTCTTTACAGAACTAGAAAGAGAAATTCTCAAATTTATTTGGAACAACAAAAAACCCAGGATAGCGAAAACCATTCTCAACAATAAAAGAACTTCTGGAGGAATCGCCATCCCTGACCACAAGCTGTACTACAGAGCAATAGTGATAAAACTGCCTGGTATTGGTAAAGAGACAGGCAGGAAGATCAGTGGAATAGAGTTGAAGACCCAGAAATGAACCCACACAATTATGGTCATTTAATCTTTGACAAAGGAGCTAAAACCATCCAGTGGAACAAGGACAGCATTTTCAACAAATGGTGCTGGTTCAACTGGAGGACAGCATGCAGAAAAATGCAAATCGATCCATTCTTATCTCCTTGTACAAAGCTCAAGCCCAAGTGGATAAAAGACCTTCACATAATACCAGACACACTGAAACTAAAAGAAGAGAAGGTGGGAAGACCCTCGAATACCTAGGCACAGGGGAAAAGTTCCTGAACAGAACACCAATGGCCTATGTTCTAAGATCAAGAATTGACAAATGGGATTTCATAAAATTGCAAAGTTTCTGTAAGGCAAAGGACACTGTCCATAGGACAAAATGGCAACCAACAGATTGGGAAAAGATCTTTACCAATCCCACATCTAATAGAGGACTAATATCCAATATATACAAAGAACTCAATAAATTAGACTCTAGACAACCAAATAACCCTATTAAAAATGGGGTACGGAGCTAAACAAAGAATTCTCAACTGAGGAAATGCGAATGGCTGAGAAGCACCTAAAGAAATGTTCAGCATCCTTGGTTATCAGGGAAATGCAAATCAAAACAACCCTGAGATTCCACCTCACACCAGTCAGAATGGGTAAAATAAAAAACTCAGGTGATAGCAGATGCTGGCGAGGATGTGGAGAAAGATGAACACTTCTCCATTGTTGGTGGGATTGCAAGATGGTGCAATCACTCTGGAAATCAGTCTGGCGGTTCCTCAGAAAATTGGACATATCACTACCTGAGGACCCAGCTATACCACTCCTGGGCATATACCCAGAAGATGCTCTAACACATAACAAGGATATATGCTCCACTATGTTCATAGCAGCTTCATTTATAATAGCCAGAAACTGGAAAGAACCCAGATGCCCTTCAACAGAGGAACGGATACAAAAATGTGGTACATTTATACAATGGAATATTACTCAGCTATTAAAAACAATGAATTTGATAAATTCATATGTAAATGGATAGAACTGGAAAATATCATCCTGAGTGAAGTAACCCAATCACAAAAGAACATACATGGTATTCACTCACTGATTATTGGAATTTAGCCCAGAAGCTTGAAATACCCAAGATTCAACTCACAGACCACATAAAGCTCATGAAGAATGACGACCAAGTAGGGGGGGCTTCAGTTCTTCTTAGAAGGAGTAACAAAATACTCAAGGGAGCAAATATGGAGACACAGTGCAGGACAGAAACTGAAGGAGGGACTGTCTACAGACCATTCCACCTGGATATCCATCCCATGTGCAGTTACCAAAGGTAGACGTTGATGTGGATGTCAGGATGTACATGGTGACAGGAGCCTGATATAGCTGTCTCCCTAGAAGTCTGCAAGAGTCTGTCATAGTCAGAGGCAGATGCTCACAGCTAACCATCAAACAGATCATGGGGTTTCCAATGGAGAAGATAGAGGGAAGGCTGAAGGAGTTGAAAGGATTCATGACACCATGAGGAAAGCAACAATACCAACCAACCAGAGCCCCCAGGGTCTAAACCACCAGCCTGGGAGCGCTTAGGGAGGGACCCATGGCTCCAGCTATATATGCAAGGGAGCTATATATAAGTGGGAGAAGAGATTCTTGGTCCCATGAAGGCTGGACGTCGTGGGGGGTGATATTCGAGGGTGGGGAGGTGAGGTACGGGGGAGGGTAGGTGGGGGTACACCAACGTGAAGGCAGGAGGAGGGGGGAAGGGATAGTGAGTTCCTGGGAAGGAGGGGGAAATGGGGTAAGGAGAGAACATCTGAAATGTAAATAAAATTTCCAATTAAAAAAAAAAAAAAAGAAAAACAAACAAACAAGCAAAAAAAAAAGATAGGCTAAAGTTAAAGTACAAACAGTGTAATTGAAGCATGTGAGTCAGTTGGCTGTAAAACTACTTTTTATTGTTGCTTCATTTTTATTTTGAGACAGGATCTATATAGTTTAGTCTGGTCTCAAACTGGTGTGTAGCTAGTCTGTCCTTGAATTTCTGTTTCTCTTTCTTCCACATCTCAAGTGTTGGGATTATAGGCAGTCACCACCATGGCTGGTTTAAAAGTGTATTTATTAAAGTCCTTGTCACTTTTAGGAAGAGTATCCTATGTCTCCAGAGACTGATAAGACGTGGTTAGTCCTGTTCCACTTCCCATCTATACTTTGGTTTTAGTTTTCTTCCATCACAGAAGTGAAACAAACCCAGCCAATCAAATCAGAGAGACCACATGTATCAGTCCCTTCTCCCTTAGAGCTCTCAGATGATTGTTTTAATCTTTTCTTCACAGTTTATCATTGTTATTTATTGACTATAGTTAAGACAGTCATGCTACATCTCTGACTACACTATTAAATGCTTTTGAAATGGAGACATTTAATTTTAATTCTAATTTAATCTGGTGTATTCTTAACTGTTTCTTTATGGTAAATTATGCAGCTATGTTCTGATGAACATTCCAATTTCTTTAGATGCTGTAGATAGAATCACTATAAGACATTATAGTTTTAGCTTCTAAAATGTGATATGTTTTCATTCATTTCATCATTTATTAGGAATAATTTTTATTGTAAACTTATTTATTGTACAGTGTAACTGAGGTCTTGATTCTAATTTTGTTAAAATAATTACTATATTTTTGTAGATTAAAAAAAAAGGAATATATTATTACTTCTCTCTCTCCACTTCCCAACCTTCCCACAGACTCCACTCTCTCTCAAATTCATGGCCTCTTTTTAAACTTTTTATTGTTACATATCCATATAATACATAAATATTTAAATAAAATCTTTTGAATCCACTTAGTGTTTCTTGTATGTATATAATTTCAAGGCTGCAATTGGTAGTGAATAACCAATTAGGGGACTCAAACATAAGGAGGACTAATTTCTCCTTTCTCTGTCGTCGTTAATTGCCTTTAGTCCTATCTCTAGGGGTGGAATCCAGTGAGATTTCCACTTCCATGTTAACATGTCTACTTGTGTTGTCACTGTTAAGGTCTTGTTTAGAGAGCCGTATTGTTAGGATATCATAGCTTTCCTGTCCTTTCTAGGAGATATAGCCTTATAGTTGACTTCCTGGTTTTTTGACTCTTAACAGTCTTTTTTGCCCCTTCTGTCATTGTTAAAAGTCTTGTTTAGAGCGCCATATTGTTAGGGTATTATTGTTTCCATGTCATTTCTAGGAGCCACAATATTACAGCTGACTTCCTGGTCCTCTGGCTCTTACAGTCTTTGCTTATGTTCCCTCAGCCTTTGGTGTGGAGATGATATAGCTGTATTACCTGAGCTGAGCATCCCATAATCAGTTTCTTTTCATTTGACCAGTTGTGGCTTCTGTAGTGCTCTCTGTCTCTGTAAGGAGAAGTTTCTTAGTGAGTGGTGAGAGCTACACTTATCTTTGGATATAGAAATATGTACTTAGAATGCAGTTAGGAACTATACTGCTTTAGGAAAGTGGTAGTCATAGGTTCTCCTCTAAGATCCATGGCCTCATCAGCCCCAGATTGTTGTCTGGGTTTCTACTTCTAGGTATGATTTACCTCCTATATCAGGCTTTACATCCAATTGGACAGCTGTTAGATGAGTTATTCTACCATGGAAACGTAAACTTTCAGCTTCAAATTCTTTGTAAAGCAGGGCAACAATCCTTAGATTGTAATACTCCTCTGAGTGCATGTACATTAAAGGAATTAATCAGTACTTAGCAGACAATAAGGAAATTGAAAGTGGCTTAGAATTCAGGTTAGAATTTACCTCTGAAGAACTAAATTGTATCATCAGAATGACTAAAAAGTAATTCATCTTTTAGAGTTATCCACAAGAAAGAACAAGGAAAAATGGTATTATTTTAGGTGCAAATATTTGAATAAATTTTGTTTGCCCACACAAAGAATGTGTGGAAAGTATCAGTATTGTGTACAATCTTGAGGCAAGTGTATATCGGCAGTATCTGAATCTTAAACTCAGATATATCTAAAGGGGCTTATTGATTAGGTACACTATGCTAGGCTTGATGTAGATAGGGTTCTGGAGGCATTGTTACATAAATCCCAGGGCCTTATGCACACTAGGCAAGCACTCCTACCTTGGATCTCAGATGATTCAGCAGTAGCTAGGAAATCCTTCCCAGGAGCAGAGTAATCTGGAACAAGAGATAATCTCTTCAGTCTTTGTTATGGGACTCTATTGGATTCCAATAAGCAGTGCCTGAATAGAGACATTAATTTTAAAGAATTAGCTTACATTATCATGGAGGTTTGTCAGATTCACAGTCTGCAGGGAGTGTGAAAGCCTGCAGGAAGTGGTCTGTTGGAACAATCCCACTTTTCAAGGGTAGACAAGTCTTTTCCAGAGAAGGTCTTTGACTAGTGAAATGAAGCTCACTGATGCATCATAACTGATGGGTTTTTTTTTTCACTCAAAATCTATCAATATAAACAATTCTATAAAACAGTACTGTCACAGAAATACTTTTTGAACACACTTCTGTGTATATTGGCCTATTTGTTGTGTCACATAAAACTTGACATCCCAGAAACTTGTCCTGTGGACTCGTCTTGGTCAGCGTAGCATACATAGGTCTCATGTGTTGGATGGCAGACAGCACATAGGTCTGATTCTGTCCTTGACTCTTGTTTTAAGCTTACTTTGATGTCTGTGACTATTAGTACTTTGTGTCTACCTGATCACACAGTCTTTCTGTTTATATCCTTTGTTTGTACTTCTACTTTGGGGCTCCTCCTGCCAGCCCATGTAGCACCTTGATCTTAGCCTTCTGAGATCATCTCCTTTGGTCTTCTGCACAGTAATCCTGGCTTCCACATTTCCTGATTTAAGGTAAACTCACATGGAGCCATTAGTGTCTTGAAATCTAATCTCTTCTATTTAGCTTTGTATATTTCTACAAGTTATTGGTTTCCCTGGGATTTTCATGACCTATTTCAGATCCTCAGCAACAGTTTCCACCAAATATCAGATCTGAAACAGTGTGTCTCTGCTTTTTAATTTGTATACATTTATTTTCAGGCTATTCCTGACCCCTTTGCACTCTTCCCAGTGTTTTATGGTGCTGTTCTTTTAATTGAATATGTGTGGTGTTTATGACCTCCAGACCAGCATTCTTATTTTGTTTCATTGTGGCTTCTCAGTGTGTGTGGTTTTCAGATGCCATTGTTCAGAATTTTTGCTATGGTACTTAAACCCTGCAAGCTATAGCTATTCCACCTGATACTATATTCTAATAAGCTAGCCATCCTACCTGACACTACAGTCCAGCAAGCTAGCCATCCCACCTGATATTACAGTCCAACAAGCTAGCCATCCCACCTGATACTACAGTCCAGCAAGCTAGTCATCCCACCTGATACTACCATCCAGCAAGTGCTGTGCTAACTCTCTAGTCTTTCAAATTGAATCTGATTTCCTGGGATCAAATTCCAGACGTGACTTTGTAGTTTGTCATCTGCCTGGTTGGGGTGGGCTGAGGGAGCTTCTTATAGGTTTTTCATCAGATATATCTTCATTAACACTGTTACATTTTATTCTATGTCTACTTGTTGATATTCTCCTCTAATGGCAGGATAAATTTTTTGGTCTGTAGAATAATTTTAAGACCCAAACAAATAACTGTAGCTTTAAAATTACTTCAAATAATTTCCTTGATAATATTTCAATAGCTTGGAAGATTACAAAAAAAGAAGCACCCATTTTCTTGTGATTTAAAAGGAGAAATTTAAACCAAGAGGCTTTTAGATTGTGAAGATAACAATTTTACAAACACTACCAGGGTTATGGGAACAATAAGGTCTGATTCATAGAATAGCTTTCTCTGATATTTATTCTTGTCCTTCTATGATAGATACATATTAACATACAGTTATTCTCTTTGAAAAAGTATATTCTTTTCTTTTAAAATGTATGTGGCTTTTCAAATACAAATTCCACAACCTCCTGTATATTATAAAACATGATTCCTGAAGTAGTTTTACTTTTAAGTACAGTATTTAGAATCTTCTGATCAATAGCATATTTCAAGCCTTTAGTACAACCTGATTTATGCCTATCAAATCATAGATGTAGTTTTCAATGGTAGAGACTACTTGATTTCAGGTCTATTGTAGCAAACTAATCAATCAATATTTCAAAACAGAGGCTTTTGTAACGAGATTCTATATGAGTATTGATTTCAGTTTCTATATTAATATAGAGAACAAGCATTCTCAAACTTAGGCAATTCAAAATACTGCTCTTAAGGAAGACGTTTGAAAGTTTAATGCTTTTCCTAAAGAACTTTTGTAATAAATCACAAGCTACCCAGCCTACTCACACAAGCCTACTCCTACCAGGGATAGAAGCACTGTTCTAATGGGGGCTGTGACCTCCTCATTCACCGAAACCATCTTTATTTCTGATGTTCTTTGAGTTTCTGTGGCACCGGGGGACATTTTACAAGGCTGATAGACTGTGGGTATGTGCATAGGAAGTGAGAGACAACATTAAGAAGATTCAGTGATTGCAGAGTTGTTACTATGAATGCACAAACAGAAGAAGTTGCTGCTTTCAGGGTCTTCAGGATCTGTGTTGGTGTTCCTCCCCTTGGGATAGAGCTTCAGGCTCTGTGGGATCAACACTGAAATAGTGCATATGGCTTCTGTTGGTCTTCTTTGTGATAACTGCTATGGTATGTATAGCATCTTTGCCACTGAGAATAAGGATTCAGTGTTAATTAGGATTTAGATGTACCTTTTACATACTTTAAAGCTTTGTTGCTCCAGGCATTGAACTTTTCCTTTGCTTTTATCTGTTTATCTTCATTTTCTCTTCCTTTATTTTTATAAATTAGTTTATATTTACATAACAGTCATGATTCCTATGATAACAGTTCTTCCCAAATACATATACACAGCCTATTGCAAATAAAAATAGCAAACATGGAGAACTTTCACATATATGTGTGTTGTATTTTATTGCTAGCATGTGCATGTGTATACAACATACATGTATAGCTGCCTATGTGTATGCATAGGTCTATGTGACGACCAGAGGTCCATGCCCAGTGTCCTCCTCCATTGTTCTCCACTATGTTTTTAATGACAGAATCTCTCATTGTCCTGGAACTCTACTTCATCTAGACTAGTACATGGGTAAGCTCAGGGATCTTTGGGTCTTACTTCTCTAGTCTGGAACTGCAGATGCACACGACTCTGCCCAGCCTTTTACATGAGTGCCAAGATCCAAATTCACGTCCCCACGCTTGTGTAGCAAAGACTTTATTAGCTGAGCCATCTCCCTACCTCAAACTTGGCAGAAATCTAAGCCATCTAAGTATGTGCTCTTAGTTTAATAATGAGCTTTTAGGTATAACACCAAAAGTATCATCTATGAAAGAAAAACTCCTTAATAGAACTTCCTCAAAAATTTCTGGTTCATGAACATGACATCGAGGAAATTAAAAGAAGTCATAGACTGGGTCAAATTTTTATAAAATACATATGAAAACGGGATGGAATCTGAAGCATACAAAATCAACCTAAAATCTGACAATGGGAAAACAATCTAGTTAAAAGGCAAGTAAGTGATCTGAATAGATATTTTAGCACAAGAGATCTACACGGGAAATATGCATATGACAGCAGGCTCGCTCTCATAGGTCATTAGCAGTTTTCAGTTTTAAAGTCATCAACTTCTGCTATATCGCTATCACACTGGCTGTCATACTGCTGTCCTAATGGCTAAACATTGACAGGGTTAAATGCCGGCAGAGATGTGGAGCAATAAAAGCTCTTGTTCATTGCTGGTTGAAAGGTTTTCATATAAAACTGAACATAATCTTTCTGCATAATCCAGCAGAAATGCTTCTGAGTATTGACTTAAATGAGCTTAATAGTGTCCACAGAGAAGCTTTCACAAGAATGTCTGTGGAAGCTTTAGTCATAATTGTTGAAAAGTGGCAGCAGTTGGAATTTCCTTTAATAGGAGGCTCAATAAATAAAACCTTGATACATTCATACCATGGACTCTTATTTAGTAATAAAAATTAGATTTGGGAAGAAGTCTGGAGAAGTCTTAGCGAGTATTCCCAGCTGCAGATAAGCCAGCAGTAAGAGGCCGTATGTACTGAGTACAACCCTAGCGTGTGACAGCGAGACCATGCAGACAGTGAGAAGGACTCAAGAGGGAGGATGAATGTCAAGCACATGGCATTAGTCAGGCACTGAGGTTGCTCTGCATCACACTATAGATTTGGCAAAGCCTGTAGGGGTGTGTAATACAATAAGTAAATCTAGTTGAAACAGCTAGTTGAAATACTTCAGTATTTATCACTTATAATAAACTACCATGCCAAACAATGTTAACAATTGTGGCAGCTTTGGGCCAAGGAAAGGAAGTAAATATTTTGATTGTTATTATTATTATTTAAAACTTAAAACTGCAGTACAGAAAAGTAGTAACAAACTCACTCTGAAATCCTTAGGGGAAAAAAAAGAAGCAGCAGATAACACTCCTGTAAAACATAGGCTAATGGTGAGTTACTCTTTCCATGGTTAGCGAAGTCAGTTGTTTCCTATTTCATAGCTTTTCTGTTAAAAATAGGGTTTTCTATTCATTCCCTCTTTTCTTTTTTAAAATTTTATTTAATCTTTTTTATATAGTCCAGATTTTATCCCTCTCCCGGTCCACCCTCTGACTGTTCCACATCCTATACCTTCTTTTTCTGTCCTCCTGTTTCCACGAGGATGTCCCCCCAACTCCGACCCCATCCAGCCTCCCCACTCCCTGGGGCCTCCAGTCTCTTGAGGGTTAGGTGCATCATCTCTGACTGAACCAAGGCTCAGAAGTCCTCTGCTGTATATGTGTTGGGGGCCTCATATCAGCTAGTGTATGCTGCCTGGTTGGTAGCCCAGTGTCTGAGAGATCTTAGGGGTCCAGGTTAGTTGAGGCTGCTGGTCCTCCTACTGGGTCGCCTTTTAAGTTTATGGTAAATATTAAGAGGAAGAAATTGGAAATGTTGGATCAGAGATATTGTAACTGATAAGCATTTTAGAAAGATCTCAATTGCCATGCAGCAACCCAACAAACATGACTAGACATCAAGGACAGGAACTCAAAATGGAAGTCAGCTTATGTCTCCAGACAAGGCACAGTGCTCTCTGTGCTTCAGTTGATCTGCTACACATGCTTCTTGCTCTTGTTTTCCTCATGTGCTAAGTGATGGCCAACAGTTGGAACTATGCAGCCAGGTTGTCAGGGATGACATTCTGATGCCATCCCTTCCTAGCACAGAGATGGAAGCATGGTATTAACTCTACTCACAGCTCAATAGTTAGATGCACATAATACTGGCTACATCTATGAAGTGTGAGAATTATATAAACCAACTCACTGGAAGTATGGCATGTGGAGTCTGCGACAGAGTAAGCGGTGGCGTATGTTCTTGACCATATTGACCTTAGTGAGAATTTCATCACTCTAGAGGCATTGGCACAGTGCACTGTGACAGAGTCAGCTTTGAAGCTTTGCTAGGGGTGAGCCTACTATAGATGATGCTCTATCTCTTTCATACTGCAGCTGTATTGTTTAAACTCTTAATAAAAACTGTACTCAGTTCTAGAGTACAGTGTCTACATGCCGGCTTCTGGAATTGTTACGGGTATACAATTTTCCTTTATTTTATGTTATTTCACTCCAAGTTCATATTTTCCTGAAGGTAAATAGTTATTAATTTCAAAAAAGTAACTTTATTATTATAAATTATGTAATATATTACACTTTATTAAGATTCAGATTTCAGCTCATGTTTTGTATGGATTGTATGTGTTGTATGATGTTACTTTGCAGTTTAAATGTGATATCTACTTTTCTAGTTTTTTTCTCTTTTCCATCATCATACCTGTCTACACACACACACACACACACACACACACACACACACACACACACAAACACTCACATGTCTTACCGTTCCTACATAGCCAAATGTACACACATAGCTCTTAGAGGAAAGCTACAAACCTTATTGAAAGAGGCAACATGCCCAGAGTATATGTACCTTCCTCTCCCTTCTTCCTTACCCCAGCCATTATTGCTTTTGCTCCTTGCTCATTGTTTTATATATGTAAAACATTTAAATACTTGCTATTTTAATAAATCATAATGAGCTCATTATGTTTTGAAAGTCAAACATAGGACAAAGCTGCTGGTTTTTGAAACTAACTTTTACTTTTCAGGTTTATTTTCTTTACATGAAAAAAAAAACTCACACTGTTTGTGTTTATATATATCTGATAATTGGCACTTAGTAAAAGGGCAGTATAAATAGATACTCAAGTCAAATTGCCCTGGGTACATTAGAAGAGCCATGTAGCTATATACACCATATACTATTATTAGCCTCATCTCCAGGCTAATATTTTCAAATGGGGAAAAAATAAAATATACATTGTTAATAGCTATAGATTTAACTTAATAAAGCCTAAACTCACACTAGAAAATATTTTAATTATGTCTCTTAAAATATCAAAGAGACATTGTTTGAGCATTTAAATATTTTGCATAATGACATTTATTTTCTGTGCACACATTCTCATTCCTTTGTAGCAGAGGCACAACATGGTTAAAAAAACCTCAATCATAATCTTTAGCAACCCACAGTAGTCTGTGAGTCTATCTGCAGGTGACTCTTGAGTACTGCTTTGAACTGCTAAACTGTATTGCCTCCCACCATCAGTAAAATGCCCATTTCCCCACCTGAAATTGCCTTGCAAGATATAGAGAAATACCTCATCCATCTGCAAAGGAACAACCAGCCACATTTATTTTTAGAAATAAGGGAGGGAGTTGTTTTGCTCTATACATAGACTCTACAAGTAGAGCAGTTGTATAACATGGTCTATCTGTGTAAATTACACTTTCTCATTTAACTACTTGAATTTGGTACATTTCCTTTCAACCCGAAGCACATCTGATGCAGATTTCATGGGATGCTCACGCTCTACCTGGGTTCTAGAAGCCACGGACCTTGTTTACAGGTGCATGCACAATATAGACCTTTGCAATCGTCCCATCCTCTATAAGGTTCACTTTCCTTTTTCACTGGGAAAGTAAGATGAGAAAACATGTATTGTACTTTTTATTGTTATTACTGTAACTGACTTATTGCTCACCGAGGGACTGTGAGTCAGTTAACTCACTGATGTGTAGAGTTCTAAACTGACAGGTTGAGAAGCAGTTAGAACCAAAGAGTCTTAGCTTATACAACCAAGTTCCAAGTGAATTGTTCCTGTTTGAAAATACTCACTTCATACCTTTTTCCCCTTTGAAAAGGAAACACTTGTGTGTTTTTCAAGTCAAATGAAGCCTACTTTTGATGGTTTGTGATTAAATATTACAATTTCAAGTTGGGGTGTAAAATCAGTCATTCTTTGTACAGTAGTTAAATATCGGGAAATGACTTGATTTCATAATCTTTTAAAATTGAGAAACTAATGGGAGGTTAAAATTGTTATAGTATACACAATTCTTGATGATTTATGAACTTTAGAATAAAAACATTTTTATCTTCTTTGTCCAAGACCCTGCTTACTCTAATACAGTGGTTTTCAACCTGTGTATCGTGACCCCTTTGGGTGTTAGGTATCAGATATCCTGCATATCAGATATTTACATTATGATTCATAACAGTAGCAAAATTACAGTTATGAAGTAGCAATGGAATAATTTTATGGTTGGAGATCACTATGAAATGAAGAACTGCATTAAGAAGATTGAGAATCATTGCTCTAATAACTAAAGTTTATATCTGTAATCTTGAGTATCACATTTAAAACAGAATAAAACAACAGAATAATATTATCAAATGTTTGCTTAGTCAACAAAAAGAATAGCTTAGCTCAAGGTCTTTTAAGATTAAAATCATGACGTTAAATATGGATTGCTGTCACCGTTCCTTCTCCATTAAAATCTGATGCTAAGTAACATATTAGTTTCACTTTATGCTAAATCACTGTAGGTGATTTCCACTTATACTACCTATGGATTTTTTAATTTAAAAATATAGCTTTCATAGTAGCAAATATGTTATTCACTACAGTATTATCTTTACTGTCTTGGAAAATATATATCTCACATAAAGAATTTAAAAATTATGTTTAATATGTCTTTTGTGAAATTTGAAAAGCTACAGTCAAATATTTCCTATCTTATTTTGGGCCTCTCTTAAACACATGAACAACTGAAGTGGGAGATGCAATTCATTGCATCGGACTCAGTTTCTAGGCAGTATGATGATTAAATGAATGAATCAATTAATTAGTAGGGGGACACAGAGAAGATAGCACGAGGATAAAGTTGTGCCCTCTGTCATTATGATATGCTTGTCCTGTATTTTATTTGGCCTACCTGTATATTTAAAAAGTGTTTTTGTTTTATACTTTTTTTATTTACTTCCTTTGCACATGACAAACTGAAGTTATACACTCATTTATTCACTCAGCAAATCTATCAAATACATTTTTGGCCAGGCACTATTTTAAACACAGGGTTACAGTAGTATGCAATGCATTTTCTTTAATAAAACAATATTCTGATTGTGTGTGAGTGGGATAGAAGAGAATCAGTTAATAAAGCAATAAATGTAGTACTTACCAGACTTTTAAACTTCAATGAAGGCTATTAAAGCAGAATCACAGGGATGGAGAGTAGGCATATTGTACTATTCTCTGGGTAGCAGTGAACAGTATCTAATGAAGGGTAATACACTGCAAATAGAGATCATGCAAATTGAACTCACAATCCATGTGTATATCAGTACAAGATCATTATAGGCAGCAGTTTTGAAAGGATCACACTTACTGTACTGGAAGAATGCAGAAAATGGAGTGAGTGAAGGATATGACAGGAAAGGTTGGATGGGTGTCTGAGGACAGCTTCTGTGAGTTCACTTTGATCTTGAATGAGATGGAAAGCTCAGAGGATTTCATGTATTGGGGTGACATGATCTGCTTATGATTTAAAGAGAACATTATTTCTTTTAGCCTCATGGAAACATTAAGTATACAAAGACAAGAGTATAGGACACCAAATAAGCAGGACCATAACTTTCTCAGAACACATATAATTAAAACACTAAATGTATAAAACAAAGAAAAGTTATTAAACGCTGCAAAGGAGAAATACCATGTCACATATAAAAGCAGACTCATTAGAACAATACTTAACACTTCAACAGAGACTCTTAAAACCAGAATGGTCTGGAAAGGTGTTCTACTAACTCAGAGAGACTACAGATGGCATCCCAGACTACAATACCAACAACTATATATTACAGTTGATGGAGAAAGAAAATCTATGATAAAATGAAATTTAAACAATTTCTATCATGGATTTAGATCTACAAAAGGCATTAGTAGAAGGTTAAGTTCTATACCAAACTATACCCAAGAGGACACAAAGAATAAACAATTCCAGGACAGTTAAGCAAAGGAAGAGGAAGAAAATCTCAGACCATAACACCATAATAATGAGAATCAATAAACAGTATCCATTAATAAGTTTCAATATTATTTCTCTCAATTCCCCAGTAAAAAGACACAGTCTAAGAGATTAGGTTGGAAAATAGGATTCATCTTTCTGCTGCATTTAAGAACCATACCTCGCCATCAAGGATAGACATCATTTCAGGTTAAAAGATGAAAAAGGGTATTGCAAAGAAATGGACCCAAAAGCCAGATGGTGTAGCTATTTCAGTGTTAGACGTAATAGACAGAAAATTATGTAAAGAGGATATTACAATGTAAGCATTCATGGACCAAACACAAGGGCACTCAAGTTTATAAAAGAAATACTACAGCAGCTTAAATTACAGATTGACTCCCACACAATGATGGTGGATGACTTCAGCACTTTACTGTCACCAATGGGCAGGTCATCCAGACAAAAACAGAGAAATGCTGGAGCTAAATAATGTCATAAATCAAATGGACCTAGCAGATACTTACAGAATATTCCATCCAAAGACTAAAGTATATACTTCCTTCTCAGACACTCATACAACGTTCTCCAAAATTGTCTACATAATAGGACACAAAGGAAATCTCAACAGGTACAACAAAATTAAGACGATGTCCTGTGTCATTTCTTACCATCACAGATTAAAGCTGTATACCAACAAGAACAGAAGCAGAAAGCATACAAACTCCTGGTTACTGAACGACTTATTACTGGGTGAAACGAGGAAGACAGAAGTCAAGAACAAAATTTAAAACTTTTTAGAACTGAATGGAAATGAAAGCACAACAAACCAAAACCCATGGGACACAATGAAGGTGGTTCTAAGAGGCAGGTGCATAGTATTGACTACATCTGAAAACTGGTAAGGTCTCATATTACTAATTTAGTAACACACCTGAAAGATAGTGCCCTAAAGGAGTAGAAGGGAAGAAATAATCAAACTCAGGTCTAAAATCAATAAAAATAGAAATAAAAAATGTTTTAAGAAGTAATGAAGAGTTGAATATTTGAGATTAACAAACCCCTAACCAAACTAACTAAAAGACACAAGAGACTAAAAATAATAAAATTAGAGGTGAAAGAGGGGATATTATAACAGACAGCAAGGAAATTCAAACAATCATAAGTATATCATTCCAGAATCTGTACTCTTCAAATCTGGAAAAACTAAAAGAAATGGATCAATTTACACACACACACACACACACACACACACACACACACACACACATACATATATCACCAAAGTTAAATTAAGGTTAAATAAGCAATATAAATAATCCCCAGTAAAAATAGAAACAGTAATTAGAAGTCACTAAACAAAAAAATCCCAGGTCTAGATGTGTTCAGTGCAGAACTCTACAAGATCTTCAAAGAAAAATTATCTCTAATGCTCCACAAACTACACATTGAAGCAATATTTCCTAATTCTTTCTAGGAAGTAACTATTAATCTAATACTAAGTTACACAAAGACTCAACAATAAAAGAAAATTATAGATGCAAAAACTCTCAACAAAATAGTTACAAAATCAAAGAATATAAATAGATTACATACCATGATCAAGTAGGCATTATCTCAGAGATTTGTGTGTGTGTGGGGTTCAACATAAACAAATCAATAAACATAATATATCACATAAACAGACTGAGAGACAATAAACACTTGATCATCTCACTAAATGCAGAAAAGGCCCTTGAGTAAACCCAAGTTCATGATAAAAGTCCTGGAGAGACTATGGATACAAGGGACATACGTCAGCATAATAAAGGCAGTTTGCAGCAAGTCTCCAACAACATCCTAAATGAAAGGAAACTGAAAACATATCCTGAAAAACAAGGAGCAAGAATATCCACTGTTTTCATACCCATTCAATATAATATTGAAGTCTTAGAGAAATAAGAAAACTGAAGGAGAAATATATATATATGAAAAGAAGAAATCAAAGTAACTATTTTTACAGATGACATGATTGTATAACATTCTACCAGGAAATGTGTCAAACATAAATTCTTCCAACAAAATAACAAGATACAATATCAACACACAAAAATCAGTATCAAATGACATGCATACTGAGAATGAAATCAGAATAAAAGCATCTTTCATATTTGTATTCATGTATATATCTCTATATACATATATATGTATACATATATATGCATTTATTATACATGCACATATGTATATATTTCTCTTTATATACATATATATATATATTTATACACATATGTATGTATGTATGTTTGGATAACTCTAACCAAGCAGTGAAAGACTTATACAATATAAATTTTAAGACCCTGAAGGCAGAACCTTTAGAAGACACCAGAAAATGAAAAAACCTCCCACGTTCATGCACTAATAGGATTCATATTGTGAAAATAAAGGGAAAATGACCAAAATATATTATATGAAAAAATAATTTTAAAAAGCATAGCATTATTCTCCTAGGAATATGTATAAGGAAGGAATATATATGGAAACAAGAAAACTTGAAGTCTGGATTCTGCCAGTGTCTGGGACTCAGATGAATATCAGCTGACTAGAAATGGATACTGAAGAGATGTTACCATTGAGGCCAAGGGAGAACCAAAAAAAGATGAGAATTAATGGACACTTCAATGCTGTGAAGAAAATGATATACGAAACTGGAAGAGTGATTGACTTGTCAAGTATTTTTTGAGATCTTCAGTGAGGTGCTGAGTTAAAATGGAGTTTGAGACATGGCAGACATTGACTTGTTTATTATATCTGGATGATAAAATATAGCATCATAGACAATCTGGGTAGCTTTCAAGTTATTCCATTTAATGTATGTATTGATCAGCATTTCTCATATGACAGTCTCTTGCTTTCAGAACGTGTATGTATGATTGTGAAATAATGAGGTGTCAAAAGAGATATCCTGGAATGGGTAATTCCACAGCATTTCGGTATCTCCTTGAAATCTGCTTGTGAGGCTGCTTCTGTGTCCCTGTTTCAGGCTTCTTTTCAGAATTGTTTATTTTATTTTTTTTTAAGCCACACAATAAAAGACCCATAGTACTTGCAATTAAACTGTTAGTCATGTTTTGGTTTAAAAACTTTTCCTTTAGGCTTTGGGAATACTTCCAACATCAAACATTAATTCAATATGTACTACCTGCCATTATTGATATGTTCTAAAATAAAGGATGCAGACCATAGTGGTTTGAATGCGAATGGCTCTCGCAGACTCCTAAATTTGAAAGCTTTATTCCCAGCTCATGAAATCCTTTGGGAAGAGTTAGGAGGTGTGGTCTTGTTGATGTAGGTGTGTCAGCATGGGTGAGAATTGTGGTTTCAAAAGTCTTGAACAATTCCCAGTGTCCTCTTGCTGTCTCCTACTTGGAATTCATATGTGATCACTTAACTATTACTGCCATCATGACTTTGTTCTGCTATCAGGGATTCTAACCCTCTGGAGCCATAAGCCCAATTAACCATGTCTTTTATAAGTTCTCTTTGTCATGATGTTTGGTCACAGAAATAACTAAGATCCTGGTTCTGAAGAAAGGAATATGGAAGAAATTTCATTACCTACACTATCAATAGGATAAAGATTTTTCTCTTTTAGTAAAGATACCTTCTTTTTGTAAAAAGTTCTGGGGTTTATATATGTGTGACAGGCAAAACCATAATACTTCTCCAACATTACATTTCCTCATGTAGCATGATTATAGTGTTCACATTACTATCTTCTTCGAGATTCGTATTTATTCTACTTTTGTTATAAGGCATGGATTATCACCGATAACCTATACATTTCCAGTTAGTAAAGAAAGGCTTCTAGTTAATCCATGTTTAAAGATTAAGCCAAGTATATCTGTCAAGTATTTATTCTTTGACACAGAAGGAATTTAGAAATTGAATATCCATGCTCTCTCTGGAATTCTCTGGGAATGGTAATAGCTCAATGCCAAAACAATGTCATTATTCAAATGAGAAGTGAAATGAAACTGGTTTTAATCCTATATTGAAGAATTAATACATGAAATCATTTTGATGTTCCTTTTGTAAAATACAATGATGATAATGTTTATTAGTGTGCCAGCTTTCTGTTAGTATAACAAAGTATCTGAGCTAACCAACTTTGAGAATTAGAGAACATTATTTTGACTCAATTTCAGAATATTCAGTATATGATCATTTGGGTTTGCTGCTTTCTGTCTGTGAACAGGCATATGTTATGTTAGGGAACTTGTGATAGGTTGACTCTTCTACTTCATGTTGGTAGGAAATGAGGAGTGAGAAAGAAGAGGGAGCAGGTACTCCATTCTCCCCTAGAGCACATCCTCAACTACCTAACTTGTCTCTACTGATCATGAATGAAACTATTAAGATATTAGTGTATGCATCTTTAATTATGATCTTTTTTCATGCTATCTTTATTTCAGTATTTCTTGTTTTAGGTATCAACGTTTTTATCTTTTATCTCATTTTTCATTCATTGGCTCCTATTTTTAATTTTTAATTATTTTTATATACATTTTTTCTTTGATTATATTTGTTAAAGTTAAAAGCAAATGGTTAAGTATTAATTATAATTGAGTTCAGTGTGAAGTATTATGTGGTAAAGGCAGACTCAGAATGAAAGATCTGGAATGTAATTGAAGAAATTTGCAATATAGCGCAAGGAGATAGTTGGCAATTATCAATGAAAGGAGTGATGATACATAGCGCAGATAATGTGATTTACCAAAAAAGTAGCAGATTTCATTATTTAAGTTATTATTTTTAGCATCCACAGTAGCCTCAAAGAGATAAACTTGGTAGAATTTCAGCAATATCTCCTTTCTACTTCTGAGAATATGGGCCAATATTGAAGTGCAGATGAGCATCTGGAGAAGAGAAGGAAGCAAAGCATGGAGTACAGTCATTGGACTGGCTCATCAGTCACCAAATGAACCAGAAGTTGGCTGAGTGTGTTTCTAAACTTCACATATTTGTTTGTCATTGTACCTCTGGGGACTGGAAATGTTTCATCTCATATCTTCATGAATTTTGATAATATTGATAGATGAATAAATGTTTCTCATAAGTTCATCATTTGTGTTTCTACCATCACTCCTGTACAAGAGGATCCAGCCTTCTCCTTTGATCTCCACAGACACACATAAACATGCATCCAGCCAAGAAACTCATGCCCATAAAAATGAATTAAAAATGAAAAGCTTATAAAAGTATCCAGTTTTATAAGCTGTCATAGAAGCTGAGCAATCAAAGATTCAAGAAACAAGAAAGTGCCATAGATGTCTCTGGATTTGTCATGAAGAAGGCAGAAATGAAGCCAGACTGTAGGTTACCACTGGGGCCAGAGGCATGAGGTGGAGGTCAGTTACATACAAAGTCAGACAATATGAGTATTCTAGAAAAATGAAAAAAGAAAAGCTAGGAAAGGAGTTAGAGAAAAAAAGGTGTTACGTTCTCAAAGAAACTAGTGACCATTTAAAGGAGTAAATAGTTTATGAAGAAGCTAGACATGAAGTAAACACAAACCATCAAGATGAAAAGATGCAATGTCTCTCAGGAGTGGGGCTTTATAGCTGGGAAGTTGGCTTTGCAAGGGACCAGAGCCACTTCTTGAGGAGAGGAGATTTTCAAAGGGAGGGTAAGAAAAATGATACAATCAATGCCAAATCTTTGGAGCTACTCAGTGAGAATTGCTTGGGGATGGATAATGACATGGGTGCTAAGATTCCATATTGTTAGACTATTAGAATCTGAGGGTACCATTAAGATAGAAGCTCACAGAATGGCCTGCAGGAAAAACCGACCTAATCTTAAACAACAAATATCCTAATAAAGATCTTTTGATATGATGAAAAGTCTGCTACAAAGAGCCTTAAAATAAGTGTCAGTATAAATAGTTTACAGTTGTTTGTTTAGAACAAAGATCTGATCGTGCTGACTCAAGGCTGAAATTTTAGCAGAGGCCATGATTAGCAAAAGTTTGAGTTCAGCTTGGGATCCATACTTAGGTCTTGTCTCAAAAACCACCAATAAATAAACAAATGAATAGACAAAGAAATAAAAGCTAAATCCATACTTATTATGTAAACTGATAACATTTGTGTCCTGAGAGCATCCAGAGTAATTAAATAGGAAATTAATAGGTAGAAAGTAAATTAGGCTATTAGCTATCTGTAGAGTAGCAAATTAACTAGAGAAAATAAGAATAATTTAAATTCTATTTCAGAATCACCACAAATGAAACAAAATCTAAATGATATTGAGAAAAATATTTTTATTCAGTATGAAAACAAATGGTTACTATTTTTCTTTATAAAAATTCTGATATTTATGAAACAAAGTCATCACTAAATAAATGGAGACAATATAAACTAATTTATCTTAAAAGAAAAACAAATAGATGTTAATTAAAAAGAATAATAAATCTCATATTACCTAAAACAAGTTAACACATAGATACTTTGGGGGTGGATTGATGGGCAGGGTCTTATATAGTCTAGGCTGGATTTGACCTCAGATGTTTATTATCATGGTCAGCATAAATACTTTAATATGTTTTTAAAATTAGTTTAAAGACTTAAAACTGTCATCTAAATTTATATATCTATGCTCACAGATTAGTGCAGCTCCCAGTCCTCATCAGAGAAGTTTCTTTTTGCAGTGGATGGAGGTTTAAATAGAAATCAACAGCTAATCCAGTTGCAGGAGATAAATGTGTGTGGAGTACTCTGCACCACATGGGATATCACACCCTC
This sequence comes from Mastomys natalensis, assembly GCA_021653895.1. Taxonomy (NCBI): domain Eukaryota; kingdom Metazoa; phylum Chordata; class Mammalia; order Rodentia; family Muridae; genus Mastomys; species Mastomys natalensis. The sequence goes on from JAJTUV010000037.1 coordinate 2,552,446, forward strand.
CCCCAAATTCAGGATCCATCTTGGAAAATGGGGAAGAAGGTGTGAACAAGCCAGAGACTGGCAAGCACAGGACTGAATTGGTGTGCTGTAATATGAGCTCATGGTACATGTGCATGAGCTGCACAAGATCAAGCCAGTGGGTAGGGGACTGTAATAGCTTCCTCTTCCTAACTGAAGAATGATGGATAATTGATGGCTTCCTGATGAGGAGATCAGGGTATAATCAAATTACTTTCATTTCCAGGAATAAAACAGATATCTGCCTGAAAAGTTATTACTAGTAGTGATGATGCATACTAGTAATAATTCATGTCCTATAAATTAAAAGTGCAAGCCATATGACTGTTTTAAAGGTTGGTATTTGATATTATTTTGGGGTATGGGGTAGTAAAATATTCTTTGTGATAAGTTAACGTTACTAATGCATGTTCATGCAATATTAAGGGCAAGTAAACAGTCACCAATTACATATACATTAATAATATTGTGACTGTGACCCTGTTGTCCTTAAAGAAGCATGTTGATATGAATCCTTATAATAAGGAATTTTTCAGTCTAGAAAGTCAAGGGAGTCCTACCTGAACAACTAATGGTTAAATTCTGACCTGTGGGATGATGTTTCGGTGCTTTCTGGGGAGCATAGAGAGACCCGCGGCATCAGGAGACAAAGCACAGAAACAACTGTCTTGTACTTAGAGCCTGTCTCTGAATTTTACCAATGCTTGTGCTAATGCCATTTCAAATGATATTTGCACAAGTGTCAAAGTTAGTGGAGATAACCCTCTTGGTCTCTGTAGGAATTACGAATTCCTAGGTCTCATTAGAATTAGTTTGAAAATTGTAATTCCTTAAAATGATATGAGATCATTTTTGTTAAAATAAGAGAACACTGTTATAAGTCACATTATAGAATATTTAACTCAAATTTTATACTGGATATTGAAGAAAAAAGTAGAATCATTTGGATATTCTTTGCACTTTTAGTTTTTTGTTTTTAATTTTTTCACAAACATATGTATGTGTATGTAATTTAATTATATAGCCTTATGATCCCTTTTCATTCCTTTCCTCTCACCAAACCCCTTCTTCCCAACAAGTCCCCCTCCTCCTTTCTTATCTTTGTGTGAGTATGTGTGATTCACTGTGTTCAATTACTGTTACAAGTTACTAGTGGCTAAACTATGGAAGAATATTGCACTCCCTCCACTAGCAGCCACTAATTGTCCCTTAGGTCCTCATGATCCCCTCCCACATCATGCTGACATAGTGATTGGCCCAATTGTGGGTACATCTATGCAGGTAGCTACTGTTACTATGAGTTCACGAGTGCAATAGCTGTGTTAGAATACAATATTTGATAACACTCTTGGTGTCCAGCTCTTACATTGTTTCTGTCACCTGTTCCCTGAGGCTTGGAGGGCTCAGGGGTTGGTAGATGATAAGAGTGTCCTGTTTAGGATTGAAACTCAGTAGTTCCTTTTCTTAGCACTTGACCTGTTATGAATCTATATAGTAATTGTTGCCCACTGCAAAGAAAAGCTTCTATGACAGCTGAGAGGCACACTAGATATAAGCATAAATATTTAAAGGACAATGTGACATTATGTCCGTGTAGGAAAAAAAACCGAGTTCTGCCTAGGCCTCTTTAACAGTGATCTTATGACCATGTTTTTAGTACCAGTTTTGAATTTCTCCCATGGGGTAAGAATAAAACCCAATGAGAATGAAATTAGTTATCATCCCTAGCAGCCAGGCCACAGTTGCAGCAGTGGATACCTCTTCTTCATGGACTGCTGTTGTAGTCTGTAGATGGCTAAGACCTTTTCGATGACTTTTCACCCTCTGGAACCTGTGTAGCGCTGTCTGGTAATCTGAAAGCTAGCTAGCAGTGGGGAGCTTCTCAGCTCAGTTCTAGCTTTGTCCCTCTGTTCTGTATCGGAAGCATGTGGTGTCTTCAGCACTTAGGACCTTGTCGTCTCGTTTTGGTGGACAGTTGAGAGCAATAGCAATGCTGTCCTGCAAAGTTCCATGTATGATTTGTCTCATTTAAAATTACCAAGTTAGCCTTCCCATCTGACAACAGCTTTTCAGTTTTTATATTTAGCACTTTAAATAAAATCACAAAATTCATTTAACACATAAGCATTCTAGAGAATCACAAAAATATATGAACTGAGACATTATACTGTTTTTTTTTTCCTCATCATTTTCTTCACATATAACATTTGAAACACATATTTCTTTGATTTTAATATTGGATCAGGATGATCTTTGCATATAATATCCGTGTGCAAAGTGTAAGTATGCATGTCTACACTAGAGATGCTGAGAACTGGTCAAAAAAAGAGATTTTGGCCATGTGTAGTCATAATATAAGTCCTTACATTAAAATAGTCTTATTCATTTGTATTTTAAACTATTCTATTGGATGACAGACAATATCTTATAAATCAGCCAATTATTTTTTTCTTAAGAGCACTCACTTGTTAATATATGTAAAAAATTGAGAAATGGACTTATTTCTTTACATACACTCTCAATTTTATTCATTTTACTGCTTGGTAGAGGAACGTAAATTATGTAATTTTCTTATAGCAAGAATTTCAAGGCACTGAAAATGTTTTGTAAATTTGAGTATGTATGAGCTCGTATGGTTTTCATTATGATTGTATACTGATTGTTCAAATCTTTTGTTTCAGAAAAAGGATTTTTTTGTCCATTATTTTAATTTTTATGAATTTATCAAATAAAAATGATGTCATCAAATAAAAGCAGTCTCCTCTCGTTCCCTTTCTACTAATTACTTCTCAGAAAGATAATCCCCTTTTAAATTAAAGATACTATCCATGAATCTGAATAACGTTCCTTGGCCTTTGTTTGATTTGTTGGATGCCTGGCTCATCAGTGGCCACCCAGAGCACAGATTCATTTTTAGCTTTAGAGTCTGCCAAGTCAGCTTTTCAGCTCCCCGTGCTAACTGAATTTTATGTACAGACCATAAACTATATGTTGAATCTATTCAGATAAAATGTGTCAGTTTTTATGCTCTTTTACATAGGGTATAATATTAACTTCCCACATCCACACACACTTAGTCTGATGCATTGTGAGGTTAGCGGGTAGTTTAATGGTTCCCTTGCTTTATGTCTTCCTAGCTGAGCATTAAGCTGTCTCTATCTAGTATTTTATTTTTTCGTATACAACTTCACTGGCAAGACTTTGTCAGTTGGCTAATTTGATTGAAATCCAGTGCCATAACTGTGTTAAGAAAGCAATTCCTCTTTGGCTAGACCCTATCATCCCGTGTGTGTGTGTGTGTGTACATGTATGTATCTATGTATGCATGTATGTATGTATGTATCTTTATTTTACCTTTTTTCATGAGTTGAAATTAGGATTCATAATGCATATCTTGTATTGCCTTGAGGTTCAGTCATTCACTTGTCTAAGAGACTTCCTGGAATTTCTGACACTGGGAAAAACAGATATAATGGGCAAACTGTTAGCTCAAAAGTGGCAAAGAACTTAACTTTTTCGAGTATAAGCCATCCAAATCACTGCTTTCATGCAAAACCAAGGCTAATTTAAACATATGACAAATAGTGACAACATTTGCTCTGACAATGAACCATATTTCTAATCTCTTTATTCTATGTGTTAGGAAATTGCTATGCATTTGTTATTTTACAGAAGCTCTGAGCACATATAGAATGCTCTTATTCTGAGCATCTTTCTCTGTGGTAGCCAGTTCCATGACAAGCTATGCTAGCCTGGCAAGGAAGAAAACTTTGTATGTTTGGACATTCTGCTAGCTATGTAAAAGGCCAGATTTGACTGCAAGCATCAGTGTGTCCTCACTAGAATATATTTCCAATTGACATCTGCTAATTACTATATGTAAGTCCTTTCTAAGTGCTTTACATATAGTAACCCGTTTGTTTTCATAGCTCTTTGAGATTTGATGTCACCCCCATTGAAGAAGATGAAGCACAGAGAAATGCTGTGAAGCTCTAAGGTAGCACAAGAATAACAGAGCCAGGGTTTGGATGTAGGTAACCTGGTGCAAGCTGTGTTTAATTCCTGTGGTATGTTTCTTCTTGGTCCGAGAATGAGATATAAACCTGAAGCATTAGGTCAAAGAGGAGAACGGTGGGTAAATATCAAAATTTAAAAGTCCATGCTGCCCAGAGGAGCATCATGGTTCTGGTTCTGATAGCATACTGCTCTCGGTTGCTGCAGCTTCCTCAACATGGGAAACCCTTTCATGCACCATTACTTGGATCTTTGTGATGGTTCTCAATACATATGAAATTTTCCCAATTTTTATTTTTAAAAAAATGAAGCTTGTTTTCAACCATCAATGGTAATATGACATTCTTGTAGCTTCAAATAAAGCCCAGAGAATAGTTATTCAGTAAATATTTTGTTTTTCCAACCTTATTTTTTCTCATTTTAGCAGTGGAGATATTTAATCTCAATCTCTCTCTCTCTCTCTCTCTCTCTCTCTCTCTCTCTCTCTCTCTCTCTCTCCCTCCTCCCTCCCTCCCTCCCTTCCCTCCCTCCTCTTCTCTTTCTCTCTCTCTGTCTGTCTCTCTCTCTCTGTCCCCATACGTAGCTTACATATAATCTATATATCTATATCACACACACAGTATATTGCTTTTTGTATAAGGGAGAACACACTAAAACCTGTGTTATCAAAGCTAACAGTTTCAATTGTCCTGTGTTGTACCATTTCATCCTCTTATAAACAATTGTTTGAATGAGAGTGGCCTCAACAGGCCCATATATTTTAATGCTTGATCCTAGATGGTGGAACAGTTTTGGGAAGTATTAGGAGTTGTGTTTTTGGAGAAGGTGTGTCACTGGTAGTGGTATTTGAGATTTCAAAAGCCTATGCAAGGCCTAGTCTTGCTCTCTCTATGTTCAACTTGCAGATCAGGATGTAAGATCTTAGTGATCCACTTCCATGTCTCCCCACCTGATAACATGTTCCCTGACATGGTTGTGCACTCACCCTCTGAAACTATGAGCATAACCCTAATTAAATGCTTTCTTTTATTAGTTTTCTTGGTCATGGTGTCTCTTCACAGCAGCAGAAAAGTAGCTGAGACAACCATGACCACTAAAATATATTTGTTTCCATTTTTTTCAGAGGCAAGAATATAAGCCTCAGAGAAGTGGAGTCACTTGTACAAAGTTCCAGAGCTAGGAAACGTTAAATGTGTGATTCACACATCAGCTCCACTGAACTTCCCCCATTGCTATTGTCATTTTATATTCCATTACTAATGAAATATAAATAACATTTCAAAGAAGGAAAACCTGTAACAGCAAAGGGCTATCACATGCTCATTAGAGAATGTGCCTAAAGCAGTTACTGGACTACAGCTGTTGCCAATACTAAAATAATGGGATCCCTTTCCTGTTACCACTATTATCTCCTTTACCTGACACTTTATCCTGAGAACTGAAGGTCCACACACCATTCCAGTCCTCTCATTCCTTCCTAGTTGCTGTGGCTTGCATCCAAACACACACCCTTGCCTTCTTCATCTCAAAGGATTTAATCTCAGGTTCTGCATTTCAATCAAAGTAAATATAGTTCTAATGCAAGTATTGCTGTGTATTTTCTCAGGCTAACCTGTGTATTTAAAGACGTGGGCAGCCATGTTGATAGAGTCTGTGAAGGTCGTCACCCATTAAGCATAAATCCTAGCTTATAATTATCTCTAACTACCATCTACCAAAAAGGCAAGATGAAATAGAATTTTTCTTACACAAGATTTCCTGGCAAGTAAGTTTTGCTACTATCTGTGCGAGAAAATATATCTCTGTTTGCTTAAGGTCATACTGTTCCCTCTAAGAATGCAATTATACCCACTTGTAACGTTTATATGTGCTCTGAGGATAATCAAGGTGCCAACATATTCTGTACTGCGATAGAAATCTCTTTTCTCTTTTCCCCATTGGAAACACAGCCGTACTGCATAACCCAGGCGTCCCTTCCTCATGAGCTCACATTAAAGGTGCGTGTCATCTTGCCCAGCTTCTTTCTGTGATTAAGTCAGGATAAGACAGGATAAATTCCTCCCTCTGTGAATCAATAGTGCTAATGCTTTCACACTGGGAAATCCTTCCCTGTAGTTAATGTCTGAGAAGTATCCAGTCATCTCAGTATAGCCCAGGCATCAATATGTTTTGGAAGACTTTTCTAATTCCAACTTAGAATTCACTCATCTATTTTTGTTTATCTCTGGCACCTTAGATCTTAGAAGAGACCAAAGCTGTTGCTCTTCTGCTTCTGCTTCTGTTTCTAGGTGGTTCTCAGCCTTCTAGAGCACTAGATGGTAAGGGCGATAGATAAAACAGGTGGAACAAGATGTGATTTTCTTTGTGTACTTTGGTTCTGGTCAAACTAGATTAATTAGAATTATAAACTTTGTGACACTCAGATATAGCTTGACCTTTTTTTATAGATGGTGAACCCCCCCCCCCTTTTTTATTCTGCTGCACAGATGTATTCCAAACTGACTCAGCTTTTAGATAAAGCTCTGGTTTAGATGTGAAGATGGTTTAGGTACTTAACCTGTATGGGTTCATTTACATTGTGGCATAGCTATCAAAAGATGGGGTGCTTGGTTCTAGGAGTGAAGATCTGCCTTCAACAAAATCCTAACTTAGCTGAAAAAAAAAGTCCTAGCTTTATGTGTTTAACCATAAGGCTTCACAGGACTGTTAGCCTAACTTAGATGTTTCTAGGAAGAAGTGTTGAACAGGATGGTGGCACAAGCCAGCAGTCACAGCACATGGAGGATGTCCCTATGCTTATCCTCATATATGGCTCAGAATAAGAGTGAGGAAGGACTCTAGGTTGTGTTTGATGTCATTTTTTTAATTCTGTTAGTCAGTCTATTCAGATTTATTGGAGGTAGAATGTTAAATATATCTTTGCCAAATATGTTTACCTGCATTATTTTATATAAAATTTCACATCTATTATTTAAATAATCCATATTTTCAAATATGAGACTACATTTTAGAATGCTTGTTCTTTAATTATAACACCTTGATTCATAACTTTTCTATTATAATGTCAATTTTTAAAAGCACCAATTTGCTGAATGGCCATTTTAAATTGTTCTTAGTTCCCTAATTTATTAACCAATGGAAACAGGTTTTTTAGGGGCAAGATCTTGTGAAGACAATTGACGGGCTGCTCTTTGTGGCTTCTTTGCTTTACTTGAATTTTCTTTTTTTATGATTTCATAGATGAGTCAACTTCTTAGTTTTTTTCTACTACGTGTCTGAAATGATTTTTCCAGGAATTAACTCTAATAAAGCAGCCTTAACTCATTCCAGCTGTTTGAATGGTAGCAGGGAAGATGTTAAGAATTTTTCTGATTCATCCAGAGTTTGGTTTTCCCACAGTATACTCAGAAGAGGTTTGGGCTCTTAGGAGAAGGAAAGAAACAGATCGCCATGCAGGAGGCTTCAGCACAATGCCATGCACACCTGGGAGTTGTACAATGGAGTTGGCTCTTCAATGAAGAAACAGGTTAGCCTTGTCTGCCTCCAGCTCAGACACAGTTTGTGAAGAAGGACAGGTTCTCCAGAGAAGGGAGCAGGAGGAGGCCACTGGAGTCAGTGTGTATCAGAGCTTTCAATCATTGCTAAATAAAGTGTAACTATTAGTTACAGAGCTAGACATGTAAGAAAAGCACAGGCAGCTCTTTTAACCCGAGAGGAAAATACCTGGAATTATTATTGTGTTGGGATAAATTTCACATAGGCAATAAAGACCAACAGGAAGGAATAGCTATTGTCTGGGTGTTAGAAATGAAAATCTTTCTAAGCACAGGGTATGAATTTGTAAATTTAGGGAGCATGGCATGTGGTAATGGTGGATGCTAAGACTGGATAAAGGCTTCTGCCCTTAAGACTTGAGAGAAACACAAAGGCAAACAAGTTTAGGTCATAATCCATCTTCAAATTGCCAGAGATAGAGTTCAATGAAATTCAATTCTGATAATATGAGCAAAGGGAAATATTGAAGATTGCATATATGTTTACAATTTCCAGACTTAAAGAAAAATAAGTAAGGGGCTAGCTTAGGTAGAGGCAAGAACTAGGCATACATGTGGATTAGGGTATTCGGATCAGCTGAAAAGTCTCAGTATAGATATATCATTAGAATATAATTAAAATCTTTCAGCCTGAGCTTCATGCAGTTGGGCTTAAGAGTTTTATCCGAGAAAAAGAACGATTTGTTGAAAATCTTATCATAGGTGAATTGAATATACTATGATTGATGCTCCTGACAAGATACTAACCAAGGACATGGTACTGAAGTCCAAGAAGTATTAGGGTGCTGTTACTAAAACACGGGGGCTTGGGTGGATGCTTACGAAACAAATCATCTATGTTCCCACTATAGAGGGTGTGCATTGCACTTTGATTTTATTCTAAGTATGACATGATGAGATAACATTGTATGTGGGAACAGGATGAACAAGTACGCTTGGTGACAGGAGAGTCTCTAAAGGTTGACTAGGAAAGGGATCTAACAGGTAGGGAGTGGCAGGGGCAATAAGCCATGTCTAGACTGGTATCATGAAGACAGCCTAGATAGAAGCAGGAGACTAGTGTCCCAGAGATCAAGAACGGAAGACACCAGGTAAAACCAGTCAGGCACGAAGCATAAAGTGCCTTCCAGGCAAGGCCAGAGACAGTGCAGTCACATACATTTTGGAATGAACAGAAAATGCTAAAAAAAAAAAAAAAAAAAAAAAAAAAAAAAAAAAAAAAAAAAAAGGTGAGAGCAGCAGGGATGGAGGAAAAGGCAGAGATCTCTAAGGCTACCTTCTACAACTGCAGGACTGAGATCAGAGAGCATCAGAATGACTGACACTTAAGCCAGGGTTTGATTTCTACAGGTTTGATGTTCTCCTGTGAGATCTGTGTTGGTTCTCTGATTGTTGTGCTGGTGAATTAGCTTTCCTATCAAGCTGTTATCACCTTCTATCTTTTCTTATGGAGCTTGTTTTTTTTACACTTCATAGTGATTTTGAAGTGTATTTGTGGTGAACTGTGTCTGCTACCACCTTTGGGAGGCACACAGGGTACTAAGATAAGAAAGCACGAGGCTCCAGGCTAAGACACAGATGGGAGGAGGAAACTATTAATGGGCAAACTCTCTAGCCAACCAGATAGAGGAGGAACAGAGACTAACATGACTTTTAACCAAGATCAAATCGGAAATGAATGATAAAGTTAGGACCTTTGCACAGGGACTTCATGGCACTGTGTCACACATGCACACATATCTCCTTACTAAAAAGTGGCATAAGCAGGCTCTATAAACAAGGCAACCAACCTTCTTTGTGTCCAGAAAGAGGGTAATAGGAGTAGCCAGGATTCACTCCCGACCTATTCAGGCCTTTCTCTAATGCCTTAGTTTTTCCCTCCCCCTCCTTCTCCCTCTCTTCTCCCTCTCCCCCTCCTACACACACATATGTCCCTCCTCTCTCTCCTCTCTCTCTCTCTCTCTCTCTCTCTCTCTCTCTCTCTCTCTCTCTCTCTCTCCTCTCTCTCGGATCCTGAGAGTTGCTTTATGTGCCATCCTAGCCAATACAATGAACTGTTGGTTCACTGAGAAACCCTGTCTCAAGGAAACAAAGCAGAGAGAATAAGGTACCAGATGTCCTGCTCTGGCCTCTGTGTGCAAGGCCATGTAAACACACCACACAAATGAAGAGGAGAGAGAGCGAGAGCGAGATCGAGAGCGAGAGGGGAGAGAGAGAGAGAGAGAGAGAGAGAAAGAAAGAAAGAGAGGGAGGATATCATTGACTCAATCTATGGCCTGTCCCTTCATCCACACAAGCATAGACTTCTGCACACAAGTATATATACATAAATCAGAAAGAGGGAAAATGCATTTGAGTTAGATTCTTGAATGGAACGTTGAGCCATTGTGTGCTCTGCCTGGGACATCACATATCCTCAGGGCAGTGGGAATTCACCCATGAAGTTCTTGATTAAGGAATTGTAGATAGATAAGGTAGATAAGGCATTGTTTAGGCATTTAAATTTGTTTCTGCCTAACTAATCAGCTACATTACTGATGTTTCAATTATTTCAAATTGTCCTAAATACATGCACTTATTTTTACCAGGTCCCAAATTGGTTGTAATGCCGAAATGATAGCAATAATGACTATAATAATTCCAACATTTTTGGTGAGAATTTGAATATGAAAAATATAATAATAAGTACAGTTGAAAATGTGCCTTTAAAAGAGATATGATTTAAAGTTACAAATTGCTTTGGTATTTTAAGATTAGTTTTCCTGTTTCCTTGTGGAGTTCTGTTTGACTGTCAGTAAATACTGTGATTAAAGTTGGTATTTATTACCTAATTGGCAAAATAACGCTTTGTACTAGCTGGATAGCATTGTATGCAGATTTTGAAAGCTATTCTTATTTTACCCCTGCTCTTCAAGATTCATGAAATTAAGTGACAGATGCACTCAAATGCATTTGAAGACCTATGTGTTGTCAGATCACCACAGAACTGCATCATGCCACACGCTGAGAAGTAGACTCATTCTAAGCCATCTGTCTGACTACACTGTGCAGGACACCCCTTCCTTCACTCTCTAATGGTTCACTTTCTTTTTCTCTTGTAGAAAATTTGCTAAAGGAACTTGAAATAAGCTTGAAATTGAACCTGGCATTTAGAAAGTATTCATTATATCCTATAATACAATGAGCTGTTTGGATTTTTACCTCTTAAAATTTAGACTTGAATTACAGTCTTATGTGTTTTGTTTCCATGTTTAGTTTTTCATAAGCCATCTCATCTCAGCTTTACATTTCCCTCATGTCTGTATTATTATATGTTTGCTAAAACAACCAAGTACTGGGTTTTCCAAAAAATATTTTATGTCACTTCTTTATTTCTTTTTCCCTCCCTCGCTCCCTTCCTCCCACCTTCCCCTCTCTGACCCTTAGGTACAAGAGCTAAGTACATTGGGACTGGGCTCTGTAACTCTGTGTTTTGATTGTTTGTGGTTTTCTGAAAATGTATCCATATGTTACAAAAAGAAGTTTCCTTAATGATGTGTAAAGACTTCACTTATCTGTGGGTATAAGGAGAAATATTTAGAATATAGTTAGGAATTATGCAGGTTTGGTAACTGCAGATTCTCCCCCAAGATCCATGACTTTACTAGACCTGGGTAGCTGGCTAGGTTTTTCAAACTAGGTATAATTTCCCTCTTGTTGAGTGGGTCATTAATCCTATTAGAGAGCTACTGGTTAGTGCCAAGGTATGATTGGCACTATGCATCCTTATGGTTATTGTGTCATGCTGGTTCATGGTGTCATAACTGGGTAGGACTGTTGAGTGATTCCTTTCTTTGAAAGTTTGTGTGGCACCTTCTGGTACCATGAAAGCTGACTAGGAGGATGCATTCATGTCCGTTCCAGCTCAGGGGCCTCTGGACCCTGCATCTAAGTGCACAGTGTCTTTAGCAATCAGATTTTCCTTCAACCAAGGATAAGAGTAATTGCCTCTGGAAAGAGTAAAAGCTTTCTTTTTCTTTGACTCTTCTAATTAGTTTTGATTTTGAGTCTATTTTTGTCAGCTCTTATTATACTGATACCTGCTTTTTTCTTTTGATCACATTTAATTGGAATTCTTTTGTCCAACTTTTCATTCTTAGGTGGTGCCTATCATTAAAACTAAGATGAGTTTCTTGCAGACAGCAGATATATGGGCTTTGTTGTTTGATTGATTCAGTCAGCTTGTGGTTTTGATTGGAGAACTGATGTTAGTGATATTTCAAGTTCTTATTGTAATATGTGTGATAATTATGGTTATTATGCTGTTGATTTTTTATATTGTTGTTTATTTTCAGTGGTACTTTCTGTTTTAATAATTACAGTTTTATATTTCTTTTCACAATCTCTCTGCTAATCTTTTACTCTCCTCAGTCCCAAATGCCTATATTTTCTTTATGTTAGGTTTGCTGTATGTACATTTTTAGGGTGTTTATATAAATTTTCTCTTTCCGTTAGTGATGATGGATAGTTTTTCTGGGCTTATTAGTCTAGGCTGGCCATCATGATCTTTTAGGAATTGAAATACATTACTTTAAGGTCTTTTGGATTTCAAAGCTCCTATTGTGAAATCAGCTGTTACTCTGATCAGTGTTCTTTTAGATACGGCTTGCATTTTTTTTTCTCTTGTAGTTTCTAATACACTTTCTTTGTTATGTTTCCTAGTGTTTTTAACAATGATATGCCATGAGGATTTTATTTTCTAGTTTTGTCTTGTTGGTGTTTTCTGTGCCTCTTTTATCATACGGATTTATCTTTCCTTAGTTTGGGGAAGTATTCAGTGATCTTGTGGAAGATCTGGTCTATGTCATTGACTTAGGATTCTTCTCCTTCACCTATACCTTTAATGTGAATATTTGATTTTTTTTATTATGGTATACTACATTTCTTGTATGTTCCTTTTGTGTGTGGTGGGGGAAAAAGTGTTTAAAAGTAAGTATATTCCTTACTTTTGTGGTCTAGCTCCAACACTTTATTTCTGAGTCCTGATATCTTGATATCCTTTGCTTGATTAATTTTACTTGTGAGCCTTTCCTTTGAGTTTTCTTGTGGAATTATTGGGTTTTTCAAGTCCATCTTCATTTGAGCTTGAGTCCTCTTCAATGCTTCTATTCCCTTATTGAGTTGCATTGTCAAATTCTGGATTTTCTTCTCATTTTGATCAGCCTTATGTTTTGGTTTTCTAGAGCATCACTCAGACATTTATTCTCTTTACTTTTAGTCTTCTATTTCTTTGTTTCTTCTTTAAACTCCTTGAATTCTTTGATGAAGTTTATGATTGCTCTTTTAAATTCCGTGTCCTGGGGTTCCTATAGGTAATTGTGATTGACAAACATTTCTACAGGATTGGTAGATTTTGACAAAAAAGTACTGTCTTAACCTTGCATGTTGTTGGTATTTTGGCAATGAGATCTGGATGTCTGTCTCTTTTATTAGTTCTGCTTCTGTTATTTACGGAGAAGTTTGGGATAAAGGATGCCTGAATGAGTTTCTCCTAGAGGTGTTAAGTGGCTTGAATGGCAGGAAGTCAGGTGGACATAGGGAATTCTGGGCTGGTGTACAAGATAGGCCTCCTGGTCCGAAACCAGATTGTGACAATGGATAGATCTGATTTGATGTGGCTTGGCAGGTGCCCATGGGTTATGGAATAGGTAGAGAGGGTTCTGACAGAAGCCTATAGATTGGATGGTTATAGGTATTGGATGGTAGACTAGGATTTCACTGGGTATCAGACCCAAGACATATATGGAAGATTTTGGAGAAAAGGCATGGTCAGCAAGACACACCAGGCCTGACCCTACAGAAGGACATGGGAGTGCTAGCCAGATGGAAAGGCTGGATGCACTGCAGAAAAGGCCTGTCCTTGATAGTAAATAGAGAGGTCCAGGTGGAAACTAGAGATTGGTTGTGGCACAGGCTGGCTGGCTGGACTGTGTAGTGTATAGATCTGGCTGGTTGTAGAGTAGATGTGCATTAGGCGGTCAAAGAGACTGACTGGGCTAGACCCTGGAAAAGAAGGTCTATGTATTGATATCTTTAAGTGGAGCTAAATCTTACATGAATAATTGTTTTTGTTTTTTTTCCAGGAAACCATCACTAAAGGGCTAGTGTTCAAAAATTACCTTAATGCCATCAAGGTTGGATACTACTGGAAGTAGCCTTTTATTTTATGAGATGGAAGCCTATTTCAGATTCATTTTGGTCCTAAGGTTTCCTGAACAAATGTGTGTTTTGACTAGTTCCTTCCTGCTTATTTGACTATAAACTTTAGCTTCCTACCACTGGAAGTCCTGGATTTAAGTTCTTTTATTTCCTCACTTCACAGCTATCACTCTAAAGTCTAAGTCCTGTGATTGGCATCCTGGATTAAGTTACTTTTTCTCTCTTTCTTTTAAATCCATTTCTGTCTGGGCATTTTCTATAATATCTTCAGACTGTTGTTTTAATTTATCCATGATCATCTAATTGTTTAGTATAATGTTTGATCTCATATAATCTTGCCAATCATTACCAAAGCCACTAGTGAAGACCTAGTTTGCAACCAGGAATTTGAAAAAGGAAAACAAAACAAATAAACAAAACACCTCAAATACAATGAGTGTTTATATGAGTTTAAAAGAAACCACTAATGTGAATCTTTCATGAAGCATGATTGAAACCTACTGTAAAAATTTAATTGAAAAATTCTCTTTTCATGGTCAGGAGCCATGCCTTAGAAAAATAATATTAGGATACTGTCTTCCTGGGGGATAGTTAATTCATTACACCCCATAGCTATTAGAATAGTAAAAACTGCTTTTTTGAATCTTTATATCTTTTTTACCTCATAATTTTATTAAAATCTTTAATTCTAAATATAGTATTGGGGTTGTAGGTATGGATCAATGGTAAAGAGTACTGGATGCTCTTGTAGAGGATCTGGGTTCAATTCCCAGAACATACATGGAAACTAATAACCATCTGTAACTCCAGTTCCAGAGAATCTGATACCCTTCGTAGCATCTATGGCTAATAGGCACATAGATGGTAGACACTCATACATGCAGGAAAAAACAACAAATACACATAAAATAAAAACCATCTTGTAAATATAGATAGTATTTATATTCATTTATCATATTTTATTTTTGAGTGCATACTGTGTGAAAACCAAACTATACTTTAATGCAGAGGAAGAATTCTTAGTACTCTACTATTTCTTTTTAAGATTTCTTAACAATATAAGGGTAAAAATAATTCCTCATAACTTTATATTTTAATATATAACAAGCTCTACAATTTATTGATAACTTATAAATCAATAAATTTTTTTATTTTATTATACATATAGTTATTTATTTTGAGATTTTTTGTAATAAAAGTTGACAACTAATTATAAACTAATCAGAATCAATAATTTTCACATTTTAAGTTCAAATCTATATATTAAAGTATTTTATCTTTACATACGTAAAATATTTTGAAGTTGAAATTGTGTATGTGATGAGTTAAAAATGTGTAGGTGATTGATCAAAATAGTTTAATTCATGTCAGTTTTCCCTTTACTTGCATGTTTTGAAAAACAATGAAAAAGATTTAAAAACTTTTAAAGTTCAGTATTGCATATAAATTCAAATAGTTCTTTCCTCTTACCTTTTATAATTTCAAATTTGAATTATTTTTGTGAGATTTGTGATATTTAGAATTCTATCTTTTTATATTTTCCTTTATTTATATCATTTAAATACTTACATTTTTCTGAAAATATGGTACAAATTACAGGGGATTCCTATATACTTTCACATAACTGGTGGAAACAGAGAACAAGTATCTTTCTTATGCTTATTCTCACACCATTAACCAAATATTTATTAAATAGCTTTATGTCTTAGAAGCTGAGGACACAGAAATGAACCAAACCTGCTGTTCCTCAGGGGGCTGCTGCCCTGACAGGGCTGAAAACAAGGGAAAGACAGTCTTAGATTGTTAACTAGAAAATGCAGCTCTAGATTTAAATAGAGCATGCCGTGGATTGCACCCTTCTAACCCTGTGGCATAGTGGCTTGGGTATGTGGAGAAGTAGGGGCTCTTCTATCTGCCCTTTGTTTGTAAGGAGCTGGAGAGAGGCAGTGGGGAAAACTCATGAATCAATCAACTGTGTAGAACAGCATTCCAATGAGTTGCATAAAAGAGTTGGAAAGAGACTGAAGTTCCTTAATTCATGAATCTCTTAAAAACGGCTGAGGACATGTCTGTTTTGCTATTGCCTAACCAGTTCATGAAAGATCGCTTGACATTTTAGTGCCTCATGTCCATCCTCAAATTATGTTACTCATTGTGTTCATGTTGGATCTTAGAAATCCATAAAAGAATATTATTGTGAATACATGCATGTAGAAATAGGGGAACAGATGGGCCTGGATTTCTGTAAAAATTTCATAGTGTATTCTTATGCAGAGGAACGTAACAAAAAAAAAAACCCTAGCTAAATGTATTCATGGCAAAATGACATGGTTAGTGTCGGTAGGGGCTGTCAGAAATTACTATGTAGGATATTTTTAGTGCAAAGGAGCACCATCATAGTGGCATGGACCCCCTTTGATGTTCTAGATGGCCCTAAACACCATTTGAACAGGCACTAGGATGCAGGATTAAGGGCACACAGACTATATATACTAAGGTTGCCTGGATTAGGTTGCACTTATACTACTTGTTACTTTAGATACAATACTTCTTTGTGCTCTGCTTTTTTTTTTTTTTTTTTTTTTTTTTTTTTTTTTTGTGACAGTAACAATACCTGTCTTGTAGTGTTATTGGGAACATCAAATGTATGTATTAAGTTTTGAGGTGAATGTTGGGCACACAACCAGGACTGCATTAGTGATTAAAAGCTGCCTGCAGCAGATTGCTTCGAGCAGGGAATTGGCTGTGGCTATTTAGATCACTTTAAGATGTCCTTTCTTGGCCCTTTTCCTTTGTAAGATGTGAAGAAGTATTTGGCTTAAGATGCTTAGGGCAGTACTCAGGATGTCTTCAGAGCAACGTCATAATGAGATGAACATTAATTGGAAGTCAAAAGGTCTGTGTTACCATGTCCAGCATGCACTCAGGGCTGAACGATTTAGAGGAGTGGCAAACAGGTCCAGTGCTTGAGAGGTTGTTTGGTCTGCTGCCAAGTGTTTCCATTGACCAGAAAGTGCCTAAATGTTTAGGTGACAGGAAAACAAGAAAAAACTGCAGAATCTATTATAAAATGAAGTCGGTAGTGACCTTGGGATATTAGGAAGTGAAATACCTTTTATTTCATTGTAGAAGACATGGAATGCACTGAAAAATTATTTGTGAGTCATAACAAAGTCTCTTCTGTTATTATAATGTTTACATGCTTAACCAAAATCTATCCCATTTTCTGTTTTGTCTTTTGAATGTTTAGTAAGAAAAACTTGTTTTATATTTTTCATTAATATTATTATCAATAAATGTTATTTAATGTTGATAGTTCCAGCAGAATGTAGTGGTGCTTGCCCTTAATTTCAAAACTTGAAAGGCAGAGGCAAAGGCAGAGGCAAAGGGAGCAGAGAGACAGAGAGACAGAGGGGACAGAGAGACAGAGAGACAGAGAGAGACAGAGAGGCAGAGAGAGGCAGAGAGAGGCAGAGAGTGACAAGAGAGGCAGAGGCAGGTGAACCTCTATAAGTTCAAAGCCATCCTGTTCGACATAGTGAGTTCCAGGAGAGTCAGAGCTGCATAGTAAGACCCTGTTTTGAAAGAAACAAATAAAAAAATATAGTTTCAAGCAGCTAATCTCATTATTAATGTATCTAAACTCATATGCATATGTATGTATATATGTGTGATCATGTGTATATATAATCAAAGATAGGATAGAATTGAGAGTCAGGAAACCCACTTTCTAGCTTTAATTTTTCTCTCCTGTACTATTTGTATATATTCAACCAGAACTCTACTATTTATAACTATCTCTTTCTCTTTCCCTTCTCTCCCCTTTAATCCTTTCCCCTCCTGTCCCCAACAGATGAGATTAAGACCAAATGTTTATTTACTGATAGAGAGGTGAGAGAGTGGAGGCTTTTCCAGGTAGAGGAAGTACGCAAGTCAAGGAATGGAAAGATAGAAAAGAAATTGATGTTTTGAATAAACTGTAAGGTGCACTGGACCTTCGAAGTAGTGAAAGAAACAAACTAGGCAGATGTAAAAGTATCTTGGAGGCTCCTGTAATCTCTCAGAAAGTGGAGAGCCCCAAAAGTACTTTGTACTCTGATAGTAGAATAGGAGGCTAGAGTGTATACAGTAAAGACTAAGTAGGTTAGATAAGAAGGTAGATCAGCACTAGGATGACTCCAAGGTTTCAAATTTGGATGTCTGAATTCATTGTGCTGTTATTAAAAAGATATTCAAAGGGGAATAAGGAGGAAAGACAATCATTGTAATTTCAAGTAACAGGATTAAAGTTCATTTGTAATATCTACCTGGAACTGTTATCATAAGATGTTTATGTCTCTGAAGATTAGAAGACTTTTTGTTGAGCATCCCAGTTTGTTAGCTCTTGATATAGATATAGAAGTGAATTAATATTTAGGAAGTACAAGTTTTCTATAAGAAAAATTAACTGAAAGTTGACTTAGTTTATGAACATGAAACTGAAGGAATTCTCAGTGCTAGTGAGGCTCATGAAAACATGTTAGAGTAGCTCATGTTGCAGAGGTCAGAGAACTCACATAGTACATTGTTGCAAGCCAACCCCATGGGAGTAGGCATCAGTGATAAGTTATCAAGAGCAGGTGTTAGATTCTTAGGAAGTGAGAAGAAGGATAGCAAGATACTAATGGAGTTCTGTGATATGTACCTCTAAGAATGAGGAGGGTTTTATGGGGTGGGATTATAATATAATTACATCATTCCTTCCTTACCTTTTATCCTTCCAAACTGTCTCATATATCTCTTTGCTCTTTGCTCTCTGTCAAATTCATGGCCTCTTTTTAAATTTGCTGATATACTTGTATTCATTCCTACATACATAAATAAAAGTGTTTAGTCTGTCCAATGTTACTTGTGTATGTGTTTTCAGGACTGACCATTTGGTATTGGATAACCACTTTGTATGCTCTTCCCTGGGAAGACTTTCTCCAGTGCTCAGCATTCCTTTTGCCTGTAGCTCCTTGTGTAGGGTGAGGCCTCCTTGGTTTTCCTTTATCCTTTTATTAAAAGGACCCACCCCCACAATGTCAGTGGTCTGTTCCCAACTTTCTTAGGTCTTCAAAATATTACAATGAATATGAAATATTCATTTAAAATTACTGTGTCAAATAGATTTCTCTGTGATACCAGTTAAATTAAATTATTAGTAGCACACATACTTTCAATTATTGTTTCCTCTCTTTCCTGTGTCCTTTATTCCATCCCTTCAAAAACAAGCTATCTGTTCCCATGGAAGCCTTTACCAAGACAGATAAATATCAACATCATGGTTGAAATACCAAAGCACAGTGCCAGCAATTATCCCACAATGTGTGCGTTGGCATAATAACACACAGGACTTGAGCGTATTGCTAATAGCCATCAAGGGTAGCAAGCTAGTCTCTAAACAAATTAAAGTGCCCCAGAGGACTTCTTCAGCACAGTATAATCAAGATTTGGTGATATGAGCTGCTTTGTTAGGGCTTGTTGTGGATATTACATTGCCCTATTGTATGTGAAAATTAGTGCCAACCTTGTAAATTGGCCTGTATAATATGCAGATCAACCAAGAAGACATTGAACTAGCCAAAGGAAGTATAAGGCACATCATGGGAAAGGACATTATGTAGTGAATTCCAATGTAGAAATAGAATGTAAGGACTTTGAGTTTAGTTGGGACATTTCTAGGAAAATGTACTGTATCTGTCATCTCAGAGTTGAAATGTGTTGATTTGCACACGAAGAAGGGTAATTTCAGGAATAGAGGAGTTTCTGCTTAAATGAATCACAAAGCTAACTTATTCTCACTTTTATTCTTTTTAAAGATAACATTGACAAAATAGGTCTTATCATTCCTCTCAGAATAAATAAGGAAGATAAAAGGAATAAGGCTATATTAGAAAGTTCAGGGCTTTAAAATTAAATTTGATTTTTAAGAAAATTATATGAAAATACTTTTTTAAAGTTCCTTTGTGCTTTATTTTACAATAGATATAATGAAGTAAGAGTAATGAATATTTTTCTCACTAACACTCTCACATTTTGTAATGCTGAATCCATTCTTTAAATATGCAGGAATTCGAAGGTCAGATTATCTTCAGCCTCAAATAGACAAAATAATTTATTTTTATGATGTTATAATTCTTATTATAGTTATATTTTGTTGTATTGAAAATCTTCTTTATACCGCTGTTAATTCCAATCCTGGAAAATATTCCTATAGGTGGTACTCTCATTCTTTGTCAATATTATATAAGTATTTCATCTACTAATAGGAATTAATATGTATTATATCCATGAAGAAATCATAAGGCAGGGCATTAAAAACTGATACACATAAAATAGTTTGTTTTGTACCATCTGCATTATAGAAAAAAAACACGAAGTAAATTTGAAATCATACATGAACCATAAAGATGTTAAGGGTTTGCTATTCAGGCATATGCAAATTTTTCTCAAAAGCAGCACATAAAGCTGAATGTGGTAGTACATACCTGTGATCCCAAAGTCTGGGAGGCTGAAGAAGGAGGACTACAAGTTCAAGGACAGCCAGGAGTGATACTTTGTTAAGAAAAAAATGAGTGCATACATACGTACATACATGCATACATACATACATACATACATACATACATACATATATACATGAATACACAACACACTACACAGATCACACAGACACACACACACACAGACACACACACACACACACACACCTCTTCACAACTCAACAGAGTGATTACTTTCCCAGGTAGATTTAATGGTTAGAATATGTTCTCTAACCTGAAATAAAATATTTCTCACTGGAATTTCCATGGACTCTCTTCTTGGTTGTAATTATTACACTTCTTGATCATCTCAGCAAATCTTCTAGACCTGGAAGCCTTCCTGACGTGTGAAGACAGGTCCCATGCTTCTCTTTTTGCAAAACCGTATTTCTCTTATTTTCTTAATTCCATTTTCCTCTGTTATAGTATCATGGCCCTTCATGATTCTACTCAAACTTCTTTAAATAACTGGATTTGTTATGTTGTAATTTCCTTAGAATTGAGCATATCACCCAGGTCTGTTCTGCTGGAGTGTAAGTGTCCTACTGTATGAATAACCTTGGTTGTTTCATGGATGTAGCCTAATACATGCAATGTATAGTGTAAAACCACAGGATACTCTGGTTAAGTAATCTCTACATTGTCTTCATCCTTTTTCCTTCTTGTTTTGTTATATAGATGGATTCAGACTCCAGCTCTACATTTATTTACAAACTGTGCTATACTCATATTGTTTAAGCACATATCTTCCTTTACTTTGGCTTTCATCTTTGGTCCTTTCAAAGAAATTAGAACTCTAATTCCAAGTCTTTCTCCTGTGAATTATGAGTCTCCAGCTGAAGTAGTGAGACTGAGAACTAATTTTTCTGTTTCTAACGGGTGACTAGCATAGGTATGTATATGGGAGTTGGGTTGGAATATAATAGATGCATGGGTTTTTCCAAAGTATCTGGCAGTTGATAAATCTACCTTTTTCTTCTTATTGTTGAATTCATATTTGGGAATGTCAAAATCAAACAAAAATATAGAGATAAATCTCAAGTAAATGTACTTGTATTTGGGAATAAACACAAGGTTGCAATATAGGACACACAGGTAGTATTGGCTATGATATCACCAAGAAAAGAAGGGAGGGTTGGGGTTTTCCTTGGGAAAATAGAAAAGGTGACCAGGCAGATGGTTCAATGAGTAAAAGAACTAGCCACTCCATTTGTTTGATCAAGGTGACGCACATCTATATTTCCATCACTCCTATATTGAGATGGGAGGTGAAAACAGGAGAATTGCTCAGAAATTTGAGCACGAGATAGCCTAGAAAATGCAGTATGTGGCAGAAACAATGAGAACTATTTGACCCCAGTGAAGCAGAAGGAGACGTTTAACTCACAGATGGTTTTTGACTTCCATATGTGTGCCATGGTGTACATTCTCCCCAGAGAGAAGAAAGGGTGGAGGAAGGAGAGGTGTTTTGAAAGAAGTTTATTGGTACTTGTGGCTAGTGTGAGTGCTGGTAAGCTCGTTGTTAACTGGCTTCAGATACCAGGTAAATGCAGCCTAAAACTCACAGCAGATTATTTCCTTGAATAGGTTTGGGAGACAGTGAACTAAGAAAGTGCTCCTGTAAAAGAAATTCACTGTCTTTATGATATATGTTATTAATTAGTTTTCTGGTTGCTGGGACAATATATCTATCTATCAAAAGCCACTTGTGAAAGGAAGGGTTTATTTTAGTGCCCAGGCTCAAGGCATGGGCTATCATAACAACAAAAATATAGTGAGGACCATGAGATCACTGCTCATACCACAAGCATGGTTGGAGAACAGGACAGATGAATTTGAGTGTTCAGCTCATGCTTTGCTTTGTTTTCTCTTCTGGACCCCAGGCCATGGAAAGTAGACACCGACTTTCAGAGTGGATCTTTATGTCTCAGTTAAACTGACCTAGAAAGTCCATGCAGACACTCAGAGTTTTGTCTTCTCTGTGATTTTGGATACTGTCAAGTTAATAATCAATACTAACCATCATGGGATATTGTTAGGCAAATCTTGTTTGAATATTTTCCCTTCATTTGTCAGTTTTGACCTTGGTAAATCCATTTTGAAACTGATAACTATGCAACCCAGCTGTTTTAGGCCCTGTTCTTGATAACATTTGCTACTTTTTAATCTTGAATGAAATAAAATTTGTCTTTTTGCTTTACCAAAGAAGACACATTTATTCTGAGATCCAAGATCTATATTTTTTTGTTCAGCCTGATGACATTAAGTACAGTCACAAACTGTGAGGTTGATGTATGCCTAAAGCTCACTCATACCATGTATGGCCAAAAAAGTATGGTTTGAGCTTCCCATTTCTTTTCATATTATTTATACCTTTATTTTTCTTCTGTGAGTCATAAATTTATGTAAGATGTTGCTACAGATTTCAATTTTTCCAAGATAGTGAAAAGTCTAAAGATACTTGGGTATGTTCTAGTATCTATGGAACTTTATCTGAGAACCATTTAATTTCTTCCAGGGGTTACTTTTGACTGAGAAGATCTGGGGACTAACTGTAGGGGACTATCATGGTTATACAAGCTTCTTTTTACTTTACAGTAATCATCTGTTTACAGTGTCATCATCTGTTTTTCATGACTATTATGTGTTAAATTGACAATAGAAGCTATCTTTAGTTATCCTAGTCCTAGTTTGTTAGAACTTTTCAAAATTAACATATCTTCTGTGAGAGAAAACTCTATGCTCAGTTGAATTAATATTATTTTTGAAGCCCTTTGTGGGCGTGGCCCTGTTCCTGGTTTCATTGGGTGACAGTTGTGTGATCAGGAAGGAGCTTGCTTACCTCAGAGCCTTTAGAGAAGATAATCAATTTGTAATGATAATGCTGAGCCAATAGAGACTGAGAAATCGATTTGGAGCCCAAGTGGCAATAATGATACTCATGAAATCTGGGTAAAGCTTTTACACACCGAGGACACAGACATTCTCAAGGAACAGCTTACTGAGTGAACATACTCAAAGTTCATTTAAGTGGTTTCCAAAGAACTAGTTTATGTGTTTTGTTGTTTCTGGGAGGCTGAGATGTGCCTTAATAGCTTAACTAGGCATCTGGTGGTTAATTACACACCCGAGTTGGAAGGGCTTTACAGAAAGGAATGGAGACTCTGTTTAATTCTCATTCATTTACTCATTCATCAGAGATTTCTTTGACATTACCTCAGTGCTAGGCATTGTAATCTTAAAGAAAAATATGAGAAAGGAGACAGAGAATCTACCCTAGTCAGAGATGGAGAAAGGGATGGAGAATGCATGGGCAGAGGTAAGGTGAGCCCCCACTGATTTGTTCTTCACTCTCTGATACTTCCATACTGCAGGAAAGATACAGAATGCCCATAGGATGAAGTAAAATCTACAGAATTACTTGTGTTCAGCATCAGGCTAATTAAAATCAAAGCAAGCAACTGAACAATTTCTAGACTACACCATTACATTGGCCTGATGCTTGGTTTTCCTGCAGAGAGAGAAAATGTATAGGAAAGGTTTTCAACTTCTTCCTATGATAAATGAGATATGACTTGGGCCTTCTGGGCTGGTATAAGATGTGTTCAGAAAGTCTTAGGAATAGTTAATGAAGAGTGAATTTTCATTTACTCTCAGATGGATTTTGTTTTTAGGTAACCTTGAATTCCATAGCTCAGGCTGGTCTCAAACTTATGGAGATAAAGATCTGTTTGCCTTCACCTCTTAATTTACATGAATTTGAAACACCACTTTTGTTTGTGCTCATCAGTTTCCAAAGGGGTCACAGTGTCCTTGCAGTAGATCCTGCTTATTTGGGGTTATTCAAACACATACTAGGCATCTTTTCACCCACACTCAGTCTCTACCGCTTTTTCTGTAAATGGACATTGCAGTCTGGAATTGAGCTCGGCTATTGAGAGGGGATTGGTTATCTAGTAATAGAAAAGCAACAATAATTAATTTTAAAAGATCAGAATTGATTAGTATGCTGTATAGTGTATACATGAAACAGCACAGCTTGCAGACTTGCTTGGAAACAGTGTTTTCTGTACTCTCCAACCGTTTCTTTCTAGTGCTCTCCATCACTTCTTAATCTAGTTGTATTTTAGTATATGGCAGTTGTCACAATAAATATGTTTGTACAATATAAATTTGACTCTAATTAAATCTGAAGAAAATAAAGTGGAATTTACTTCATGTTTGCTATGTTAAAGTTTGTTAAATTGTGTATTAAAGTATACTGGTGCTTACGGTGTTATTATTTTGAATAAGAGACTGTTGTGCATTCAGTGTCTACTGCCTCTGAGTGCATCAGAAAATTTAGAGAGCTTCAAATAATAGCTACTATTATTTTTATGATATATTTCGTGTCTCTTTTGAGTAGCACATTATATTTATAAACTATAGTATAAATTTTGATACATGTTTATTATATGTAATAACTAAACAGAGTAAGCAACTTATCTGCAATCTCAAACATGTATTATATTTTTAATGTTGAGAAAATTTAAAACTTTTTCTTTTAGTTACTAAGAAATATACAAAAATAAGGTTGGGGAGATGGCTGAGTGGCTAAGAACAGTTGCTATTTGATCATAAAGACTAAGATTCCAGTACCCACATAATAAGCCTGGTATCCTGCAAATGCCTGTAGTTCCCAGAACTCTGATTGCCATACGTGCAAGGGCTTATGCACCTACACACACATACACACACACACACTCACACTCACACACACTCGAACACAGATGCACACACACTATATGAAACTTTTAAATAGATATATACAGAATATAATTAGGGAGGATTCCTAGTGTTCCATGGCATAGTGGAATGACAACAGTTAATAATCTAATAAATGATAACGTAAGCATTCTGAAATTTAAGCAAGATTCCATTCTCCACCTTTTGTTCTCTGACTTCCTGCCTCCTCTCCCGCTCTACCTTTCTTTCATTCATAGGGATTGCACTCTGGGCCTTGCTTGCCAAGCAAACACTTTACCACCAACCCACTCGCCTAGCCAGGAACCCATTTCTAAACCTAACCTTTGTTAGTATGTTACTAAGTTGCTCTGTTCAAAGTTTATGGTTAGTCTTAGGAGTCTTAGGGCAAGGGTAGTGTAGGGTATAGCAGGACTCTGTGAGTCTTCCTGCATCAGTTAAGGGTAAGGAGAACATCAAAATGATGCTGAAGGAGGGTGATTCTGATTAATAATGTGGCATGCCTTAGATACTTAGATATGTGGCACACTAGATGCTGGAGTGCCAAGTAAGAGATACAATTTTGTAGTTTAAGCAAAAGATATTTCTTCAGTCAGATTTCTTACAATGAAAGTAAAACATGGTTTGTTTTTTTTTTTTTTTGTCACAGGATGTATTCATTCTTCTTCCTTAGGACAAAACAAACAGACATCAAGACCCCCACCATCATCGCTTTTACAGACCTCTAGGGTAGTCAGTCGATGGGTTCCTCCTTCACATGCTTGCTCTTGAAGGAGTTTCCTCAGAGCCATTCTGTTCCACACTGCAGTGAATTTCCTGTTAGACATTTGTTAGGCTAAGAGTATTTTTAATGTGATGACAGTGATCACAACTCTAATAGAATACAGCAGTATGGAGATTCTTTGTATTTTATCAGTCAGTTTACATGCTTCTTGATGGTTTGCAAAGATGATATGTTTACTTCAGCAAATGAGAAGCATAAATCTTTGAGAAGACTAATGCCTCTCTTGTAGGCCTTTAGTTCATAAAAACATGTCAGATTTGAACTCAAAAATATTAGCTTTAAGTTTCTCCAATGATACCTGAATGTAGCATATCTTTTCATCTACAGAATTTGTACTAAAGATCTGCAGCATAGATTTATTGCTTTTTCAGTCCACATTTTATTGAATGATGTAGAATGTGTCAGTCTCCCCAACATTTGCAAGACATTGGCATTAATGAGGAAATATTTCTAAATTAGTGTGTCTCCAGAGAATTTAATCAGGAATAATTGGGTGATGTTTGAGAAATTGAAGATCTACTGTCAGGAGGAAATGTCTACCCTCTGCATGAGGGTTTCACTTCTAGTTCTCTGAAAGGATGGGGGAGCTGTTCTGCCTTTGTCCTTAACGTTGAATTTAGTCCTTTTGGGAGACAATAGTAACTTGTCCTGTTTAGGGAGATTCTGGGGTCTCACCGGCCAAGAACTTGTATCTCATACCTGGCTCTAAGATTTTCTTTTCCTTTTTTCTTATATTTTCCTTTCCTTTCTCCTCTTTCTTTCTTCCTTTCCTTTTTTTTTTTTTTTTGTGGTTTCTAAAGACAGGGTTTCTCTATGTAATGACCCTGGATGTCCTGGACTCACTTGGTAGGTCAGGCTGGCCTCAAACAAGAGATCTGCCTGCCTCTGCCTTCTGAGTGCTGGGATTAAAGGCATGTACAACATGCCTGCTGGGATTGTCATTCATTAACACAGAGTTTCTGGGAGGAGCATCTTCCACCCGTGGAGGATACCTCCGCTCAACACTTTAATCTATTTTTAAATAACGTGTAAATCGTATATTTACATTGGGGTTTTCAATATATCCTTAGCTTTGGCTACTTATTTCCCACTGTGTCCCTATCTTCTTCCTCACCATCTCCTTAGACCTTTCTACTCCCAGTGTTTCCTTCTTCCCACTCCCATGTGTTCTGTTTTTTCCCTTTCTCCCTCTAATGGCCCCTTCTGTCTTTCCGACCTTTACCAGATTTCAGTGTTAATGGCATTACTTTAAAAATTCGTAGTTAGGATCAGCATAAAAGGGAGAACATACTTGTCTTTCTGAACCTGTTACCTCCAGATCTTTCTACAAAATTCACAATTTCATTCTTTTTCCCACATAAACGTTCTAGTGGGCATATGTACCACAACTTCATTAGTCAGTACTGTGTTGGTGGACATCTTTCTACTGTGAGTAGCGCCACAATGAACATGGAAGAATGTTTCTGTTGTAGGTTATAGAGTCCTTCAGTATATACCCAGGCATGCTATAGCTGTGTCATATTGCAACTTTGCAGTTATCTTTAAATTCTTGAGTAACTTCCACACTGTTTTCAACAGCAGTTACATCAGTTTATATTCCTAGCAAAAGCAATGTGGAGGCTTTTCCTCACCAGCATTTCTAGTGTGGTGTTTTCTTTATAATAGCCATTTTGACTGGAATAGGGTAGAATCTCAATGTTTTCATTGTCATTTTTCTGGTGGCCAAGGATGTATACTTTAAAAAAATATTTATATGCTATTTCTATTTCTTCTTTTGAGACCTCTCAATTCAGTCCCTTAGTCCATTTACTAAGTGGATCATCTGTTTTCTTGGTGTTTATTTAGTAATATGTAGATTCTACATATTAATCATGTACAGCTGGCAAAGAGCTAGTCAACAATTTCTGTTATACAACAAAAGATTTTTGATTTTATGAGATGCTATTTGTTCATTGTTAACCTTTTTCATGAATGATCAGTCTTGTTCATCGAGTCCTTATCTGTATCTATGTCTTTTGTTAAAGGCTTATTTTTACTTATGAGTACATATTGTCTGTTTGAGGGTCTGATATGTTAATGCATGTATCCCTGAAAGCCAGAAGAGTGCATCGGATCCTCTGGAGCTGGAATTATGGACAGCTGTAAAGTATCTGATGTGGGTGCTTGGAATTTAACTCATGTCCTCTTGAAGAGCAGCATTCTTAACCACTGAGTAACCTCTACAGCCTTGTATCTATAACTTTTTAAAGTGCACTCCACACTTTGTCTTCTAGAAGTTTCAGGACTATCATTTAAGGCTTTGTACTTAAATATTTGAAATTAGAAATTTGAAGATTTCTGTGCAGGATGAGGGATAAAGATCAACTTGCATTTTTTTAAACGTTGATGTTCAGTTTCCTTAGCATCATTTGTTAATGATGCTATTTTCCAATATATATTTTGGGTCCTTTGTCAAAAATCAGGTGGCAATATTTGTGTGGACTTCTGTCTGGGTCCTCTATTTGTTCTATTGATCTGTCTGTTCTTGCACCAGTCATCTGCTGATTTTATTAAAATGGTCCTGTAGTATAGCTTGACACAGGGTATTCTGACACCTCCATCAGTGTTCTGACTGATGGCTCAGTATTGCTTTGGGTATTTAAGATCTTTGGACTTCCTTATGACATTTAAGATTTTCAAAAAATTCTTTTGAAATTAAGATGGAATTTTGATTAGGAGTGCATTGAATTTGTAGATTGCTTTTAATAAGATGATATTTTTTCAAATCCATAAGTAGGAGGGATTTTTCCATCTTTAACTTCTTCAGTGTTTTCAATCTTTTACTGTGTAATTATTTCATTTCTAAGGTTAGGTTTATTTCAAGGTGTTTCTGTCTTCTTTTGTTTTGTTGAGTCATGTGTTATGGGAATATTATTACGATTTCTTTTTCAGCATAGTTGTTGTTGGTATAGAGGAACCTATTGATGTCTGTATGTTATTTTTGTAAACTGTGACTTTGCTAAAAGTGTTTATAAACTCCAAGAGTTTCCTGTCCAAAGTCTTTGGGGTTTATTGTGTTTAGAACTATGTCATCTATAATTAGAGATACATAAACATCTTGATTTCTCATTTGTCTTCTTCTCATTGCCTTCTCTTGTCTTACTGCTTAACTAACACTAAGACTTTAATCTCTATATTGAACAAGATGTGGAGAATGGGATCCTTTCTTTGTTCCTGGTCTTGGTGGGAATCTTGTGAAATTTTCTTTCTACTTAGTATGATGTTGACCATAAGTTTGTCATACATAGTCTTTTTATATTAAGTTGGGGTGTGTTTCTCTTAATCCCTTGTCTCCTCAGTGCTTATGACCTCTTCTCCCAAAGACCTATTGAAATAATGATGTGTTCTTGATTTTGGTTTGCATATATTTCTATTGAGAATTTTTGTATCTATATTAAACAAGGAGATTGGGTCTATAATTTTTCTTTCTTTTCTCTTTTTCTTTCCTTCCTTCCTTCCTTCTTTCTTTCTTTCTTTCCTTCCTCCTCCCTCCCTCCCTCCCTCCCTCCCTCCCTCCCTCCCTCCCTTCCCTCCCTCCCTCCCTTTCTTTTGTTGTGTATTTGTCTGGTTTTGGAATCAGGATATAATTTGAGGATTATTGGTGCTGAGTTTTCTTAGAAGTCTGCACTGGCTTCATCTGGACTTGGCCTTTGTTTAATTCAGAGATTTATAGTTACTGCCAAGTCTTGCTTGTTGTAGATCTTTTGAAGTTGTTTATTTCATCTTGGGATAAATTTGGTTAGTCATGTGTTTCTAGAAATTCATCTATTTCTTTCATATTTTCTAGTTTACTGGAATATAAATTATGAGGTCTGTTCTATAGATGTTCTTGATTTCTCTGGTATCTGTGAAGATGTCTTCCTTTTCTGCTCTTTTATTAACTTAGGAATTTTCTTGTCATAAATTTGGTTAAAGATCTGTCAATCTT
Organism: Mastomys natalensis; assembly: GCA_021653895.1. Classification (NCBI taxonomy): domain Eukaryota; kingdom Metazoa; phylum Chordata; class Mammalia; order Rodentia; family Muridae; genus Mastomys; species Mastomys natalensis. The sequence continues at coordinate 2,582,287 of JAJTUV010000037.1, forward strand.
TTTTATCTTTACAAACAAAAACCTTTCTGTCTCTCTGGTTCTTGGTACTTTTAGTTTCCATTCCATTGCTTATGTTTTGATTTTAGTTATTTCTCCCTGACTACTGGTTGATGTTTTGTTTGTTCTTGTTTTCCCAGTGCCTTAAGGCATCATTACCTTCTTTATTTGCTGTCTCCTTGATTTCTTTTTTTTAAACTATTCACTTTAAACTTTTTTCTGGACTACCTTTATTGTATTCCATGGGCTTAGGTATTCCATGTCTTTGTCTTCATTCAATTCTGGGAATATTTTGATTTTAATTTTTCTGTGACCTATTAGTGTTGATTTGTAGTCTTATTTTACTGTGTTCATATATAATACATGAAATCACTTGAGTTTTTATAGGCTCACCTCTAGGGTCCATGGCCTCATTTGCAATGCATGGGTAGTTAGCTAGGTTTACAGTACTAAGCATGGATTTTCTGCTAAGGAGTGGGCTATAAGTTAAATTAGATGCTACTGGTTACCTCCTAGTTACAGGAGCCAGTGTTGCATCCATGGAAATACCTTTCCATGTTGGTCATCGTGGTGGTTAGTAGGCATTACACATGGGTAGGACTGCTGATTCTTTTCTTCCCTTGTTAGCTTTCATAGCACCTTCTGACACTCAATATGAAAGCTATTCCTCAGAAAGGAAACTTCTTCTTTTTTTTTTTTTTTTTTTTTTTGCTTTCTTTTTTTTTTATTGGAAATTTTTTATTGGAAATTTTTTTTACATTTCAGATGTTCTCTCCTTACCCCATTTCCCCCCTCCCTCCCAGGAACTCACTATCCCTTCCCCCCTCCTCCTGTCTCCACGTTGGTGTACCCCCTTCCACCCTCCCCTGTACCTCACCTCCCCACCCTCGAGTATCCCCCCCCCATGACGTCCAGCCTTCATGGGACCAAGGATCTCTTCTCCCACTTATATATAGCTCCCTTGCATATATAGCTGGAGCCATGGGTCCCTCCCTAAGCGCTCCCAGGCTGGTGTTTAGACCCTGGGGGCTCTGGTTGGTTGGGATTGTTGCTTTCCTCATGGTGTCTCGAATCCTCTCAACTCCTTCAGCCTTCACTCTATCTTCTCCATTGGGAACCCCATGATCAGTTTAATGGTTAGCTGTGAGCATCTGCCTCTGAGTATGTCAGACTCTTGCAGACCTCTAAGGAGACAGCTATATCAGGCTCCTGTCAGCGTGTACATCCTGACATCCACATCAACGTCTACCTTTGGTGACTGCACATAGGATGGATATCCAGGTGGAATAGTCTGTAGACGGTCCCTCCTTCAGTTTCTGTCCTGCACTGTGTCTCCATATTTGCACCCTTGAGTATTTTGTTACTCCTTCTAAGAAGAACTGAAGGCTCCCCTATTTGGTCATCATTCTTCATGAGCTTTATGTGGTCTGTGAGTTGAATCTTGGGTATTTCAGGCTTCTGGGCTAAAATCCAATATCAGTGAGTGAATACCATGTATGTCCTTGTGTGATTGGGTTACTTCACTCAGGATATTTTCTAGTTCCATCCATTTATATAAGAATTTATCAAATTCATTGTTTTTAATAGCTGAGTAATATTCCATTGTATAAATATACCACATTTTTTTTATCCATTCCTCTGTTGAAGGGCATCCGGGTTCTTTCCAGTTTCTGGCTATTATAAATAATGATGCTATGAACATAGAGAAGCATATGTCCTTGTTATGTGTTAGAGCATCTTCTGGATATATACCCAGGAGTGGTATAGCTGGGTCCTCAGGTAGTGATATGTCCAATTTTCTGAGGAACCGCCAGACTGATTTCCATAGTGGTTGCACCATCTTGCAATCCCACCAACAATGGAGGAGTGTTCCTCTTTCTCCACATCCTCGCCAGCATCTGCTATCACCTGAGTTTTTTATTTTAGCCATTCTGACTGGTGTGAAGTGGAATCTCAGGGTTGTTTTGATTTGCATTTCCCTGATGACCAAGGATGCTGAACATTTCTTTAGGTGCTTCTCGGCCATTCGCATTTCCTCAGTTGAGAATTCTTTCTTTAGCTCCTTACTCCATTTTTTAATAGGGTTATTTGGTTGCCTAGAGTCTAATGCAGTCTAGCTCAATTCCTTCAACTCATGTATGTGGTAACTTTTGTAATAGGGACATAACATTCAATAACTTGGAAGCAACCAAGGGTAACAGCAATAGATTATTATTATTTGAGAGTCAGATTGTCATGATCAACAACTTGAAGGATGGTTTCCCATGTCTAACACTAGGGCTTTTGTTATATAGTCTGTGTGTCTTTGGGGAACATTATTATGCCATGTGATACCTTCGAGTGTGTGTATGTGTAAATGCACATATATTTACATGTACTTTATATAATTTATGTGTCATTTAATCCCAGTGTTTTTCTGTTTATCTTTGTCCAATAGATCTTTCTAATGGTAACAGGTGTTAAAGTCACAAACTTTTATTTTGTTGGAATTAATATGTGACTTTACATTTAGTGGTATCTGTTTAATCAAATTGGGTGATCCTTGTATTTAATGTATATGGATTTAGAACACTTAATTTTTTTCTTCATGAATTGTTCCTTTGATCATAAAGTGACCCCCCACTCTTTTATATGTTATGATTAGATTTGAAGTTTTTAAAATTAGTATTAGACTAGCAATACCTGCCTGTTTGTTGTGGTTGTTGTTCCCACTTGGTTGGAAGACCTCTTTTCCATTCTTTACCCTAAGAAAGCATTTATTGTGTTCCCCAGAGGCAGTAAAATTAAACATCTTGTTTTCTTTTTTTCAAGATCTATTTTATTTTAAATTATTTTTATGCTTGTGTCTCTGTATGGGTGTGTACATATGAGTGTGGGAGTCTATGGAATCCATAATAAGACATCACAAATCCCCTGAATTTGAAGTTACAAAAAAATGTGAGCCACTTGACATGGGTGCTCAGAATTGTACTTAGGTGCTCACTCTTCCTTTCCTTTCCTTCCCCTTCCTCCCTCCCTCCCTCCTCCCTCCCTCCCTCCCTCCCTCCCTCCCTTCCCCTCCCTCCCTCCCTCCTTCCCTCCCTCCTCTTTTCTTTCTTTCTTTCTTTCTTTCTTTCTTTCTTTCTTTCTTTCTTTCTTTCTTTCTTTCTTTCTTTCATCTAGTCTGTTAGTTGTATCTTTTTATAAGGGAATTGAGACTATTAGTAGACTTATTACAAGGTTTGTATTGATCCCTCTCTTTGTTGATGTTTAGTTTGGGGGGTGTTTTCTTATTCCAATTTTGTCTAATAACTATCTTAGCCTTGTTTATTATTTTCTCTGTAGCCCATGAGTCTATTATCTTTTTCCAAAATATTCTTTTTAATGTGTACTACAATGCTGACTTGATGGTTAGCATTTTCCTTACTTTAGCTATGATAGTTTTTCTGGCTATATTGGGTTAATTTTGACATTGTTGTCTTTCAGAATCATAAATACACCGTTCTAAGTCCTTGCCATTTCTAGGGCTTCCATTGAGATCCAGCAGTTATTCTGGTGGACTTATTTTTACACGTGATTTGTCCCTTTTCTCGTATATATTTCAATATATTTTCTTTGTTTTATTTTTTTGGTGTTTTAACTATGACGTGATAGGAGAATTTCTTTTCTGATCTCCTCTAATTGGTGTTCCTGTGAGCCATTTGTGTTTGGATGAGCATCTCTTCTAGATTTGGGGAATGTTCTTCTGTGGTTTTATTAAAAGCATTTTCTGTTCCCTTGGAAAAATTTTGTTTTTTGTTTTTTGTTTTTCTTCTATAACTGTAGTTATTGCCTTTTGTGATATTCTAAATATCATATATCCTTTTTCATAAACTTTTAAATACTTATCATTGAACTTCACTATGTAATCCTGTTCCTCTACCTTGTCTTCAAGCTCTGAGATACTTCTCTCCACACAAGCAATTGGATTTATGAGGTCTTACACAGAACTTATTTGACGCATTATTTATTTCATCTCAATCATGGTTTCAATTTGTTTTTCCTTAGGATTTTTATCTCTCAATTGAATTATCTTTTCATATCACAAATTGACTTCTTTTATCCAGATGTTTATTGTATTCTTCTGGAATGTATTTCTACAATTTTGAAATAGTTGAATATAATCATACATTTGAATTGTGTGTCTAGAATTTTATCTGTTTCATAATTGGGAGTTATTATTATGGGATTAGTTAATTTTAGTGGAGACAGGTTATAATTTTTTCCAAGTTCCTGGTGTCTGTGTGTGTGTGTGTATGTGTGTGTGTGTGTGTGTGTGTGGTGTGTGTGAGAGAGAGAGAGAGAGAGAGAGAGAGAGAGAGAGACTTGTGATTAGAGAGAGACTTGTGATCAGATCATTGGTTAAAGTTTTGTTGTGTTTTAAATCAGGTTGCTTTTTGACTTTTGGTGGCAGTGTTTGCAGTGTTCTGCAAACATTAGGTTGTAGTAGGGTCTGTGTGATGTTTTTGTCTTTTAGACAGGTCAGTGTATTTGGTTCTATCTCTACAGTTGCCACTGCAAATCAAGTAGCTGCCCAGCTGTAGAGCCTACTTTGAAATTATGGTATTAGTTGGTTAGAAAAGTGTCATTCCTTAAGCATCAATTATTTGGAGGAAAAAAGTGGCACCAGCTGTACTGTGTGCACTACTATAAATAATTGAATGAAATCTTTTGAACCTTTGAATATAAATTCCTCTCAATTAAGATTTAAAGGAAATTTTAGAAAATAATATAAAACTATTTCCCTGAAAAGAAAAAACAGAAATATTTTCTACAGTAGTAATTTTAAAATTATTGGTTTTAGTGCCCCATGCACTTTTGAATTGAGCAGGAAAGGTAAGTTTTAAGTGTATTTTATGATGGCACTTATAGCTTGGAAATATTCAAAATGTCCACTATTTAATTTAAAATTATATTACTTTGTACTAAAGATGATTGTTAGGATATCCTGCAAGAAGCTTGTACATGAGTGTCACAATTATAACAGCCACAATGCAGAGTAACCAAGGATCTATGAGTTTCTGAATGGATAAATAAAATGATTTGTTTCTGTATCATGTAATGTACCGTAAAAATATACTCTTCTTCCATAGCATGACGCTAAATAAAAGAAGCCAGACACAAAAGCCCACATATTAAATGATTTACTTAGATAAGCAAAATATCCAGATAGTAACAGAAACATAGATAACTTCCAGGGTCTGGGAAGTGAGAGAACTGGAACGTTACTATGAATGGATACACAGTTTCTATGTTAAATTAGGTAATGGTAATTTATGATTTTATGAATATACTTAACATCGTTAGATTGCTTTCTTTATAATGGTAAACTTTATAGTATGTAAGTTTTAACTCAATAAACATATAGGCATTTTGCATTTAAGCATAAATTATGTTTTTACTATATTCCTAAACAAAAAAATTAGAGATGTATTGCTCCACATTTTATTTTGCATTTTATATTTATTTTTAAATTTTATATTTTAATTATATATTTTTTTATTTATTTTGCTATTTTATATTTAACTAAAAACAATTGGATTTTTTGCTCATTTCTGCATTAAATCTATTCCATTTATGCCATTTTTGTTATATAAAAACATCAGACCTCATAAAGTTATTTAGTTTGAAAATAGAGGAGTGTTATAATGGATTATTCATATAATTGTGGGATATTTTCTCTGACATATTAATATTTGGCATGTGGTGATCTTAAGTGTAGTTGACATTTATAGTCTCACCTCTCTAAGTGACTTTGATTTAGATACAACTATTCATAGGCTGGACTGGACAGGGATGACAGGTCACTCATTCACAGTGACTGGTAGCAGAAAGAGGAATTCTTTCTCAGCAGGCTAGAATGCCTTAATTTTCTTTGAAGGACCTCTCCATGTTCCCTTAGTTTCTCATAGGGTGCTAGATTCCAGAAAGAAAGTTCTCCAACAACAAGGGGTAGATGCTTCAAGGTCTAACATCAGGAGTTAGTGTTAATTTCCCCACATTCTGTTGAATAGAACTATAGCATTTGCCTAGATTTGTGGGCAGACTCCACATTTTAAAAATGAGAAATTGTCAAGTCATAAGCAGCTATGCTCTACTGTAAACCTCTTCTGACATTTCAAATGCTATGAGCATGTGGGCGCTTGGTAAATATTATGATTAGATGTTGTTTTTATACTGTTGCAACTTATGCTTTGGAATTAAAAGCATCTCTAATTGGACTTTGTTTGAATTATTTAAAGTTTATTGCTAAACAGATAAATGTAATGAGAATGGAGTGTTTTACAGCATTTTATTATTCACCCATCCCTTTTAATTTGTGACATTATGGTTTAGTTTTGTTGTTTATATTTAATTACCTAAGAACAATTTCTTTCAATGTAATAATAAAAAGTACAATATAAATAGAATATTGAGTGTGTGTCTCAATATCAGTTTGTCGTGTCTAGAATAAACACCTCTACTCCCTGCAGTGCTGATTCTGCAAGAGAGACTTGGCTTTGCCTTGAAAGGTTATCTATCAGCAATAGTTATAGGAAGGTACACCAGGACTTAATTCATGTAGCGACTTAATTATAACCCTTGAAAGACATTAAAGATACAATACATTAAAGAAAATGTATTTCATAATTTGGAGACTGCAAAAGGGTGAGAAAAAAAATCTTTGAAACCAGCTATAATCTTCACATTGCTTTTCATACACCCTGAACTTAAAACACCTATGAAATGCCTTCTCGTTTCCTGTAAGGTTCTCTGGGAGAGGTAATATTGTATGAAGGCCCAGGTTAGAAATTCTTGTTATTAAGCATTTCTGTAATTTGGAGATTTTGATGCTTATCAAAGCATGCTAAAAGCATGATTCTTTCAGCTGCTCTTACAAGTTGCTTCTGGAAATCTGCTTTGAAATTGCTTTCTGAAAGGCCTATTCAGGGAGTATTGAAAATTAAGGTTTTTCTCCATAGCAAAATGGCAGTGTGTCTGTTAGTGGATGTGTTAGGCTAGATGTACCTGCTGTTACTGATCAGAGCAAGTAATGCACCATGCTTCTTCACATAAGCAAAATCAGGAGACTAAAACTTGATTGACAGACTGTCATATTGAAAATCTTAAAGCTACATTTATTTAAAATTATTTGGTGGAATGACATTATTTAACTTGGAATCTATTGTAGGAAACCTTGCTACAGCACTGCTGTCAGCTCACAGCACCACAACATAATTGGTATTTGAGACAGCAAATTACCTTACTCTAGGGTAATGAGTGTCCCTCAGGAACCTCTGGCTATTTTAGTCACTTATGACAACCCAGGATGTAGATTTTCAGTATTCTTAAGAGAATACTACAGAACGAGAAAGCAACATTTCAGCTAAACGTTTACTGGCAACTAATTCCTCATCAGATGAGTTTACAGATTAGATCTGAGCACACCCCCCATGCCCTATACAGTATAAAGAAGAGCAGCCCTAGTGATTCATAGGCTCTTTGAAGACTGTGTAATCCTTCCATAAAGCCACTAGCAATCCCCATGTGGTTCTTTGGTTCTCTGAGTGCCCAGGTTTCCTTTCATTGTATTTTGATCTAGCTATATAGATTGCCTTTACTGGTTAGTTTTGGTTGCCAGTCTCTTGGGAAAGTTCATACTTCAGTGAAAACACTCTGTAAGTTTTCTTGTATGTAAATAATTTCAGGAGGCTTACATGGGATTTGAGGAAGGTCACCCCCACCTAGAAGACAGGCTGGGCTCCTCATTTAACCTCTGCATTTGGTATTCTATCCATTCCCTAGCTCCACACTTTTAAGCAACACTTAAAAGATCCTTTACCCACCTTTGCCAATTTTCAGTTCTCAGCTCATGCCAAGACTAACTTCTGTTTATCTCTTTCTGCTTTATATTCCTTAGAGCAACTAGACTTAATTAGTATGTAATCAGGCATTAATCATTCCATTGTTTTTTTTCTACACAATCACTTATTGATTCTCCTACTCAACAAGCATTTATGCTTCTTGAATAATCTCAATGCAAGATCTTTATTCCCATGGTGAAGATGAGACTTATATTCAATTTTGACCATCTCAGTGAGGCACATAGTGAAAAAATAATCATAGCACAAGCACCATGTACAAAGTAGCACCCCTGGAGATCACTAATGTGATTTCCTCAAATGAACTCCATTCCATAAAAAGATATTTTTTATGTGTTTATTGAATGAAGATGTGGGAAATAGGGATCTAGCTTGGTGGCTGAACAATTTTCCAATGTGCAAAAGATAGTGCAGAATTTCTTTTGTGGTAAAAGGAAGCAACTTAGGAAAACAAAAAGATAATTGAGTTTAGAGGATTTTAACAGAGTTTATTCTAAGATTAAGAAACAATAGAAAAAATTTTATTTGATTAAAAATATGTTAGCATCTCCAGATACTGAAAACGGCCTTGATTTGTCTGCTGTCATAAATGTTTGTTCTGATTTCCCTTTGGATACTGAGCCATTAACTGAAGTCCATCTGGGTTGCTATTCCACTAGATTACATTTTCATTTCCACAATAGTACATAGAAATTATCATAACAAACACTTGATTATATTACACTAGATAAGCTTGTTTATGGATTGATTAGAAAACATGGTGAAAACTCAAATTCTTAGGAATCATCAAAAATACACATTAAATAAAAATGTATGTTAAATGAGGTCTGATACTTGGAGCGTCATAACTAATAAGCTCTACCTTCTCTACTGCATTATGGGCATATAATTTGCTACTGAGGAAAACATTTTATTAAAAGAACTAATGTACTGGGTTGTAGTTCTTGTTTAGCGGGTATGGTGTAGTGAGTTCAATCTCGAGTACCACCCACACAAATATATTCCCATGTCTCGGAGTTGTCACGTTCAAGTTAACATCTATCATTGCCTCAGAATTTAATCTACAAGACAGACTAACCCATGACTGATCAGATGTCTTCTAGAGTGGTGGCAGAGAATGTCAGAATACTAATGCAGTTATTCCCTAGTTTGTAAAGTCATCCAGTTTTGTATAAAGCTAACTTTATACTGTGAAGGAATTTGTCTATCCCTAATGTTAGAAATAAGGACAAATTCTGAAAGGAACCTAAAAACAAAACAAAACACCCAACCAAGCAAACATATAAACAAACATATAAACAAACAACATCAACAACAACAAAAACCCCACAAAACATCCCTTTTGTTTACAAATGGAGTTTTCTACAGGGGAATAACATAAAAGTGTTTTCCTTTTCCATTCACCAGCATCTTGACAGTAAGCCCACCGTGTTTGTGGAATAGGAGTTTGAACAAAGGAAGGAAATATATATATATTAAAAAAAACCCTCAAAGGATTTAAAAGTCAATGGTGACATTGTGGTTATAAAGAAATTGCATAATTGTCCTCTTGTCTTCTAGCAGTTTGAGTCATTCAATTTCTAGGATAAATCTTTCTATTTTTAGTACTTCTGTGCTTTAGAGTTTCATTATTTTCAAGTGTTTTTTCTCCATGTAAAGTAACTTGTTTTACATTATTTTTAATATAAAAAGAAACATAAGCAAAAACCACACTAGGTCTGTGGTTTAATAGCTATCTTCCTCAAATTCTTTCAAAGATCCTTGGGTTGCTATAAGCCCAGAATGAAATCCATTATTAGAATGCTCCCTCTGCCAGGTTTTTATTTCTAATATGTTGTTTATTTTTTAATCATCTTTTGAATTATTGACTATTTTATGGTGTCTTATAAAAGCAATTTCTATTTGTTTTATGTACTTTGTACGGTAGATTTCATTTTCTGACTCACTCCATTATATGTAATGGCTTAGCTTTGAAGTTTTTGCTTGATATAGGGGGGTGTTAATTTGCTTTAACACATTATTGTCTAAAATAGTTCAGGTTCTGTAAAAGCTTTATCTTGAAACACTCTGAAAGGTACTTTCTTTTTTATACTCATGTGCATAAAAGATGCTTGCAATTCCCCCTTGTATTCTTGGCGCATGCTGAGATATAAAGGGGCTGCTGGGTGGCTCTGCTAGATAATGTTGCATAGACTTAGATTTCAAAGCAATTGTTACATTTCCCTGTGACAGTCTTCTTCCAATATTTTATTACCACTCCAGACTTTTTAACCAGAGCCGTCTAACGCTTGTTTTGCTTCTAATTGTCTCCTAATTGTTTCTTTTTCTCCCCTCACCTTGACTCCCAAGAACGACCTATCCATGTCCTCTGGACTTTCCTGCAATTTTTAACTGATGCCCTAGAGTTCTGTGTCCTTTCTTATTCTTGTCAGTTCTTCTCCAATAAGGCATGACCAGAAGACTGCTGTATTCTTGAGAGGTGTGTTCTTAGAATGGAGTGCCAGGTGGATGGGCAGGAGACAACAGTGGAGTGACAGCAGTAATTCCACTCCAATTAGATTTTAAAGGTGTTGCTTCATAGGCGAGCAGGAATGTGTGCCCCACTGGGAATTTGTTTCTCAGTACTAGATTGCTAGAGGAGGTGATCCAAAGCAGAAGAAATCCGAGAATAGGAAAATTAAGATGATTTGGGTGGTCCATAAGATGGTGACAGTGTAAATATTTATCTATTTTTGCCAAACATTTATTATACATCACGTGCAAAGTTAAGACTGTTATGCAATACCCATCTTGAGTATGTGTCAGTTGATTTCATTGTTAGTATACTGGCTTTCTTTTTCTTCAAAAGACCACAAGTGTGGTCTTTATTTTTGTTTTTTCTGTGAGTCAAGTCTTTTTTTTTTTTTTTTTTCAGTTTTATTCATGGCTTTATTATTTTTTCACTTTTTAAAATATTTATTTTATTTTCTTTTTTTTCATTTTATTTTTTTGCTTATTCACTTTATAACCCGTCCCAGGGCCACATGCTCCACTATGTTCATAGCGGCCTTATTTATAATAGCCAGAAGCTGGAAAGAACCCAGATGTCCTTCAACAGAAGAATGGAATACAGAAAATGTGGTACATTTACACAATGGAGTACTACTCAGCTATTAAAAACAATGAGCTCATGAAATTCTTAGGCAAATGGATGGAGCTAGAAAATATCATCCTGAGTGAGATGACCCAATCACAAAAGAACACACATGGTATGCACTCACTGATAAGTGGATATTAGCCCAAAAGCACACAATACCTAAGACGGAATGCATAAACCTCATGAACTCATGAAGAAGGAGGAAGACCAAAGTGAGGGTGCTTTTGTCCTTTTTAGAACGAGTATCAAAAGATTCAACCAGAGCTCCCAGGATCTAAACCTCCAGCCTGAGAACAGACAGGGGCAAGTTGTCCTCTGAGAGGCTCTAACCAGCAGCTGACTCAGACAGATACAGACATCCAGAGCCAAACAGTGGATGGGGCTTGAGGACTCTTATAGAAGAGTCAAGTCTTAACGGAGTATCTCACAAGGCTGTGGTCAAGGTCCTAGCCAAGGCTAGATTTTGCTCTGGAGGCAGAACTTGGTGATGATGTGCTGTCTTGTTTCTGTTGTTTTGTTTTTCTTGATAGACCTATTCGATTTCTTGTAATTGTTGGGCTGAGATTGCTGACTGGCTGCTCTCCAGAGCTGTTCTAGGTCTTAAGGTTGCCTCAGCTCCTTGTCACATTCATTCTCCAGTATGGTTGCATGCTTCCCTCAAGCCATCACTGGGTGACAGAAAGACTCTTGAAACCCAGATTCTACAAATTTACGTAATGAACTCATGTTTAACATGCGTCATAATCATCTATGTCATATCATCTTTCAATACTCTGTTGCTTAGAAGCAAATAATAAATGTTTTCTACACTCAAAAGGAGAGGAAATTGTAAGAAGTGGAGGTAGGAGTCCTGTGAGGGAGTCTTTGGAAGGATTTCTCTATCGGCCAGTATTGCTATTTGTCCTCCAATACCTCTTTCCCCCTTTCTACCCAAAAGTAGATTATTAGCTGAACACAGATCATCCGAAATAAAGACTTTATTACTCAGCTTCTCTTCTAGGTTTGGCTATGCAGTGAGGCATGGAGTTAAGTAAAGGGATCTGGATGGAATGGCTGGGGTTGCAGGTTCTCCATCATCCACCTCACTTCTTCAGTGTGAGAGGAAAAGAAAGCTTTATATTAAACTTTATGTTTTATTGTTTTAAAAAAGCATTTGTACATGACTATGTTTTCCATTAAACTTGCTCCTACCTCATATCTACCTAAAATCCTTTTTTTGTCCTCTCCTTCCCATTGGTTCCCTTTGTGCTCCATATCCATACAGTTTCACTTCTACTTTAATGCTATGTATGATTTCATGTGACTGTATAAAATTTAGAGACCACAAATGAGAGAAAACATATATTTGTTTTTTGGAAAGTGACTTAATTTGCTTAATACAATCACCCCCATTGCCTGCATTTTCCTGCAAGCAAAGTAACTAGTTTTCTTTGCTGTTGAAAAGTTCCATTGTGTACATGTACCACATTTTGTTTGTTTATTCCTCTGTTGATATACCAATGAGGTTGTTTTTGTATTGTAAATAGTCCCGCAGTAAGCATAGATACACAAGTATTTCTATGATGTGTTGACCAAAATCATAAATGCTGAGGAGTAGTATAACCATGTCATATGGTAGGTCTCTTCCCAATTTTTAAAGAAAATGCCTCACCAAATTCCACAGAGGCTGGAGTAGTGCACGATCCTACCAGGAGTGTACACTTAACCTTTTTGTTTTCATCCCCACCAGTATTTCTTGGTTTGTCTTCTTGATGACTGACTTTCAAGCGTCATTATTTCTGACTACTCTTGCCAGATACTTCCTTGAGTTTCTCATCTGATGGGCAGATCCATGACAGTTCTGTCTTGCCCTGAACCTATCATTTCTGGTCCAGGACCCATCAACCTGTGAGGCAAGAGCTAGCCTCTTCAGCTCCCTGTCTCCATCCAGTGATAAGTTCTCTTCATAACCATGTGGGTGTAAACAGTCTTTGTTACCATTTTTCAGTGGAAGAGGTTTTTAAGGAATTTGAAGTGACCTCTAAATGCAGCTTAAATATAACACTAGAACATCTTGTTCGCTAACTGAAGGGTGTCAAGTATGGCATTTGCCAGTCTAATAACAGTGAATTAAAAACTTGCTGAGAATTTTTCCTTGTTTATAGCAATAATTCTTTGAAAACTATGTTTTCCATTCTAGTTTTGATCTTATCTTAAGGAGAAACAGTCTTTATTGGACACTTTACCTGACTGTATGAGCACTCTTCAGCCCAACCCTGACTCACTTTATCTGACTGTTAGGCAGCAGTCAGTTCACAGTGTATACAACCAAACTGAATTGTTTCAATATATTAGTCACTATTTAAAGGATGGTCTAGAGGAGCCATGTACCTGAGTTGAGAAATTGTACATTACAGGAAGACCATGAGGGGTCCATGACTGTGTCTCCTTAACTGTGACTCCTAACTCATGTGAGGCTGGATGATTCTAGTCATTATAAAGCCCAAAAGCCATCTCATGGTGGTAGGAATTGGTGTCCCCACATTTGTGGATTCATATGCATTTCACAAGAGACTGGAATGTTAAAGTGAGTCATATTTAAGAAGGAGATTGTTTCTAAATTGTTCATTAATCTCCACATTTATAGTGTATGTTTCATGGCAGTGTGGTAATGAAGTTATTATTAATTTTTAAGATCACAAAGTAACCCTTTATTATTTAGTAAATTGCACAATGCAGAGGTACAGCTCTGCTTTTTCAGGACATCCCCTGCCTTCTGTTCTCCTTTCACATGTTGCTTGTGACCTGACGCTTGTGGAATGCTCTCTTAAAGACTGGTGATGAATGCACTGTTTCTCATTCTCTGTTGTTCAAGTATCACAAGGTTTCAAACCTTTTTTGCAAAAATTGATAATAATATATTTAACCTCTAGTAGAAAAAACTGCCTAACATCTTTAGAATGGATGAAAGTAAGAATCCATTTGCTTTTCCCAGCAGTAACTATGGCTGTGTGAGGAAGTTAAGGTTAGAACATAAATGAAACCAAAGAAAACATTGATAGTCTGACTTTGGCTGTGTCGTGGACACTTCAGGTGTTCTTAAATGCTGTGCATGCAGAAAGGAAAGGCATATTGTTTGAGAAGGCTCTGAAAAGAATGGCATGGTATTTAAGTTGGGCCTTAGCTAGATAGAGGATGACAGAGAACATCCTGATTACTCTCTTGGCATAAAGGACAGCAATTCTTCCTAGAGCTGTCTGAGTACTCTGCAGCTCACCCCAGACCTGAAGGGGCAGGACATTAGGAGACAGACTGGAGTGCCTAAGAGAGCTCTGGAGGGCTGGTGGTTAGGGGGTCCCTGACGCAGAAGGTGTGTCCCACTATTAGCACATTGGCTTGAAATTTAATTTGAGAACATACTTCATGGCTAAAATTCTTATAAAAATCTATTGAAAGGCCACTTCCATAACAGTGGAACACTTCATTTATTTATTCCTATGGCAAACATTAGATAAGGTTATATTTAAAGAAAGTGAATATTAGTGTAGGACATTAATCTAGCTGGAGGGTGTGTTGAATGTGAATTAAACTAAATACTCATGCACAGGCACATGTACATGTGTGTGCATGCAAATGTAATGTAAGGAAAAACTGCCAGTAGAGGAATTGTTTAGCTGTGACAATTTGGAAATCCCTTAAGAAGCATTTTGAAAGTCAAATTTGACATAAAAATATGAGTAAAATTTGAATATTTTGGCAGAGAAAAAATATATTCCAGATATAAAATTCAATGTTGAAGAAAGCCTCTGCTGGGGACTATGGGGGTTCCACATGGTGAAGTGGAGAAGGTGTAGTCACATGAATTTGTAAACTTGATAAATATTATACATTCACCATGGGAGGGGAAACTGGGCCTTATATTTTCATAGTAAACATGGTAAAAATGTTGGAGGGCAGGACATGGTAGCAGAAGTATAATTCCATCTCTACCTTCACGGGCTATCCACATCCCATTTACACAGCGTGTAAATAAGAATCACATGAGATCTAACTTAACAACTCCACTGATTGGCTTTTGTTATCTCCATACAAGCTAGGATCATCTAGGAAGAGGGAACCTCACTTAAGAAAATGTTTCCATAAGACTAGGCTGTGGGCAAATGTTTGGGGGCTTTTGTTGATTGATAGACAATGTGGGAAGGTCTGCTGTGAGCTCCTTGGAACAGGTGGTCCTGGGTTGTATAAAAAATGCAAGCTGAGTGAACCAAAGAAAGCTAGCCAGTAAGCAGCATTCCTCAACAGCTTTTGCTTTAGTTTCTGCCTTTGTTGTGGGGTATCCACCAGAAAAGACTACTTGGACATGGGTTTAAGCCAACAGAAAATCTTCCTTAGTCAGCCGGCAACTACACTGGGCATTTGGGATCCCAGTGTAGCACTGAGCCTTTCTCAGAAGCCTTTAAAACACACACACACACACACACAGCACACGCACACGCACACGCACACACACGCACACGCACCCCATGTTATGGGTCGATATACTTCATTTAACAAGAACAATTAGCCAGTAGTGGAACTTCAGAAACCAAAAAGCAAGGTTAGTACATTTAGGGACTTTCCAGGACTATGGATTTTGATGGATTAGGTTTTTGTTTTTGTTTGGCAAGTGGTGCTATCTGCATGCTGAGTTTTATGGTCTGAGCAATACTTCTGTCATGGAGTCAGTTGTGCTAAGGTCTGGAGGCCTGTTTTATCTCCAGGTTCTTGCCTTGAGTTCATGCCTGACTTCTCTTCCTGATGGACTAAAAGCTGTAAGATAAAATAACCCCTTTTCCTCCCCAATTTGCTTTTGGACATAGTGTTTATCACAGCAATCGGAAGCAAACCAAGAAACAGCTGCAATATAACCTATCTCTGAAATGATGTGATTTTTATCCTTGTCTGAGCATTATTTATTTTCTCCTTAACTATTTTCTTACATGCTCTATTCCCTAGAAACAGACACCAAGATGGGAGTATTATTATGCAAGGATTTCATTGTTAGCGTTCTCAGGAGAGCCAAAGCTGAGAACACTTAGGGAGGAAAGCCATGAGGTAGATGTAAGATCCAGTTTCCCTTGAAGTCTAGCCTTGGTCTAGAGAACCTCATAGCTATCACACCCATGGGCATCCTTTGTTCTTCTCTTTCAGGAATCATTCACTAACGAAATGTATCTTCAGAAGATGTAGAACTTTCCAGACTTTTCTGGAGAGGCCACTCTCAGCAGCCAGTACTCCCAGAAGCTGAGAGATGGAGGCACTGCAGGAAAGGGGCAGCTGTTTTTATGTAGGAGCAATTTTGTCCTGGGGAGACCTTTGGCATAATATTTGAGGAAGTTTTTTGCTTAGTCTGAATCAGAGAGGGCTGATTTGAGTTAATGCTACTGGTGTTTAATAAACAGAGGCCAGGAATACTGCTAAAGAGCCCACAATTCACAGAATACCCTGTCTGTGACAAAGAACTAATCAGGCTAAACTGTCATTATAAGGATGACACACACCAGATAGTGAGAAGCTGAGTGGGGCTCCAACAATGACAACTACACCTTCTTCTGCATGTATGCCTCAACTGTATTTGTAGATTGCTGCTGTAAGAGACATTTGTAAAGCTTGGGTTAATCGGGTTAAAAAATAAAGTCTAAGCCTTGACTCATCTATACATCCATAGATATATTCAATCACGTTTTATTAAATGATCATTGAGCACTTCTTACATACTAAGGCATTAGGCTAGGTAGTAGGAATGCAGGGACAGGCATGGCATGGCATGTGTTTCCAAGAAACTTACAAATTAAGTGCAAGACATCATAGTATGGTTGCTTTTTCAAGTTTGAAGGACAAAACATGTATTAACACTGGCTGACCATATTAAATATTAGAATAGAGAATAGCAAGCGATTGGTCCAGGAAAGGGGCTGACATGATATGTAATTGTCTTTTGGGAATGAACTTATTAGGAGAAAGGCTGACAAGGACATTAGAATTAAAACAGTATAGTTATATTTAAAATCATTCACTTATTCAATTATATTTAAAATTGCATATTTTAATTATTTAAATTATATTTAAATTTGAAGGGAAAGAGAAGCTTTGCTAGATAAGCTGGAAAAGACCTTTGTGTGTGTGCACAAATGTGTGTATGTTTGTACGTGCATGTGTGTGCATGCATGTGTGTGTCTGTATGTATGTGTCTGTGAGTCTGTGTGTACACACATGTGTGTGTCTGTGAAAGAGAGAGAAAGAGAAAGAGACAGACAGACAGACAGAGACAGAGAGAATGAGATAGAGAGCAAGCCATTGTCAGAAGGATAGAGGGGACAAACAGAGGCCCAGAGGAGCCTTCAGAAAAATTGTCTGACCAATAGCAACAAAAATCTAACTTTTAAAAGTGTGAGGATGGGGTGGAGTGCTCATGGGAAGTTTTATAGCACATGATTTAGTTCAACATAGCATGTGTGATAAACAGCATGGAGAAGTTAGAGACTGGTTAGGACCATAAATTAGGGGCTGCTCTTAGGCCACAGCACAGGCAACAGTTACTCCTCCTCCTTCTCCTCCTCTCCTCCTCCTCCTCCTCCTCCTCCTCTCTCTCTCCTCCTCCTCCTCCTCTCCTCCTCCTCCTCCTCCTCCTCCTCCTCCTCCTCCTCCTCCTCCTTCTTTTTAGTTTTAAAATATGCTTTGTGAATCTTTTTATTTTTTGGAGACTATAATTATATGATTTTCCCCCTCTTCCCCTCTTTCAGAACAGCAAGTCTATTGGCGCCATCCTTGTTCAAGTCATGTGCAGCCCTTTTGGTGAGATTTTGTGGGTGAATCTTCTCTGACATTTCTAAGAGATCCAATTTCCCAGCAAACCTCCTGTTCCTCTGGCTTTTAAAATCTTACCAATCCCTTTCCCACTGTGATCCCTGAGCTGTCAATGCCAGAGTTGTGTTATAGATGCTGGGCTTCACAACTTTGCATTTTGATTGGTTGTTGTTTTCTGTAATGACCTCTGTGTTACAACAAGAATACAGTGTGAGGACTATATTACTGTGGTATAAGGTGAAATATTTAGAGTGTAGTCAGGGATTATGCTGGTTTAGTTAAGTGATAGTTTAAAGTTTTTTTCTAAGGTCCATGATTTCACTAGTCATGGGTAGGTGGCTCCAATAACAGGCAGGGTTTTCTTGTTAAGTCAGCTTTAAGTCCAATTAGAGAACTGTTGGTTACCACTAATGTGCCACTGTTACACCCCAGGGGTTTTAGAGTCATGCTGGTCATTGCTATGATTCAAAGGTGTCATAGCTTGGTAGGATTGGTAACTGTCTCCATCTTTGGAAGCTAATATGGTGCCTTTTCCTACCATGAGAGCCAGTTCTTAGGGAGGAAGATTTCAGGTCATATTCTGTTTAGGTCTCCTGGGCTCTGTGTCCAAAGTACATGACAGTTTAAGCAATAGGGACTTACCTTTTATTTTGAGGGATTAAGATATTCAACCAAGGACAGTATCAATAGCTTATTATATTTTGGAAGTCTCTTGCACAACCATGATCAACAATTTGAAAAGGGACTTCTCGTGCTTTACCAAGATTTTTGTTAGATGGTTTATGAGTCTTGTCAGTCAAGATGGAACATTTTAACTTAAACTGTATATTTATATGTAAATACAGATGTAAAAATTCTATATGTGTTTTAGGCAGATAGTATGATTCCTTCTGAATTATTTTCAGATATTCTTACTGTGATCCTACCCTCCTTCTTCTGTATTTCTATCCCTCCCTCCCACCCTTCATTTTGTCCTTCAGATCAGTTATACCCTATTGTTCTTCCCTCATCCACACAATGCTCCCTCTTCTTGGTTTCTTGGTTTCTGCAGATTCATTCACCTGTAAAGATTTGAAAGTAGAACTGTATGAGAAAGAACACGTTGAGTTTGTCTTTCAGGTCCTGGATTACCTCATTAATATGATTTTTTTCTAGTTCCATCCACTTACCTGCAAACTTCATAATTTTATTTTTTCTTTACAACTGAATAGTATTCCATTGTGTATATGCAACTCATTTTCATTTCACCCATTGAAAATATTTACATTGTTTCCATTTCCTGGGTATTATAACTAGAGAAGCAATGAACGTATCTGAACAAGTATCTGTTGAGTAGGATGTTCTTGACTCTCTCTGAGAGTCAAATAAGAGAGCTGCTAGGAGGAGGGACATGACTTGATTTCTTCAGCCTGTGGGATCTGGTTTCCTAAGGGGGAGGGTCTATGTTCTCACAAACTATAAATAGCAGTCATAAATATTCAAGCATTTTTCCAACAAATATTATTGAGTACTTCCTATATACCAGGTATTATTCTAGAAATTTGAAATACAATATAGAAAAGGTCTTTATCTCCAAGGACTGTTTAGTGTATGAAAATAACAAATAACTATTATTCAAGGAAGTAAATCCATAAATGAGAAAAATAATACAAAGAGATGCTATTACAAAGAAGAAAGAGTGGGATAGTGGGTCAGATTGAGAGTTGTAGGTACCATATTTTAATAAAGGATGGAGAATCCCATCAGAAAAGACGAAGGTTCAGATGAGACCTTAGTAGTGAAAAGGAATCCACTGTGAGAAGATTCCAGGGCATGGTAGTTTTGGAGAGAGGAAACTGCTTGGCTTCACAGAGGAGCCAGAGAGCAGTGTGGGTAAATCTCAGTAAAGGCGGAGATGTGGTAAGGAGTGAGAGTGAGAGGCAAGCAGGGCAGGCTAAGCCACCATGAAGAGTGTGTGCTTTGTCCAAATAGTCATAGTATTTTCCTGGAGAAGAGTGTGATGGTCCAGCAAGGTGACTTCTGTAGTAATGGAGGGAAATGATCACCTGGAAGGAAACCCTTGTGTACCGTCTTTGCTCTGTCTTCTCTCCACACCACAGACTGTCTTTTCCTCCTGTCTTCTAACTGTATTTGGTAAAATAGCCACCAGTGGAAAACATGACAATCTAGAAATAAATTCAACATGGTGCCTTTCCAACACATTACATTATTTCTGAAGAGATAAATGAGCTTGAACATACAGCAAAGTATTTCTTATACATGTGTTTGAAATGTGCATATAGCAACAGAGAGAGAAGCCTTCAGATTAGTGAAGTAAGTTAGGTGTTAGCTGTCTAAGATTCACTTGGAATAGTATCTCAACCAAACCAAATCACTCTTAACTCTTAAAAATATACAGAATGTTTTACATTGAAATATGAATGAACATAAGATGAGCAATTTCCATGTAATTTATTTATAGTTTATGTGTGTGTGACAGAGACTCTATGTGTGTTTATGTATATGTAAGAGCATGCGTATGTGTACATGTTTGTATATGTATGAATGTGAGTATGTGTGAATGTGTGTAAGAGTGTGTTGTATGTGAGTATGTGTATGTATATGTAAAAGTGTATGTATGTGTACATGTTTGTACGCGCACGCGTGTGCGTGCGTGTGTGTGTGTGTGTGTATGTGTATACCATTGCATCTTGAAATCCAGAGTTTGCAACTAAGTTCCAATCTTCTTACAGATCTTTATTATTCAGCAAGTGTTAGTATAGGATAGACTTGAGTTTGAATGATACTATTTGTTTATGTAAAATGAATTCTTTTTATGTGTTACAATTCTTTTGTGCATAATAGCTAATAACATTTTTGATATCTTAATAGGGAGCTTAACAGAAGCATAAATGAACTTATACAGTTTATGGAGATATTTTATAGGCAAGTAGTTTATTTGAAAATTAATTACTGCATGGAATGCATATATCACAGAGATGATCCAGCATAATTTCAATAGTAAAGAATAGACATCAAGAGACTATTTTGTTATACACCTCCTTTAGAACACTCTTCTCCAAGGTTCATATGTATGTGTTTATCAAAGGTGGGGCTTTTAAGTTGATTTTAAAAGACACTGGATATTTAGCTGAATTTATAATTGTTTTAATTATCCCCTTATAAATCAAAACAAGTGAATTTTCTTTTTGACTGTCCTAGAGATCTTATTAATGTCTTGGTATGTTAAAGGCAGTAGCAACTGTTCATTAATTCAGTCATTTCATGATTGTTTATTTTAAATTCACAACATAACAGACTGTCTCTTGGCAGAGAAATGGGAGTTACGTTATGATTCCCATGTATATGACACTGCAGTTGTCCAACAGATTTTACTCACAGCAGCTGCCTGACTGCTGATACTTTATGAATGTGCAGATATAGAAGACTGTATTTCCATGAACATGCTATATTATCTATGTGCATTCCACTTAGTATGGTTAGTTTTTTTAATAAGGCAAATATTATGGCCTAATTTTAAAACACAAAAATCTGATGAAGAGCAAAATTGTGACACAGTGATAAATCCTTCCTTTTGCTGAGCAGTCCAGTTTATTTGGGGTTAACCACTGCTTCTCTATGTTGAATGCTATCTATTAAATATTCTTTAAATTGTCACAGTTGTCCTATGAGTACCATATTATTCATATGTGCCTACAAAATCATAATGTAAATAATATTTTATGACATGTCCCTTCTTCCCACTGATATGCTATGAGGTGACAAAGTTTCATTGCACACAAGATTGTCCCCTACTAGATTCTGATAATCAAGAAGTATGACAACTTAATTATTGGGTATGTTTGGGCTCTGGTTCCAAGTCTCAATAGAATTTTGAGTTACTACTCTTGTTCTGTAAATTATGCAGACTGATGCTACTAAAACAGCCATAGGACAGCTTTATGACATATTCTTATGGAATTGTCTGTGAGCATCAAACATAGGTAGAATGTCATGAAAAAAAATATGGATTTTATATCATGCTTATTAATCTGATTCATTAATAATAGTAATGGTATTTTCTGAAACTACTTTTTAAGCCTTTGTTGTAGACTCTAGCTCACTTTGAACAAAAGTCTCTTCTACATATATTATAAAAAATATTTACTATAGAATGACCTTGAAGAAAATTGATCTAATTTCTTTCTTGATATCAGGATCTTACTATGTAGCCAAAAATGCCCTGCAACACATTATTAATCCAGGCTGGCCTCAATTTACCTTGTACTCCTCTGTTTTAGTCTTCTGCATGCTGGAGATTACAGGTTTGTACCATACAACCAGACCATCAGCTGAAATTTCAGATTGAAAATCTAAACCCTCGGCAATTTTTTGCCAAATGTATACACAATGTAGATGAGTGAACTTAACATGCATATGAAGTTCACAGGTAAGTTCTTCAAAATTTAAAAAAAAGACTCAAAAATGAACAGATGTCCTCTAATGGAATGATGAATAAATATATTTTGGTGGATTCATACAGTACAACAATATATAGAGGAAAAGAAGCACACATCTAACAATATGAATAACACAAGTGCATTGCTTGTGTGAAAGAAGACACACAGACACACAACACACACACACAACACACACACAATGTGTGATTCCATTTAAATAAAGTTCATGAACAGATAAAGTTATAGTATAAAGAGATGTAAAGATTCATGATTAAGCAAAAGTAGCAAATGGTTAGTATAAGAAGGGAATGGAATCTCCTTGATCAATGGTTGTGGTTATGAAGGGTGCTGCATGGTACTTTACAAGAATTTCTAGTGCTCTTTTTCTTTGTGTAGATGCTGGTGTTCAAGCATTTACAGTAAATGTTATGTACAAGATGTTAATTATGTTTCTCAAAACTTAAAAAATCACTTATTATACCTACTTAACTCTAGAACTCTTCTGGGGATTGATATTTGTAAAAGTACTTTTCAGAATAAAGGGATAATGGTACTTGTGGAAGCCTCTGAACAAAGGAAAAGCATGAGACTCAAGGTTTCTTACATAGCCAAAGACTTCTATTTCCCACACACAGACAAATATTGGTTGACTGAGATTCTCAGAATTTTACAATCCTTAAAAAAAAAAACCCTCAATGAATAAATGGATTGCTACGTGTCTGTGTGTCTTCTGTACCCTATTTGGTCATACGGAGCTGACAGAGCAGTGTGTCCTGCACCCCAACACCTAGATATTTTTTAGGTTCTCTAAAGTCACTCAGAAAAGTATGACTGCTGATTATTTGACAGAGGGATAAATCACTCACAGCTCTTTATTTGGTATAAACTTATTTTTCTAGAAGTAAAGTACTCACTAATAATGACATTAGCAAATGATGCCATAGTATTTTTTTGTGAAAATTCATTATGTGTAGCATACTGCTACAATATGTGCAAATGTGTTACATAAATCTCATATCATGATGTCTCATGATAATAGCAACAATTTTAAGGATTCTGAATCACATACTCAGAGAGTTTTCACAAAATCATTCTGTATAACTCCAAACTCCCTATTCTTTGTTGCCAGAGCGTGCATGTCACAGTTGCCTCATTTAGTTCTAGGATATTAAGTAATGAATGTTTCTTTATTTATTGGTTACATATCTTGGTCTATCTTTTGTAGTTATGACAGAAACTACAAACTGGGTAGTTTGTAAGAAAATAAGTTTCCATTACAAGTGAGAGGACAAATCCCTCTCTCTTCTTGCAAAGCCAATAACACCATCATAGGGCCCCATCTGTATAACTTCATCTTCCTCTAACTGTATCTGTGAAGCTCCATGTCCACAATCATCAACATATAGACTGGGAAATACATTTCCAAAGCATAAACTTTGATAAACATACTCAAGTTTTAATGGTACATTTGTATAGAATAAGAACAATAAGCTATTTATTTTCATTCCATTAATTTTTTTTGGTATGACTTTTAACCTTCTTTGGCCAAACACTTATTTTGACACAGTATTAAAGGCTGAGATGGTCAAATCACCTATTTCAAAAACTGCTTCAGCTTTGCACTAACTTCTGAAACTCAGCTTGGCCAGATTCAAAACCCAGTTTTCTGTTTTCAGTTTCTGTTTCACAAGTAGGAAACCATTGAGTAGAAGATCCTGGTTGATAAGCATGAGCGATGTGCACTGAATGCATGTGATCTGAATAAGACAGGAGCACTACGTGGGCAAGGCACGTCTTTTTGTATAGGATTTTTGCCAGAAAGATAAATCAATTGCTAGGAGATATAATTTTAATTTTAGTCAACATTGCTAGAATATATAATTTTAAATTTATAAGGAAAGTTTTAGTTAACTTAATAAGAGACCATTATCATCACTGTTGACAGATCTGTTTAAACTGTATTCTCTTGTTATACTTTTCATAAGGCATATGCTTATAAGAATTTATTCATTTCTTCTGTATTCTATTATTTGAAAATCTAGGTTCTCAAATACTGCATAATAATTCCCTCTTCTGTCTATTCATATCTGAATGGTTCTGTTGTTTCTGTTCCTGTTGAATTCCAGTTTTATTCCACTATTGATAATAATTAATTTTCTATTCTTATTTTTGGAGAAGGTTTCATGGGCTGTTGAGAAGACTTGTAGTCCCTAGCTTTGAGTAGAATATTGTGCAGATTTATATTAAATAAGGTTAGTCAATGACACTTTCTAGGTTTCCTTTATTGATTTTTTTCCTGAATGTTCTATCCACTGATGAGCTAAGTTACCTCTTATTATAAATGGACCTATCTGTCCTTGTAAACAGAACTGCTTGCTTATGTTATATATGTAAATTATGTCTCATATATGAATATGCATTTTATGTATTTTATGGATAGTTTTCTTTATTAATATGTATGCATTAATGTGTAGAGAGAGTTCTTTCCTTATGTTATTTGTTGTATACTATATCAGATTTAGCAGAGGGGTTTCTTTTTGGATTGGTTTTGGCTTCTGTTCATTTGGTTTGTTGACTTTTATCTTTTCACTCTTAATTTTATGTTTCTTTTCTAGTGCAGTGTTGTTTTATTTTTTAATTGGTTCCTGTTCTTCATTCGTTTTGTTCTTGACAAAGTCTCATGTAACCCAGACTGCCCCCAAACTTTGAATAAGTAAAGGATAGCCTTTAACATCTGTTCCTTCTATTTCCACAATCCAAGTTTGGGGATTACAGGAAGGTGACGCCACAACTCGTTTATGTGGTGTTGGGGACTGAACCCAGGGCTTTGTGTATACTAGCCAGGCACTCTATCTAATAGGCTGTAGTAGCAAGTCATTGAATATTATGTTAAGTTCAGTCATCTAGTCTACATCATAAATTGGAGAGTTAATAGCCTTTACATAAAGATGTCATTGAAAGGGATGCTGGTAATTGCTGTAATTTTGTTGGTGTGGTTGATTCAATTGTTGTTTGTTCTTCATTTCTGCTCGCTTATTGATATACATTTGTCTGATTTTTTTGTGTCGAATGCAGTTTATTCTTTTGTAAAAGTACCTTTTATTTGCCAGAGATAATTGTTGCCTCGGAGGCTTACTGCCTGCATCTGCTAACCTAGACCTAATCCTGGCAGCTTCTAGCCTCCCTCCAGTTTAATCTATGCCTAGAATGTTTTCCACCTCTGAAACTTGCTGCTGAAAAAGCTCACCCCTTCCTAGTTCTTTCTGAATTCTTGCTGACTGATTGAACTCCTCTCCTAGCTAACTAATTCAATCTGCCCCACCCCCATTCTCCTAAATTGCTCGACTTGGCCTCAAACTAACTCTAGCAATCTGTTCTAATCTTCTGGCTCCTCATTCTCTGTCTCATTCTGGTTTTACGTAGCTTGTTTTCTCTTCAACCTGTCTCTGTAAAACTCTCTCAGTAAAACTGCCTCCTACTTACCTTCTCTGCCTGCATTGATCTCTTAAGTAAGTTCCCTTTCCTCTCATGACAGTGGGGCATATTGTATTCTGTCAAATCTTTCTGATTCATCACTTTGTCTGCCACTCAATTAGACTTCACTTTCAAACATGGTTGCTTCTTTCTACAAACTAACTTTACCCTCATTGTTTGTGATTAAAGGTGTGTACTAAGGCATGTCTGTATTCCAGCCAGAAAGATTAAAGGTATGTGCTAAAGGGTGAGCCACACAACTAGAAATGGCTTTTATTTTTTAGTAAATAACACAATCTGAGGATTACAGTGTGATTAAATATCCTGCAGCATTCTTTCCTAGAATTTCTCTGTTCACCTATTACTCTTGTGTAGCTCATTCTTTCCTATATTCTTTTATGACTGGGGCTGTCTGTTTTTTTTCTTTTGTATTTAAGACTCCTTTAAGTATCTTCTGCTGCCCTGGTTTGAAGGACATGGACTGCTCAAAATTGTGATCATATTAAAAGATCTCTATCTGTCAGTTTTGGAAGACAGCTTTGCTGTATACAGTGATCTTTGTTGATAGTTCTTTATCTGGGGGCATATCCAGCTAAAGGGATAAGGCTGCAGAGGTTGAAGACTCACACTGGAGCTCACTGTTCTGTCTTTCCAGCAGAAACCTCACTGAAAATGCAGGAACTGTGGAGAGAACTGCCATTTCCTTTTCATCAGAACTCTTGCTTCCCTTTTGGACAAAGCTCCTCCTTCCCTCTCTGGGAAGTACAGTGGTTAAAGCCATGTTGATTGTCTTATAGGCTTGTCATTTTACTATTATTTTGTCCAAAAATAATCTATGTATCTACTCATTCCCTATCTCCTAGTAAACTGGGTATTTTATTTTTACCAAAGATGCAAATTGGAATATATATATATATTCTAAATATACATATTTACACACACACACACACACACACACACACACACAATTCCCTTAAACCTGTGTGTATATATGTGTAGATTTTGGTATTAGGGTATATTAATATTGATTTGTTTTCCTCTTTGACACAGATTTGGAATACTTCCAATGGACACAACATAGCATCCTAACAATTTATATGTACTTATAAAGTATGAACTTTAATTTGAAACTTTTGGGTTAATCTTGATCTCTTTAGATTACACATTTTTTTTCCTGCAACAACAAGGACTGTATTTCCTGCCTATATTTATTCAGATAGATGAAATAAAAGTACGTATAGAAAGTATGTTAGTTTTCTATTGCTTTGTAAATACCATAAGATTTATGATATTTTATAGTATAGGTACATCAGAAGTCTAGCTGACTTTTCTCCTCACAAGACTGAAATCAATCTTAGAATCGAATCTAGATGCTTTGAGAAAACATTGTTTTCCAAGAACATTCAAATAATTAACACTAGTTAGTTTTTTGTGGCTATTGTACTATGGTTTCTAATTTCTTGTTGACCATCAACAGAGAGCCATTTGCATTTCCATATATCTCCTCCATCTTCAAAGGAAGCTGTATCCTGATTAATATTTTCATGTTTACAGGCTCTCTGACTTCAATGCTACCCACATTTGAAGGAGAGGATATTGTAAGAAGGTGAAAATTACTGGAGTCCGTTCTTAGAATTCTGTCTACCACAGATAGATAGTGGTGTACTTATGATTTTGGAATTTTCTCAAGATTGTTATTGACATAGACACCTACCTTTTCTTGATCATTTAATAGTAGCAAATGCATTTTATATGGCTCTTGAATTTGTTATTCTCTTTTTGTTAGGGATTGTCTTGAAGGTCATCTTAAAATTGGTAAACAAAATTATTGATATTTTTCTACATTCATTCAAAGATTATTACAATTTTTATGAAGAGCACAGTCAGTAACCTGATCCTTCCTCCAAAGGCCTTTCCTTCTGCTATGCCAGCAGAGAAGTGGAGTTGCTTACAGAGCCCTGGACAGAGGAGGGTGAAAACAGCATGCATGTGTTGAGATTAAGATAAATTTCACAAAGAATGTCCTTTGAGTCAGAGTTACCTGGCTCTGTAATGGTGCATTTTTCCCAGTGATTCTTGTCTATTCTTATGCCTTTCTCAAGTCCTGTTCTACCAGCCATTTCCCAATTGGCAATGCCGAAGCTCTTGGGAAACAAACAACTGAAAAGCTGGTTGTCATTTACCACTATTTGACTTTGGCTACTAAAAAGTAGCCACTGTATGCCCAGAAAGGTTGCGTTCCTCAGGTAGAATGATGGCATGCACAGTAGCCACAGCTCTCATGTTCTTTCCTTAAAAAGCCACATTCACATCCTATGCCATTAGGAAAAGCCACCATGTGTGTTCCTCAGTTCATCTTTACTGTATTTGGCTTTTATTCATTGAAGAAATAAGTTCCTAGGCAGGATATATATCTTTGTTCTAATTTCTAGTGACTAGATTACCCTCTGGCTGACACCACCATTTGAGGAGCCCTTTGACTGATCCATTTCCTTTATAACTGGTACTTAATATGCATCAAATTTGTGTCTCTTCTAAAGCTTATAGTCTTCCATTCAACATCGTTCCAAATGTGTCTTTTAATGAGTCAAGCCCCTCTGACATCCCTCCCTATTCCCACCCCACAGCCCCCATACATTTAAAGTTACATTCAGCAGAGCAAAGTTTCTCAATACAGTCACATTCATACAGTGGCTTATTCATAGAGTGTGCTGGGAATCATCTGATGAAGGACAGGGGGCAGCGATGTCATAGTCCCTTCTATGATTCTTTTGTGATTTCAGCATCTACATTGATGCCCCTTGAAGTAGTTTGACCTCGCAGCTCTGTGACCCCATCTTTTAATCACTTACCAGTATGAACACATTTTGAGTCTCTTGACTATTCACTACGACTTGACATCTAAGATAAAGAAATGGAAATTTCTATATCATTGAAATCTTTTCTATTTTCTTACTACTTATGAGTATGAATTTTCCTGTCATACTGTCGAAGTAAGAAGAACTGTCATTTTCCCTAATAGCTTGACTTCTGGATTACTTTTCACCGCAGAGGCAAGTCACTGGAAATTTTATGTTCATTGCAGACTCTTTTTTTTTTTTTTTTTTTAATTTTTAGCTCTATGTGAACTGAGTTCCAGGACCTAATAGTTCAACCATGTTCTGCCCAGCTTAGAGTAGACTATACTGCTCTCTCCCTTGATGCTTATATTGTACTTTCCAAAGTTTCTTAGTGTCCATTCTCTAGCCAAAATAGACACTGGTGATTGTGTGCTGGAGGATAACCACTATTCTTTAAAAGAAGAAGTCAGAGATTACCTCGAATACTTATGAGACATAGTTTGCTTCTGGCTTAGTTTCAGATCATAGTTCACTGAACTTTGAAGGTGGCCTTGCCTGACTGATCCATTTATTCCATTATACACTATATTGTCAATTTCTCACTAACATTTTATTTCCTTCTTGCTTCAACAGAAACTCAATGTATCTCTAGTCTGTTACTCCTGGAGCTCTTGTTTTCCTTCACCCTCCAGACTCCCAATCACATCAATCTAGCCATCCATTTCTTTCTCTTACCCACAATACTGCTTTTGACAATCTGGCTTTTTAAAAATTTGTTTTGTTTTCTTCTGTTTTGTCTTTAAAAGATTTAGTAGTTCTGCTGGTCCTCACAACCACGATACCAATCTACATGTGTTAGTCAGTGCATATTTCTGACTTAGACCTCGGCTCCTTGCTCATGGCCTTTGCACTTGTGATTTCTTGTCTGGGCTCTTCCACTGTACTAGAAAACTTCACTTTTTGTGATATGTAGTCTAATGTAGGTTCATGGCAAAAGTTTAGATTCTGTAAAAATACATGCTTTATATTTTGATTTTGATTGATTTTCAAGCTCAAATTATCACCAGTTTAGAGTTTTTTCAGTTTACTCTGTTTAAAATATGGGGCTCTGTTATGTTGTAGTCCCTCCCCTTGCCCTTTTTTTTATTATTATTTTCCTGCAAAGAGCTTATGTATTTACTAGGAAAAAACCTCTTATTTACTCATTTTATTATCTACCTATTTCATACAAAATGTAAGGCTCATGATTGCTTAAATATACAGCTAAATGTCACCTAATGATGGGGATAAATTCTGAAAAAGGTTAATTAGTCACTGTAGCATCTTCTTGTATAGCTGTTAAGAGTTGTATAACCCCATTACACCCTTAGGCTATGTAATATAGCCTGTGACTCTAAAAGTACAAACTGTACAGCATATTTATATACTGCATATTGTCAGAAACTATAATAAAGTATTATAGTTTATAATACTTTATATTACTCTTAACTATACAAAATTTATTTTTTCTTATTTAAAGAACATAACTGTAGGTTACTATAACATTTTCATTTAAAATGTTTAATTTTTAAAATTTGTTGACTCTTGTAGTAACATAGATTAAAAACCAAGTACATGCAACTATGCAAAAGTACTTTCTTTATATTCTAATTCTATAAGCTTTTTCTATGTTTTGTTTTACCTTAAATTTTTTCTTGTTGAAAACTGAAACACACATGCAATATTAGCTTAGGCCTGAGCATGTTCAGAACCATCATTATCACTGTCTTCTGGCTTCATAGCTTGCATTCCTCAGGGATGAGGGAAGGCATCAGTACAATGGAGGTGCTATCTCCTATGATGTTGGCACTGCCTTCCAGACTGTCTCCTGGGGACCTCCCAGGACTACATTGTAGTTACTTGTTTGATGAGAAGCAGTAGTAAAACATAAGTAACCAAGCATATAAATCAGCAATATGGTACAATATTATTATTAAAAAGTATTATATATGATATATAATTGCATGTGATATACTTTTCAGAGGCTAGCAGGACAATAGATTTGTTTATGCCAACTTGATCACAAACAAATGAGGACTGTATCACACTGTTATAGTGTTTACTGCACTACTGTGCAATTGACATTTTCAGGCCCCATTACAATTTTATGAGATCACTGTTGATATATGGTCCATTGTTGACTGGAGTGTTATTATGTGGCAAGTGACGTGTGTATGTATATAATGTATGTGTGTGTGTATAAAATCAATTCAAATAGATCAAGGCTATGAATTATGAGACTTCAAACAACAAAACTGCTAGGGAAACAGAGAGAAAACAATTAAAGACATAGTAGAATGACCCCCCAGAGCTCAGAAAATAATGACTTGAATTGACAAGCAGATTGTATGAAATTTAAAAACTCCTTCCCAGGAAAGGATATAGATGTGTAGAGTGTAGAGATGGTCTACAGAACATGTGAATGTTGGCCAACTGTTTATCTGAGGCGTATTTAGTGTGCTTAACACACAAGTAACAACATAAAAAGCACTGAAAGAACAAGTAATCCAATTAAAAAAGATACTCTCAAAAGATGCACCAATGGTCAATAATTACAGGGAAAATGTTCAACATCAGCTACCAGGAAAATCAAAGCAAAACTTCATTGGGATTTCAACTTATCCCCGTCTGAATGGATGTCATTAAGAAAACAGCTGCATGTGGGGTTACATCTCTTTAATCTCAGCAACTTGGGGATGGGGTGCAGAAGTCGGTGGATCTCTGTGAGTTCAAGACCAGCTTGGTCTACATAGCAACTTCCAGATCAGCCAGTGCTACATTGCCACATAAACAAATAAACAAGTAAATACATAAACAACAAGCAAATATCAACAAATGCTTGTAAGAAAGTGAGGGGAAAGGAAGTCTTATATACTGCTGGTGGGAATATAAATTCATACAGCCACTATGGAAATCAGTATGTAGTTTCTGCAAGTAAGAATAATAATACAATAATAATAATAATAATAATAATAATAATAATAATTTCCATCTTTACAACTATGACTTTCTTCTCTCTACTTCTGTTTGGAGGATTAGAAAATGAATTATTTTATAGTCAGAAATTTGAAATGCAGTGAGTCGTCCACGTTAATTGGAAGCTTGTCTTCCCCAATCAAGGAGGAGCCCCCTCAAGAGTACATAAGGAAACAAGAGGCTAGAATAAAACCAAAGGAGCATACCATTTGAGAAATTGCTGTGGTTGTGTCTCCCCATCCTCATTGTCGTCCTCCTCTCCCTCCTTTTGTTTTTAATGACCTCTCTCTCTGCACAGGTCTTAGGTGTTATTGTTCCCCTAGATTCCATCTATGACTTTGAGCTGTATTTCATCTATGGACTGAGCACATACCTACATGAAGTTCATTTGTTTGTAATTACTCGTGTGGTATCTTTTCCTTCACATCTCAGATCCTCCTGTACTCTCAAGGTGAGTGTAAGCTCATACTGCTTGCCTCCAGAGTCATGTGTATTTTCTTCTATTACAACCTTCTTCACATTGAAACATTTATTCTTCTCATTTCATGAAGTCTGTAGCGTTTTGAAGTCACACCATTTTTCATTTATGTATTCTGCAAGATTTGCCACCTGGAATGTGATAACTACCCATTACCTTTTCTCATATGTGGGTTTGTGAATCCTTCCTGGGTATTACGAATGTCATTCAGGTGTTTTTCAAATAAACCTCATCATTTTCATTGGCTTGAGAAATTATGGCTTGCACACAAGTCTAGAATAAAGATTGTCAAGCTCTGAACCTTAAGTTAGTGTGCCAGAATATCCTAAACAATAAGGTGGAAAGAGAGCTAAGGTTTTCCAGCTCTCAGAAGGCACTTCATCAGCCCTGGTTTTACCACGTACTCAGTACTCAGAACCTTCATCACTGCCAATGATGTCTGAAGTTTAGGGCATAAAAACCCAACTCCACAAACCCAGGGATCGTTGTCTTCACTTTGTTTCTGTTGTTTCATCTTGGTATTTCATTTCATGATTTTCATCCACTTCTGATTTTTTTCTTTTGTAGATACTCAGGTATAATCTCAAAGAACATCATCAATGGTAGAAGAATAGTGATTATACTAGGTGAGAAAGTAGTGTGGGTGATTTTTGTGAACACTGAAGGTGACAGTATTCATCTGGAAGATAAACAGTTAGAAAAAGTCATACAAAAAATGTCTTATATAGTTTTTCCAGCTCTATTGTGATCAGAGTCGTTCTGTTTATTGTCAGCACAAGCCCTTTATAGTGCTTAGAGAGAAAATTTGTATCTACTATCACAATGTGATGATTGCTATAGCTTGCCCAGAGCAAAACTTGTGGTAATAAAAACTTCTAGATTGGAACCTAGTGATGTCATTTGTGTTACTGGCTGTTTAAGTTGTCTCTGTACTATGTCAACCCTAAGCAAACAGATCTCAATTTGGGAGCCCCAGTAAGCTCTGTCATTCGATATTGCTGAATTATGGCACCAATTCTTTTGAGAGTGTATCACCTGAAGTCTCAGAGAGCAGTGGAGTCTAGATTTTAAGCAACTTAAGGCATTGGATTAAAATGCTTTTCTATCTTCTGACTTTGTATTGAATTCACTTTGAGAGATGCCTTTCTGTGACATTGATATTAGTTTAAAAGACTCAGTGAGTTGCTTGGCTTGTGGATTCTAGTGCCTCCCACACAGAATTCAATAAGAAAATACGAAAAAGTCTCAAAGAGCAGCAACTATACCCATCTCAAAAATGTTCAGTACACTTAAGCAAATCACTTGTGGGTTTGCTCTAAGAAGTGGCTATGTAGAAGGCTGCATACATCTCTATAAATTCCAGTGTGTTTCTAGAGTTTTTCCATTTTAAATTCATAGAGTCATCACTGGGAATAGCCTTTATCTTGGCTGTGGAGATGTACCAATAATAAAGAAAGAATAGAAAATAAGGTAAGGGTGAGGAATAAAGTCCTACATCAGTTATCTCATCTCAGCGTCAAGCCAGTGGCTCTTCCCTCACTGGGGAAGGGTATGCATTCTTCATTTGTCAGCCTTGAACTGCTGTTCACCCAGCACAGCCCCTAAACTGCTGGTGCCCTTAGTTCACAGGACTCTATAGCGTCCTTCCCAAGACCTACATTTGGCAGTAGTACTTAGAACTTCAGCCATTCTGTTGTTTTGTTCTTGAATTATTTCTTAAGTGAATGAAATGATGAGAATCTAAAACAAAGTTTCTTTCATGAAGAACCTCATTGCTTCTTTAAGATATGTTTCTGTGTGACCTTGCTATAACATTAAAAACAATAATAAATAAATAAATAAATACATAAATAATAAATAAATAGTGCAAGCAAGCCAGCCTTGGGTAATTACCTTAAAGAAAAGAATAATTTTCACTAGTCATAAAAAGAATACAGTATTTTTATTAAGAAAGTCTTGAAGAAAAATATGTAATGAAAAAAGTGAACCTATCACTATACTAATAATCTATTGGAAATAGTTATATCAGCTCTAAGTGGCCTTAATTTTCCTAACACTTGGGACAGTGGGTAAATGAATATATGGATGCTTTGTGTTTGTTCTCTGGGCCATACTTTAGGTAATACCTATTAGATGATTTATTTAACACTGTGCCTAAGAACCTGTAATACCTGTAGTAATGAGTGGCTATCATGACTGTATTAAGCTCTATTCCAAATCCACATATACAGCAAGCAACTCTCTACCAAGAAATTGGCAAGAACTGGCTAATTATTTTATTGTTTTACTGAATGATTTCATTGTCATACTTTGGATCTTAAGCTGAGATGTATATAATATATATATATATATATATATATATATATATGTGTGTGTGTGTGTGTGTGTGTGTGTGTGTGTGTGTGTGTATGTGTGTGTGTGATTAATTGGCTAATTGTTTTATTGTTTTGCCTAATTATTTCATTATTCTACTTTAGATCTTAAGCACATATATTCCATACATTTATACATACACACACATATAATCTATACATATATACATACATAACATATATTACATACAACATATATTACAAAAAAACCAAAAAGATAAACTTCTTGACACAGTAGCTCAGGAAATTCATAACTGTTTACATTAAAAATAAGCACATATGCTATGTGCTCTTCATTCCGTGGATACTGTTTGTGGTTTGATTGTTCTCATTTCTTTACATAACGTTTTTGGTATGTTTCTACAAGTTTTTAGGTGTCTCAGTTTTGGGGTATGTTTTGTCATATAAATTATTCATACATAGGTTATGTTTCTCCATATAGGTTGTTCACACATGGGGTAGTTTTAGGATATAGGTTGTTCATATATAAGATATGTTTAAGGTATAGGTTGTTCATGTATGTGTATGTTTGGGGTATGCAGGCTGTTCATGTATAGGGTATATTTTTGGGATAAGCTTGGTGTCTTGGGATAGAAGCCTATTTCCTTTTATCTTTTATTTTCAAAATTTCTTGTTCACACATATCCTAATTTTACTCAACCTTTTTCTTTTGAATACTAATGTTCAAATGAATTAAGGGGAAATAATGGTTATAGTTCTTTAATTGATTTTATAGTGAATTTGTTATTTGAATATTCTTAAAGTTTTAGCATTTTTTTAGTCAGTTAGCAATGGCAGTAGCATTATAAATAGCCATAATACACTTCTCAAATAATGTGAGCTCCTGGCTACCTGAACCCTTCTTCCTGTATGTCCTCTGGCCTAGTAACATAATTATGTGTATCTTTGCTACTGATGCTAATGCTCTGCTAGCCATTTGCAGATTTCCCGTGATTTTTGTATCTAAGAGGATTGTTTTTAAATTAACTTTCACATGCTCTGATGTGAGTGATGTGAATTAGATTTTAACATAGGCTCAATTGTCCCCCCCAGTCTTTGTTACTGAGAAATATAAAAAAATACTTGCAAGTAAGAAATCATTTTGACTTTCCAATCTATATAACATAAATGTCTAAGAGAACAATTCCTTTAGGTGGATGTGATCACTAGGTATTCCCTGGTTCTCTAGTTTGACAAAGCTTCAACTTGCTGAGGAGTTCCAAGCCAGTCTACCTGCGGGAATCACTGGGAAGCTATACAGAATGATCATGGCAGCACTCAGGACTTGCCAGGTCACAATTTCTGGGTAATTTGTATCACCAAGCAAGACTGAGAGACTTGAAACCAGTGAGAGTACATGCAGAGCCTGATAATTTGTTACTGTACTTTGCTGTATAGGAAAGATTATGGATGTATTGAGTTAATGGTATTTATTTGTTTCTAATGTTACCCAATAAAAAAAGAACACAAGAAAGGCTGGGCGTGGTGGTGACCATCTTTAATCCCAGCTTTGAGAGATAAGTGATTCTCTCCGTGGGCCGGCTATCTAATTGGCAGGGCAGCTTTGCTTAGCTCCCGCTGCCATGTTCCTCACTACAAGCATGCTGTAGCTAGACCCACGAGATGCCAGAGTGGTGGCTGGCTGTGCCAGTCCATCACACTGCCCTGACAAAGCTCAGTTGAGCCCCTGATAATATCTGCCATGCTCATGGTACCCAGGAGAATGATGACTCTTAAAGCTTAAAGATTATCCAATGGATTTATATATTTGAAAATGATCAATTAATAAGATGTCCACATAATTAGAATAGTTACCCAGTATCTAACTTTTGATGTAAGTTGCTACTTAGGACTGCTCTCTACCCATCTGTCCTCTTCCATGGTTGCTAGCTCCTCTCTCTCCCTCCTTCTCTTCCTCTTTCCTTCTCCTAGCTCCACCTCCTCTTCTACTGCCCAATCACCGAGCTCTACTGCAAATACAATGTAGCAGATAAATATCCTGCTACAATTCTCTATGAATTTCAGGCCATCTTGGTCTACATTCAAGTTCTAGGACAGCTAGAGCTCCATAGAGACACCCTGTATCAAAAAATGAACAAACAAACAAACAAACAACAGAAGCAGCAAGGTGAATTGGTTCATGTATTTAATCCCAATACCTAGGAGACAAGTGACAGAGGTAGGGGGATCTCTATGCTTATTCACTTTTAACTCACTTGCCAATATTTTAAGCTAAGATGAAAGGAGGCAGAGTCAAAGCCGTCATTTCCCCAACTTGTCCTGTTGGCAAATAGCAGTGCATGTGCTGATGTCTCTCCTTCCATATTTCACACATTATGAGCAGTCCCTCAGGGGGGTTTCTGAAGGGAGCTGTGTGATACTGTAACAACTACCTTTAAAATCTATGTTAAAACTCTGTACTACTATCTACATTGAATCTTAGAAGACATTCTAAAATAGACTGTAGAACCCATTGTCCCAGAAATGTTTTGAAGGAATAAATTGGCCACTCTGTTATCTGTCATGGAACAGCTAAAAGAAAAAAGCAAAGGATTAGCATATTTGTAGAGATTTCCTCATCTTGTATTTCTTTATCCTTAAGGATAGTGTAGTTATTGAATATGCATGAATTTCTCACCTTTTGCTGAGTGGTTATGCTTTGTGTCACTGTGTATGACATATTTCACATATGCTTTATCACAGTAAGTTTTCCCTTTAACTTTAAGATGATTTATCAACTTACTTTCACATATTTATTAATAACCTAGTTTGAACCATGTCTCCATGTCCTTGTCCCCAAATGCAGGTGAAGGGTTAGTTGCTTTGCTGGCCCTCCTGTCCCATCTCAATCTGGGACTTCTAAGGAAAAGTGAAACTGTAGATGAGAATGTGCAATTTGTCTGCAGAAGTGAAATGCTTAATGTACTTGTGAATTAATGCATTTCTCCTAGGAAGATTATTGCACTTGATAACTATTGAAACCTAATCTTCACTCATAGCTTAATCTTTTTTAAAGTTACTATCCTAGATATCCATGTGTTTTCAGTGCTGGGACAGAAAGTAGTCAGAATCTAATGCTAGAAAAGTACTTCTAACACTGAACTACATGCCCAGTTCTGAGGAAAATTTTTCCTTTTTGGAGAAAAAGGAAACTAAACTAAAAAGTCTTGTGACTGGAAAAGATCAACATCAGATAAACTACATAATAGGTTTAAACATGAGCACAAAACAAGAGATTATATCCTTTACCACCATCATGACACCAAGGGCATGCTGACTTGGGCTCACACCCAGAAGAGAATGCCAGTTTGCTGTTGGACTTAAACAAAAACTGATGAGATTACAGTCTTCCACCAGCAGGAGCTAATTAATCTTAAGTAGTGTCTATAGTGCTTAAACATGGTATCTGTCAATAACTCTGTGACTTTGACAAGTAACCATCTAGATAGATGTTCTTTTCTTAACAACAGAAATACCCAGATTCTGCAAAATGCAAAGAAAAGACTTTATTTTACCATTTGAACTGCTTGCCAATATTGAACCTTTAAGAAGAAATTCTTATTCCTTCTCCTCTTTGATAGTCTCACTCATGCTTTTACCAGAAGTTCAGAGAGTTTCACGATGAGCAGAACCCTGTGCTGGGGGAAGAGAGGGACACACACCATTGCTTAGCAGTTGCCTCTGTATAGTCAGTGCATGACAGAGAGGGAGAACAGAATATAGTCTGTCAATGTTTTTCTACTTTCCATTTTTTATCACCCTCTATTTTAATGTCCATTTGGACCTGGAGAAATGTTTCTATATCATCAAAGGTAAAACCTTCCAGCACTTACTAAGATCCAAATGTGACTTAAATGTTCTGTTTAAAGTATATAATTTATTCCTAACAATTAGAGATACATTATTTTCCAGTTTTATAGAAGGTGACATTGTGGGTTACAGAGGCTGGCCACAGTGCACAGAACCATATACCAAGTAAATGGCAGAAGCTGGATGTGAACTCAGGTATGTCTATTTAGAAAACAATGTTGTTATCATCATCTCCAATATCAACTGTTCATATGGCTTAATGGGATGTTAGGTGTATAGTTTTATGCACTTTGGGTAAGTGTAAATTTACTCAGCATGTTACTCAGAGATAACAACAGAAGAAAAGACAGAAATCATCAAGTTGGGATGCTTGAATTTGGAGGCAACTTGTTTGTTGAAAATCTTAGTTTATTATATATGCCATGAAATATTGAGGGAGTTACATTATGCATTTGACCTTAGTTTCTTTTGTAAACTAAGAATGAAACAAGCAACTGATGTGAGATATTTAGTAAATGGTCTTCACGAGTTATGGTGCAAATAACTATAGAATAATTTACATTTTAAAAAGAAATTTTGCTGAAGTTGTCACAGATGATGCTGTCATGGAAGTTACATTCAGTCATCTCCTCATTGTTGGCTTAGATCATGTGTGATGTTCACTCACCCTTTAGACAATAATAAGAGTAGCGTTTAATTCATTGTAAGTACTATGAACTCTAGTTAGCTCAGTAGCTAGAAACATAGATTAAATGATAGATTACCTACTTATTTTTCTAATATGTTTACCTTCTAAAAATCCTGTAGTTATAATTCAAATACATTTCCCATACTTTCCATAGACAAAGACATTTTTAAAATTTGATAGCCCATTTACTTTACCATTCTTGGTGAAGTGTCTTTAGCTTGAGGTTCTGTGACATGTTGTAATATTGTAAAGCAAATGTCTGCTTCTTATCCCTTTCTATGTCTATGTGTGTCTAGATAATGCTCTCTGAATAAGGCATTTCAGCAAGTCAAGTTTCAAAATTATATTGAATAATTTTAGCATCCTTTTTTTTTTTTATCAGCAGTAGTGCTCAGACAGTGGCTATGTCTGATTTTAACACTAAACCTGGGGAAAGTCCTAGGTATGATGCTTCTCTTCTGTTATATGAGCATTGTGAACTCAAACATTAAAGTTTGCTTAAGGTCCAAGTTTAAATTCATTGATAGCTGAAAGAAGACAAATGCCATTGAGAATACTGACGTAGTTTGTGTCAACAGATCAACAGACTAGAAGTCGTCAGTCAACTAACTTGCTGACGGAGAGGTCTATAAAGAGATGAAAAGGTTTATCTTGGCCCAACAATGTTTTACAATACCATCCTGAAATTCACTGCTAGTTAACATCTCAGAACAGCAACCTCCCTTAACTCATACTCCATTATAAAGGTACTGTGATGTCTCTGCTCATGTTTGTTTAAGAGAATAGTCAGGAGTTCAAGATATGGGGACAGACAAGTTCCTTATTCTATTACCTACTAATTTCATACATGTAATAAGTATTCCACCAAAACTATAATATATACTGAACATCTTTTCTTCTCTCTGCTCACCACCAAGTTCCGTAAGTACAAATTCTTCATATAGCATTGGGAATGACCTTGTTCTTCAAGCAATCAGAGTAACTTTTTTGAAATGTGTACCAGACCTGGCTGAAGTCAGGGTCTGTTTACCACATCTATTTCCTTCTTCCTCCTTCATTCTTCCCACCTCCCTCTTCCTGTCTCCATTTGCCTCCCCTCCTCTCTACCACCTAAGTTCTTCCTCTTCTCCTGTTCTCATTCTTGCTATGCTCATTCCACTTTTCTTCCTCATCTCCCTCTCTTCCTTATATTCCTCCCCCTTCGTCCTCCCCTCCTTCTTGTACTCTCCCCTCCCCTCGCTTCCCCTCTCTTCCTCTCCCTTTTTCCCCCTCCCCTCCCTCTCTTCTCCCTTTCCCTCCTCTTCCCTCTCCACCTCTTCTCTTCTCCCCTCTCCTTATCTTCTCTCCTCCTCTTCCTTGTGGCCTGCCTTGTCAGAGGATTTTATTTAAATGAACTTGAGATCCCCCCTTTATTTTTCCCTCTTCTCTTCAGAGCTTCTGTTTCCATTACTGAATGTGAATCCCTCTGACATTCCTTCAATCATTAAACACTCTAGGCTGACTCCCTACATGAAGTTTGTAAAATCTGTTTCCTGTGCTCAGACCTCTGTTTATATCCTGCTCACGTGTCTGACTTCTCCCTGCCTCCCCGTGCCCCGTGCCTCCAGTCTTAGGCTTTCTCTTAACTACACAACATAGATTCTCTAGTCACATTCACCCACGGTAATAATTTTAAAAGCACCTTCCACACAATTTCTTTTTATATACATTAAATTTTTGCTTAATATACAAATTTCTGCAATCCCCCCTCCCCAGACTATCTACATTGGTTTTGTTTTGTATATCCAGCTCCAGAAGTAGTTATTGAGGAGGTACTTAGTAAATCTTTGTTGAATGAAGGCATATTTCTGTAATTTTTAAAAAAGTCTTAGTTTGCTCAATCTGAAAAACAGGGAAAAAAATTCTTACTGTAAATTTATTGTGACTTAAAAGGCATTAAAATATATGTGACAGAATCCTTAACAAATGGTGCTGTCATCATCATCAGAAACACAATCAACAATGCGTGTGCCCAATCTGTGTATAAAAGATCACTAATATGTATAAAAATCTTTCAATAAAGACCTTTGCTAGAC
Source organism: Mastomys natalensis (assembly GCA_021653895.1). Taxonomy (NCBI): domain Eukaryota; kingdom Metazoa; phylum Chordata; class Mammalia; order Rodentia; family Muridae; genus Mastomys; species Mastomys natalensis. Next base: position 2,623,316 of record JAJTUV010000037.1, read on the forward strand.
TTTGGTTTCACCCAGACTTTCCTGGATGTATATTTTAACACTAATCCCCACTTCAAGGATATAAAAATGAGAAGTTGCATCAGTGATATGAAGTGGCTTCAGCTTTGCAATATCAAAATTGCCCAAGCCATGGTTTACATTCAACAGGGTAATTACTTTGGGTAGTAATTGTCTAGACAGTCCTCCCTCCCCTCTAGCCAACTGGCATTGAAAACCAAGTACTGCTTTTGTGTGTGTATACAATCAGGCTGTAAAATCCTATTATCCCCATTTCCACACCCCTGTGGCTGCTTGCTTGTTTTTGAAGCCTCTTATGGGGGGCTGGGGGGTGAAGAAGAAGAAAAAAGAAAGAAAAAATGAAAAAAGAAAGTTTTCTAGGTAATCCAAAGGTTTATTTCTAATCTCATTGTGCTCAGGTAATGTAAAAGATGGGAGGAACATCCGTGACTTTCGTATACCTTCAACTAGAGTCCCATGATACTTGTGGGGAAGCCCATGAAAATATTTTTGGGGGGCGTGGAGGCAGCTAGAAATACTTCTGTATGGGGTTTGAAGTGAAGTTGGATTTAATTCTGTTCTGATGCTTACAAAAGAGAGCAAGCTCAACTTACTTCTTGAGTCCTCTGTTCAGAATGCACAGGCTGTTTCAGACATGTGCTGATTGCTCCCCAGCTGCACACACTGCGCCCTGCTCAACTCCCCTTGTTGGTTCATGCTTCTTTACATCTAGCCTTTCTCCTACCTGCTTCTACTGGGTTCATGTCAATCTTTTTTTGGGGGGTGCATGTTCTAGTTTCCCAGGTGACTGAAATTCTTCTTAACATTTTTTTCCGTACCTTGACTAATTGGCAGAGAGGATAAAATCTCTGTTTTCTGCCAAATCTCTACCACTGTGCAATGGTGGTGACAGGAGAAGACTGGGTTTGGAGTGCAGAATATAAGCAGCCTGTGTTAACAAGTTTTTCTAGACTCCTTGAATGATCCATTTTTGTCACTACTCCTTTCTTTTGACATCATGTCTTACCTAATTCCATCGCCCTCTCTATTTTCTTTTATCTTTGGAACATATCCCCATCTTCAGATTGAGCCTCCCATACCTCTCTGCATTATATCCATGCTTCACATTGCTCTGAGTGACTGACTTGCTTCTTGCTAGACTCTTCCCCACACTGCCAAGTTTCTCCATCATGGCCTTTACCTTGATCCAAGACACATCCATGACTTGGGTATCTCTTGAACTTTTTCAATTTTCTTTTCTATTCAGTTGACTTCACTGTAAATTCTGATCTCTCCATGTCCCCTCTTCCTGAGCTCAATAAATCTCTCCACTGGTATTTGGTGAAATCTACCTTGCCCTCACATTGACCTACCAAAACCCCTTCACTCTCTTAGCTCTTTAGAAGAATTATCTTAATCATTGTTTTTATTGTCTTTGTTTTTCATTAACTTGTCAATATCTTTGAGGCCTCTACCCTATTACTCTGCAAATGTGTACTGGGAGAGGGGAACACTGTTTTCTCATATTCAGTAGTATCTTCTAATATAATGGTGTCATAGATACATTTTTAACAACTTCTTTAAAAAGATTCTAGTTCTTTGATTTCATGTTTTCTTCCCATGATTATTTTCCTTGTCTGTAACTTTCCTTCCTTCCTTCCTCCTTCCTTTCCTTCTCCTTCCTTCTTCTTTCTTTCTTTCTTCTTTCTTCTCTTCTTTTCATTCCCTTTCCTCTTTTCTATGTATGTGGGGTGGTTGGGTACGTTGGGTATGTGCATTATGTGTTTGTATTTGTGTATCTTGCATGGTTGTGATTGTGCCAATGTTTGCCCCTTTGTCTTGGGTGTGGAAACCAGAGGAAGATGTTCCATGTCTTCCTTTCTCTCTGATCAGCTTTGTTCCTTTAAGAAGTCTCTCACTAGAGAAGATGCTTGTCATTTGGCTTTCTGGTTGACCAGGGTGCTCTCAGGATCTGAAATCTGGGTCTCCCTCCCAGGGCTTTGGCTACAGGCACATGTATGCATGGCAAGCTTTTTACATGGATTCTAGAGATTTGAACTAAGGTCCTCATGTTTGAAAAACATGTATTCTCAGTCATGAAGCCATCTTCCTAGTTTTCTCTTTTGTTTAATATTTGTTTTAATTATTTTTCTTTTGTATTCTTACAGAAGAGGGGCTGTTTCTTTGACTCGTATCTTGTGTCTCTGTTATCTTCCTGTGGGCTCTCTCATCCACTCTCTCAACTTTAATAACAATCTGTGATTATATAGGCTTCCTTTCCCAATGCCAACCATTTGTTTCTTGACCTGGTTTCTTATAGACATTACCAGAGTACTAACATTAAAATACTTTGAACTTAAGGTGATTTTAAATGACCACCTGACCTGCTCTTGAGGGTTAAAAGTACAATATTAAAAATCAGAAGGCAAACCTGTGCTTTTATAAATCACCCATTCAAGACCAACAGATACACAAATCTTACAAATTGCATCACTAAAATTGTCTTCCATCTTCCTGAATTATCTTACCAAATGTGGCTCACTTGTGCTGAACAATACCTGTCGCTTACAAAGCTGCACTCAGATCTCTTCCATTTTCACCCTGCTCCAACTCTCTTAACTGCAACAGTGTTGTTCTGATAGTGCATCTGCTGCTGAATTTTCCTCCCTCACCTAAAATGTTCTTCAAGTGTATTGACTTTTTACACACTTGCTTAAAAACCATGCCCCTCCCCCCAAATGCTTAAAGACAATGGCCCTAAACCATCAAGGCAGATGTCATAATTTGGAATTCAACGCACCACAAAGCCTGGCATAACAAACTAACCGCCCAATGAGCAGAAAGCAGCAACAAAACTAAACTCCATACTTTGGGTCTACCTCCTCTGCAAAGTGTATTTTATCTACACTGTTAGCTTTTCTCCAAATTCTAAATCAGTGACCGAAGTCCTCACCCACACCAGCCTGTGCCTGGGAGATTTTAACTCTGCAAGTCTGCCCTCAGGCATGGTTGTCTTAATAAAATCATTCCCTCTTGATTCTGACAGATGCCAGCGTTCAGGCTATTGACTATTTCATCTCTGTGATTTTTGCTCAACACTTTTCCTCCATGGCAAATATCTTGCTTTTCTTGCTTTCTTGTTACATTCCTTCCAACCCAGCCCTAGTTTTACCTTATTCCTGGGGCCTTCTCTGATCTATTCAAATATGTAATTGTTTTTTTCTTTCTATATTGAAAAAATAATAACTTTTTTCCTGCTAATGCTGTGAACCATAAACCTGCAGCCAAAGGTACAATGGTTGTAATTTCAAGACTGTTCGACATTTGCTAATCATGCTAAGTGGAAGAAAGGAATGTTAAACACCACAATTGTTTTCAACAACAGATGAGCTCATTAAAATAATTCAGCACTAGATGCTTTTTTTTCAACATCCACCCTCTAAGTTGCTTTAGAACATCCACAGATCTCTAGGGATTCCTCCCGGAACTGTCCTGCTGTGTGAAGCCATAAAATGTGCTTCAGTCAGGGACTGTGGTTAGGAAGGTATTGTTTCTCACTAGTTCCCCTTACCCAGGGGAATACTTTTAATAAGTCAGCCCTGCTGACAGGCAGAGAACAGTGCTGTTTTTAATGGGGGGCCAGGGTCGGTGCAGTAATTTCATGCAGTTACAAGTTACTGCATCTAAGAACATTTTTCTGATTTTTGTAAAACATTTGGCAAAAAACAGGGTGAACATTTCATTCAGGACATTTAGAATGCATATATAATTAGGTAATCTCTTGCCTTTGAAGGTGGAGACTTGAAGCTAAGTAAATAGTAAATTTTTATCTACTTGGTGTTGTGTATATTTTTTATGTAGAACATGTTTGGATTTATTTTACATGAAATAATAAAAAGGAGTATAAAACATACATAAAATTTTTGTGCTTATCAAGTTTAAGTAGTTGGAAAATAGTTGATATACTCCATTTTTCACTTTCTATAAGCCATAGGTTTCTTGAGTCTTCATAAACTACCCAGTCCTTTTCCTGACTTCGGCAGACCTGTAATTGAACACCTCAAAACCTAGAGCTAAGTTAAACTCCCTTTGGAAAATGTAGCCCATATTTAGTATTAAATATACTTTTCAGTCATTCATAGAAAATCCTCTGTAGCAGGAAGTCAAACGAGAAATTGTGGGTAACATTTTGAAGATGTCAAATAAGAAGTAAAGCTTCCAAGTTGGTCGTGGATCTATGTCAGTAGGGGGGAAGCCACGGTGTCTAGGAAGCCTCTGGGAGCCAGTAGTTTTCTCAGACATAACAGAAGTAACAAACAGAGCAGAATGCTGTGTAGCTTCTCATCACATCTGAGGGGCACAATGACCCTGAGCTGCTGTTTTAGTAGTCTACTCTATACATAGAGATAGCCACTGAGCCACAAGCCTTTTGATTAGATGGTATACCTATTAATGGTGGATAACAATTTGAAATATTTTGATGCCACCTCACTCTCTCAAAAGGACATTTAAAACCATCTTTTCCAAAACCACCTTTATAGCATCAGCTCAGACAATGGCAGCATGCTCCTGAGACAAAGACATTGAAACCACTCTAGAGTTTTTCATCTACTGAGTGAATATTTATCCACAAAATACCGACTCTTTGAAGTAAAAAATGATACACAACCTCAAGATACCACTATTTCTTTTATTTGTACCCAACTTTTATTCTTATGCCTAGAAAAATACATGGGGTTGTTTAGGACTCATGTGCTGGCAATTTTCTACTTTTAGTGATGGTAACATAGTCCCGAAAGCAAGCACAATTATTCTGTTTTTCTTAAGTTTTATTCAGCAATAAGACCATAATTTTTCATATTTAAGGAAGTATGAAAAATTTGTCGAATTTCAAAAGCTGAATACATGTAGCGTTGGATCAAGGCACATACAAGACTGGCCAAAGGGCGTACAGTGCACTTTGGTTTTTTTTTTTTTTTTCCGTTGTTGAAAAAAAAAAAAATCATGGCAACAAAAAGTGGTATGGTTTTTAAACAAGTAATAGCTCACAATTCAGTAGGAAGCTGTAAAGAAATGTTACATTACAAGTCCATTATGTAATATCTGGAAACCTGTGACAGTAATGGGCAGTACTCTCCACCATGGTGAAAGTAAACTGAATATTTATGTACAGTGTTCAAGCATCTCATGTAAGTCAGATCTACATTTGATGTCTAGTGTTTATTTTTCTCTGAATTTCTCCCTTACTTACAGCGCTACTGTCTCTGGATCACTGAGAGAACTGCTGATGGTTACGCTACCTTCTTAACTATGCAGACGGTTATTCTCGGACATCCTTTATAAAAAAAAAAAAAAACAAAAAAAAAAACCACAAAACATCATAAACACTAACAATTCTGTGTTTAGGATTCAACTTTTTCAAGAGCCTGAATGGTCCAGGCAAAACCCAAGATGCAGTTCTAATATATGTATTGATTACACTACAGAAGTCTAAGTTGTCGTGGTTTTTTTTAAGTACGTATACTCCCTGCACTTACATGATTGTTCTCATGAAGTCCTTTATTCTTGGAGCTCTGCTGACAGCGGCTTTGACAGCCGACTCCTTCCCATTGTTTTTATGCCAGCTGGTGTATTCAGTTCAGAAACTGATGCTCAACTTCCTTAAGCATATTTAATTTGCCTAGGGTAAAATGAGAGGTGCGGCAAGTTTGATACTGCCCGTTATGTCACAGATTTTGATTTATTGAATACCACTGGGATAATACAAATTTAACCATTGGAACATTATTTCATAACTAGCTTTTAAAATTTATTTTGTCATCCAGCCAGTTTTCTTTTCTTTCTTTTTTTTTTTTTTTATTTTTACATTGTATTAATACCAAAGTGAAAAACGGCCTGTGCTTATACTACAAGGGTTTCATGTGAACGCAGTCCTGATTGTTCAACACAGCGGGAAAATTCACTTTCACAGTCAACAAGTCATCTTACTCAGTAGAACACAAAGTAAATGGTTTATAACTTCAATATCTGCAAGGAAAATACAGTACAAATTACTAAAAAATACTAAAATATAGAATTGTGTTCAGGCATCCCCACTACATCAACCGCAGCAGCAACCTGAAATCTGAAACTTTTAATAAAAAGTTCTTAAATATAAATTATATGGCAAATGTACAGTACATTGCTTTTCTCAGTCTCTTTTCCAGTGTTTTGCAGTAGAACAGAGTTCCTACCATCACCTTTTTTAGGTTTTAAAAAAAACCCCGGGAACAGTCTCATGTGGGACCTCCTTGCATCATGAGTGTGAGTGGTCTGAGTCTGGAATCCCACTGTCTCTGTAGCTCCGGTTACTACTGCTCTCACTGAGGTTGTTTTTGTACAGATTCATCCCATTCGGAGGAAATATGGTGTGTATTACAAACTCCTCCTTGGAGATGGGTTCATTGCTTATCGGTAGCATCTGGAAAGAAGTTTCCCTGATTTCCAGGATGGAGTTGTCTTTCTTAGTACCAGCTTCTGCATAGTCATCCTTTCTCCTCCTTCCTTTGCTGTACGCACAGTTCCGTGAGAACAGTGACCCGTTCCTATGCACATACCAACACACCAAAGCAAGGAGGGCGATGCTTACCAGGGCCACAGCCCCACCAATGATGACGGCCAAAGGTAAATTTGGATTTTTGTAAGGTTCTTTCTCTTGCTCTCGATTGAGGGTGGTTGTGGGGTTGTACATTCGAAGAGGGGCAGTTTGGGTTTCAATACAAACAGGCGTTTCATCAAACAGGTAAAGGTTACTGGTTTCCATGGGAACCATGCATACTCTATACGGTGACTCAGGTTCTAGGGCTGTGACCAAATATTCACTGCGTTCTCCTGTTACGATCGTTTCTGTTATAGATCCAAAGGCTGGGCTATGGCCCAGTTTAAGCCAGCTGAGTCGCAGAGCAGTCATAGGCAGAGCAAGTCTCCAGGATATGTGGATTGTGTCAGGGGTGACAGACTTCACAGTAATTAAAATTGTTTTCCGTGAGGGGCTGCTTGTAGTTCGCTGATCCTTATTGAGCTTGGGGTTTTTAATATCTGGTTGTTTGGTCACAGGAGCTGGCCACTGTCCTTGAGCAGGATATGCTGTATTAGGTATTGCAGTGGTTATCTGAATGGTGCTGACAATCCCACTGTCTTTACAATCAAACAGTTCTGCACTGAGGTCCTTGATAGCCATTCCACGAACCTTCTCTGGGGCTTGGCACATGAGCCCACGCACATTGACCTTCACAGGTAGCGACTGTAACCAGTCTCTTACCCATTTCATCTTGCACCCACAATACCAAGGATTGTTGCGAAGAATCAGTTGGGTTATATTGTCCAAATCATCAAAGATACCCTGAGGTAAATTGCTTAGGTTATTATTGGACATATCGAGTCGATACAGCTGCCTTAAATAAGAAAAAGCATTTGGGGGTACCCGGTTGATATGGTTGTCTTGAAGGTAAAGCTTCCTCAGGCTTGTACCCGGAAGGTTCACCGGTGCTGCTGTCAAGGAATTCCTCACCAAGGACAGTTCTGTTAAGTTTACTAAGTTGAAGAAAACTTTGTCACCCAAACCGTGATTGTTCAACAAGTTTCCATCTAAAACCAGGCGTTTCAGGCTTGTGAGACCGTGAAGTGACGGGGAAGAGATAGTTGATATTCGATTGTCATCCAGACGTAATTCCTCAATAGTCCTGGGCAAGCCCCCGGGATTGTGCTAAGGTGGTTCCGGGACAGAAAAAGCAGCCGCAGATAGTTGCTGTCTCGAAATGCTCCCTCTTCGATGCTAACAGCTGAGACTGAGTTATCATCCAAGTGTAACTCTTCCAGATACGGAATTTTTGAAAGTGAGTCATACGTGATAGTTCTTATGTTATTCTCCTGCAAATGTAATTCTTTTACATACTTTGGAAGGTTGGTAGGAAATTCATCTAAACTGTTGTGGTATAGGTATATTCTTTGTACTTTCAGCAAGTTCTTCAAATCAGAAGGAATCCCAACATTGTTTATTTGGTTGTTCTGAAGGTAGAGTGTTGTAGCATCCTCCGGAATTCCCACTGGAATGGATGTCAGAGAGCGATCGTTACAGTAAATGAAACCCGCGTCACAGCGACACACAGATGGACAGGATTTAGCCATAGCTGACAGAGGTGCCACTTGGAAGAATAGCCCAATTTTAGTCCCAATGAGGAAGAGGCTCCAGGCTGGGCTGATCATGGTCAGCAGTGTTGAGGTCTTTATTATAGCAGGCAACTTCTGTTACTACAATAGAGTAAGAAACAAGAGAAAACAATTAGACCAGAATACTGAAGTGTCTTAAGAACAGATGTGGAAACAAAGATATCTATAACCAATTTCAGTATTTTAATTTTCAGAGAGAAGCATGCCAGGATTCATTGCTGTCTACCAAACAACCACACTCATATAATTTCTTTACCCTGAGTGTCTCTGGAATATAAGTTTATTACCATATTTAAATCTACTTTATTTTAAAATGTTAAATATAATTAAATAGCCAAAATATTTTAAAGTATAATTTATATCTGATTCAGCTAGTCATGAAGGTTACCAAATTTCTAACTTTTAATTTTTATAGAAACTACTTAGAGAAATATAATTTGTAATATATATGTGTGTGTGTGTGTGTATATTATATAATACACACACATCAGTGTTTTCTGTCTCCTTTGACAAACTATCATAAAGTATAGAAATATGTAATAATTAGCTACACATCTCTTGAGTTCTTTTATTTCGTAAAGCAAAGCATTTGCTTTGGTTATTAATATTATTTAATATTAATATTAAATATTGTTTCAAAGGCATTTCTGGGAAGAAAATAAGAAGGAATAGTTCATTTACTTTAGGAAAAGGATTGTAGAATTCATATGTGGAATTGGTGAAAATGGAAAATTCCATTTTATGCTAACCTTTTTTCCCTGTACCTATTTTGTCATATTTAATGCTGCATGATTTAATAACTTGATCCAATTTTTTGGGTTTTTTTAGTCTCAAAACATGTTTTAACAGTGCGTTTATCTGTCTTCAAATTCTAAGCTAGAATGATTCAAGTTTTCCCATGGACTAAAGAATTATAGATTGATGTGGGTATACTATGTGTTATTCTCTCTTCTACAATTCTAGGTATTAATCGGCCTTTATAATTTTAGGCATGAAAATAAAATAGCTTAATATTTTTCCTACCTTATTGAATGATGTGAGTAATTTGGGTGACAGTCCAATGCACATATGTTACTTTCTTGGTGAGGGGCTGGGACTTTAAAACTCTTTAGTCCTTGGCAATGTTCTTCACTGTTTATTCAAGTAATTCTATGCCACACACACCTCCAGATCAGGATTGCTGCTGCCAATGAACATTCCAGCTGTGATTCAGCATGGTGGGCAAGCTCATTAAAGTGGGGGCCAGAAACAACTCAGCCTCCGGTTACTATGTAGGACACATGGCTTCCTATTTGTTTTTTTGTTTTCTTTCTGATAGTTTTAATGTGATGGCTCCTTTTGTATAGCTTAATTCCCTCAGTGGAAACTGCCCTCTTTGATATTCTTATTGGCTCTTCTGTGCAATGTGGTCAGAGATAGTAACTTCAGATCCTCATGAAGAAAGCCATTCATGATGCTAAGGCCTGTGTAGTAATAGGTTTTCCAGGCAGTTACCCCCTCCCTTTATTCCCATCCAGGATTATCCAAGTATAAACTCTGTACAGTAGCTACATCCTGAGGTGTGATTACCTGCTGTGAAATAGCTATTTCTTCTGCTTCTTGCTGCTTTCTCAGAATTTCTGTTTCAGTCCCGTTCTACTAGAATGGGTGGAGTCTCTTTGAACAAGCAAAGGACACAGTGCAAGGAGTCTTCATGGAAGGAGATAGAAGCAGGCTAAATTCCCTTTATATTTCTCTTCCTTAAAATGGGCCAGGACTGAGCACCTCCTGTGAAAGAAAAAACGAGTAACACTGTTGATAGTGAAAAGTAGCATACCAGAGGGACTTCCTAGAGCTTTAACATCAATTCGTTCTTGGAAGCAATGCATTGTTCGTCATCCAGCTAAAGTGGTAGACCTACCTCTGTTTGTGCTTGCTACTTAACTATAAAAGTTAAGTGGTCAAAGATAAGATTGTCATCCAACTGATAACTCGCATTGTTAAGTGATTCCTAGTGATACATTCTTAGTGATAGAACCCTGAGTCCAGACACAGAGGCAAAATTATATTTAAGAAGCAGTAAGACCCTTTCAGGGCTTTAAAATTCAGGCTAATGTCTTAAAGTTCACTTTCTGGTGCCTGGGCATGCGATATTTTCAAAGAACATGCTACAGAGAGGAGCAGACAGTGAAGAGAGGAGCAGGAGTGAAGTTCTTGATAAAAAGGCACTGTAATTACTCTGAATTTTTGAATATGGCTTTACAAATCACATGATCTACTACTTTAAGTGTGAAAAAGACTTGGCTTTGCTGCACTTCTTTCGATATGGCCAGAGCTCCGGTTGATGCTAGCATTTTCCTAGCTGAAGTATGTGGGCATCCTCACCTTCCTCCTGGGGTACACCAGGACTTCCCAGGAAGCTGGAAACCCTAGCACTCAAGTGGTTTTGCCCATGTTTGTAATATAGAGGTTCAAGTCACAGGACTTTTAAACTGTATTTTAAAAAAGGGAATACTACTGCAATTTTCTTTTAGCACATTGAACTTGTCATTGTTTTGTTCCATCTCTTTTCAGAGGAACTTAAGAAGGAATAGGAACCCGAGGAATCTCCCTCGGTTTAAACACAAACACGCTGCCCACCCCCAACAATTTGTAGTTTTCATCCCTGAAAAAGGACTTTAGGCTTGATGACAAACCCCAGTCACCGAGCTGGTGACTGCTTTGCCCATCATTCTGATAGAAGACTCATGACGATGTTTAGGGGTATGGACAAGGGGAAAGTGTGAGCATGGGTTACTCAGGTGGCCCATTCAGCACCTGCCATACATATAGGGAACACTGGGTATAACGAGATTATGTGACCATAAGATAAGGACTAAAGGAATCATTTGCTTCTCTGCCAGTTACTACCTAGCATCCAACAAGCACAGCATCTGCTCCAGAATTTCCTGAGAGTGTATGTTAATCAAGGCCACAATTGGTGTTCCTATCTTTTGTTGCAAAATTCCCATTTCTTTCAGTTTGTCACTAGACACGAATGCTGTCATAGATTATACTCATACTAAATGAACTTGAAAATGGAAGATAACATTTTTTTTTTTCATTTAAGCAACCTAAAAATAGCAGTTGGCAAACAGATAGAGCAGACTCGTGTGTGGTGCAAAATGCCTGCAGTGGAAAGTTTCAATGGTTTGTGTTTACTGTGAGGGTTTTTTGCATTCCTACTGGATGGATTTTAATAGTGTATTTGCTTATACAATGTTGCCTTTTAAGTGTGTGAAAGTGGGAGAACCAAGCTGCTGAAATTATAACTCTAAAGTTACTTTTGCCGTAAATATTTTCTAACCATGAAAGCAATCTAGCATATAAAATGACATGGTTATTTCAAGACAAGGAGACAATCACTTCAGTTAACTTGCATTAGAAATTAATTTAAAACTATTATGTTACTAGCAAGTGAGAACGTGTGTAAAGTGACCGTCATCAAGTATTTCTTATGCTCCAGGGGCGTTGGTAAGGCCAGGCATACTTCAGAGGTTAAATGATGAACCCACTGAATGGGACTTTAAAAGCATGATTGTTCTGAGTCGGGACAAACCACAGTGTGATGTTTGTAATGAGAAATGGGGATAAAAGTAGCTGCTTTTTAAAAAGAAAAAAATCTCAATTTTATCTATTTTGCTGAACTAGACTTTAAGAATATATGCATTGATTTTCTCTCTCTTTTTGTTGGAGCCAGAGATGGAATAAATGTTAATGTGAAAACAAAGATTAATGAATTTAACCTGTTTCACTCTTATGAAGTTGCTAGGCTAGCTAGTACTGCTGCTTGATATGCAATCTCAACATTCACTATTCATACAAAAGTGAAAATAGTGTGGACTGACAGAAAACCTTAAGCCTCACTAAATCAAGAGAAAAATGCCATTCACTCCTCCTCAGATTTCATTAAAGCTCAAAGCAAAAGCATAGAAGTAAATGCCTTCTTAGAAAAGGGTAGTCTCACAAATGGACTCCCAGGTCAAAACTCTTCAGCTTATGGTTCACCTTATGACTGCATTTTATATGACTTTATAGCCTCTTCATATTTCAAACTATAGTGCTAAATAAGGATTTTGTCATATTTAATGTAAATGTAATAATGATCTCTCCATCATAAGCAATCCAACTTCTGTACCTACACTTGGTATCTGAGCTGGATCGCCATAGTCACAGGCATGTACCTTGTAGGTATCCGTGAATGGTGAAAAGCAAAAGATGTGACTGTTGAGGCCAGTTCCACAGCACTGGCTTCAGAGCTCTCTGCATGGGCTTGAAAAAGGCCATCACTTCTGAACAAAAAGCAATCCATCCTCTAGAAAAATATTGCTACTGGCAACTTGGGGAAAAACGTAAATGGGGCTCTGGTACTTAGTGACGTGTTCTAAAATTATGTTTAATGTCGTCATTAAGTATTTAACACTTAAGCCTCAGCTAAAGGAAACACTCACCTTAATGGTAAAACAGATTTTTAACAGGCATCTTTTGATTGTTTGTTTTCAAAATAATAGTTTAAAAAGTTATTTTTTTTCTTTTTAATGGTTTATAACCCAATCCAGTCTGGTCTCAAATTTATCTTCATAATATCTCCAAGAAGATACATGAATAGATAAAGATGCTGTTCTCTGGAGATGCTTTATAAAAACTAGGAAATATTAGTAAGTTGTTTCTCAGTAAGACACTGACATGTAAATAAAATCGAGACCTCGTGCAGTGTCCTTGTCTACATGATTCCTTCTTTTCAGTGGACAAAGACTTTGAATGGGGAAGTACTTCTTAGGTTTGGGGAATAGAAGTTAGCTTAAAGTAAATTTATGTGGCATAATGATAACTTTCTAAATCTGGAATTTACCACATTTTACTCAAGTTGATTTTGATCTAACTCCTTTGATCATCAACTCCATGTAAAGAAAATTTACATGGAGTTAATGGTGTGAGGTCTGAGTTCCGTCTTATTGATTCACCTTCACAGAATGACTTCCTAATGGCAGAAACTTTTTAAAAATATTAACTTTAAAAACACGATGGCATTTAGAATGTGCACTCAAAATTTGTTACATTAAGCACAAAGCTCGATATTGAAGACAACACTTGCTGACTCAAATCTGTGTTTGTGATTGTTTTGAGCTAAATTGCAACATACACGAACAGCATCTAGCATATTAGGGAAGTAATTTACTTATGAAGGTGAAAATTGCTCACCTAATGAGCAGCCTGTGAATACTGAGGTTCTGCAACAACAAATAATATTTCAAGTGAACTGTGTGTGTCGTGAAGCTTGAAAACCGGACTCCATCAGGTTAGTTAAGAGTGATGGCAAATGCTTTCCAAGCAACCTGTCTGGTAGTTAGATGATCATGAGATTTCGGGAAGATCCCAATCCTTTGTTTAACGCAGGCAAGCAGAAGGACCTCTAGCTCTCCTCCTGAGAGTCAGGAAGTCTGCAGGGTTTGCAGAGCAGAGAAGCAAGTGCTGCCTTTTTGTACTTGGTTTTGTCCAAACTCTTTCTCCAACACAAAGGTTTTGTTTCATTTATAGAAAACAGAAGATAAAAAGTTCCAAAGCTAAAGGACCGCCCCACTGAGTTTGTCCTGAGCGAATCTTAATTCTGCTTTTGCTTCATTTCGTTTATTGGTAAAGTGAAATCAAGCATCTTTAAGACCAAAGGATGGGGTGTTACCTTGTATCCCACCACAGGCTTTTCCTTTCATAATATTCAAGCCAGACTAAATGACTTAAACACCTAAGACCTGGAGGAGGAAGGGAACTACTTAAAGAGAGCTAAGTGGCTCCGGCTCCAGGCCCAGGCTGGGCTTTGAATTTGTGCTGACATTTGGGCAGCTGTAATGAAAGGTGCGCCTGCCTGTATTAAACCGGAAACGCTTTGACATTGCAAACCCAAAACTCCTCTTCCAGGGTGTAAATCCAACCTCCCTTTACATTTCTGGCCTTTAAAATTGCATGCATTAGTTCGACAACTCTTTATTTGAGTCATTTGTGTGACAGCCTCTGTTCCAGTTAGTGAGACCAATTAAAAATCATAAAATACAATGCTTCTTCATGTCTGAGTAAGGTATGTATTGATTTAAAGTGGGTGAATAGGAAGAAAACCAACAGCACATAACACTGATCAATCCATACTCCAGTGGTACACTTGAAAAAGCAGTGCTTTACCAAATGTGGTCTGCGGGTGTTCCCTTCAAAGTTGCCACGGTAACTTGTGCACATGAAGCGAAAGAACAAAAGCTGTCATTGTCTCATCAAGTGAAAGCAATTTCTTCCTCTCCTCCTTGAGCAGACTAATACCTGGAAAGAGCGTTTCATACATCCCTGACACTTGATTTTAGGGTGGGAACGAGACGATAAGCATGGAAACGTGTTACCTATTGACTAAATTGTATTTTATGCCTTTTTCCCTTAACATCTACTCTGGATTTGTGCTAATGGTTAAAACTCCCTCTTCTGCAGTATAAGATGGATTTCAAAACTGTCAAGATTATTGTGATGTTTATACAAATTTAGCGATGTTGATCTGCGTTTTGGAAGTGCTTTCTGAAAGGAATATGACTATTTTGGTTTTTAAAAAGCAAGGATTCTTTTCCAGAAAACAGTTTACTAGCCAGCCATCTCTTGGGTGGAAACTGGTTTGTCGACTTGGAGAAAGTCTGAAGTGGTGGCATGTTAGAAGCCGAGGAGTATCCCTTCTCTGCTCTGGAGCGAGAACGCCATTCTGCGGGCTGATATTGCTGAGAGATTTACTGTTGAGTTTTGCCCGCTGGGGGGTGGTACACTCTACCAGAACACTGCTTGCAGAAGCCGCAAGTCAGATGTTGGCTGCTGCTGGCCAGTTTTTCCCTGGTTTAATTACAACAAAGCCTCCCGTTGAGAAGAACAGTGAAGGCCTCTGGGGCACAAGGTGGGGGTTGGAGGAATGGGAATCTAGGGGAGGAGGAGGAGGAGGAATCAAAGCTTTTGAAAAATTCACCAAATCCTATTCCCTCCTTGACTTCATTTATGGTACTCTTCATTGACATGAAACAAGTATTTATAATGCCTTTTACTGAACTGGTATGAATACAAGAATGCAAAAAAGGGTTTATACAGAATTTTTAATTTAGGTTTAGGTTTTGCCATTAATCACATTCTTTGTTATGTAGCCCACCCACCTTTAAAAGGGAAGAAGGTTGAGAGACTGACTGAAATGGCAACTCTACACTAAATATTTTTAAATGACTAGATTTAATATTCATATGAATATTGGCCTATCATAACTAAAATGCAAGGAAGAAACATTTATATCATATTAAAATAAGGCATACTCCCAGCCCCTAACATTTTTTGGGTTTAAAACTGTTTGAAATAATCCAGAAAATGGCCAGTAATCTTGGCCTTGGGATGTGTGGCCAAGAAAAGCACAGGGGAGAATCTGCATTGCTTGTGCTTGCCTGTTTAAAACTGATAATTGTATTTTTCATCTGGAGGGACTGACTGTTCATTAGGGTCTTGTGTCCCTAGGCAGGAGACGCTGAGTATAATTGGAGTTTCTATTTGATTGGGCAATATAACCAGAGAAGAAACTGGGGTAAAGATAATTAATAGCTCGCTAACAAAGTCTGACAGCCACAAGATTTCAACCAAATTTATTTCACACCGCTTCATTTAGCTCTGAAAAAGTTTTGATAGAATCGGAGGCTCCTTAATTAACACTTGAAAGCAAAAGAAACATAGCTTCTATTAGCTGCCACATTTAGTTATGACAAATTTCCTGTTTTGTTTTGTAATTTTCTGTAATTTTTGTAAAAAAAAAAAACTTTATTTGCTGTATCTCATAAACATTAGATTCAGGAATTGTTTAATTGGGCATTTTGAACCTAACCAGAATTGATTTTAAAAAGAGTATGCAGAGAAACAAAAAGCCCAATTAATAAGTGATCGATGCCACTATTAGAAAACCCTATTAATGAATTCACTATGTTTATTCATTTGCTAATATAGTTTCTGACCCTTGGGAGTTCTCTAGTAAAAGAATAAACTGGTTTTTGTTGTTTGTTTGTTTTGCAGTTGAACACATGTAATGACATTTTTAACCCTTTTCCTCATTTTCGGTTGATTAAATATATAGATGTATATGTATCCATATACATATATTTGAAGCTAAGTGGAATAACCAGTCTTTGCACAGTCATAACATTCTGCTTGTTAATATTTGTAGTAATAATAATATTTTATGGCACTTTAAAAGAATTACCTTCTTTACTCATTTCCAAAGCGATGGGTGTCAGTCACCTGTCACTCTGAGTCAAGCTTAAGTGACTGGGGAGCTGACAGGTTCATCTTTTCTGTTTATACTGGTCAAGGTATTCTTATGCAGTTAGGGATGAATAAAGGAATAGCTACGGCTGAAGCACTTTTCATGGCTTTGACCATGTTGTTGTTCAAATGCAAGTGTGTGCATTTTAAAGCATAGATTTATTGAAATAACTAATTACTAAAACCATTTGATTTTTTAATTGGGAAAACATTAACATTTTCTATCTCCTTTTAATTCTAAATAAATAAGCCCCCTCCCAATGTTGAGAAAAGACGGGCCTGTTGCACTCTTTACCTTTATGCAACCATTTTGTTTCAGACATTATAACTGAAAAACATTTAAAAAAAAATAGATACATTTACATCCGTTTGGAAGCTTTGCGGTCTACACGCATTTGTATCAGTACAAGATTTCCCCCTGTGTGTTGCAAGTGAAGGGACACTCTGCCTTTGCCATTTGATGTGGACTTCCCTCCCCTGCTCCCTCACTGCATACATCAAGCAAGGCTTCGAGGGTGAGCTTTGTTAGTTTTTCTGAGTGGACTACCCAGTTACTATGCTAGTCACATTCTACACTCGCCCAAGCGATAGGCTTTGACATTCTCCCGGACTGGGAATATGGTTTGGCCCGAGATCCTGAGTTGAATTTACTAGTTGAGATTCTCAAACCTGAAATGCCTGAAGGAGCTGGGGCTGGATAAGCAGTGCAAGCTTTCAAATCTAGGTGTAGCTGTTAATCCTCTACAGAGGCATCTCGGTCTCCCAGCGCAGCTTTGCTGGCTGCGAGCAAGATGTATGCTTTTCATGTACTGCGTACTCATGGGCTGAGGGATTATTGATTTCTTTCACAGTTATAGAAACAGCGATCGGTGATCATACCACACATACAGTACACACCAAGTTAGTGACCTTTCGCTTTTGTAGCCGAGAAAAATCTGCCTCTCCTATCTATCTCAAATACTCAACTTTCTAACTTGCAGTTTTCCGTGAAGCTCTGCGCGGATAGCAATTGCTTGAAACAGAGAGGAGCTATTTATTATTTTTTTTTAAAAAATGATTTAAGTCTGTAAGAAACTTCTCACATTCGGCTATTTTGTCAGACTTTCCCTAGCTGGCTTGCACGCACATCTTAGACCCGTCCTGCTGACAGAGCAAACGTGGCTACTTGGATCCCTCATGGAACCAAGCTAGTCATTTCTTTCGAAAGAGTAACAGCAAGCGAAGTTTCTGGGACAATGATAAGAAAAAGCATGGAAAACACTTACCAGGAAGACGAGGAAAAAAAGCAATCCTTTATACCCTGCTGCTACAGCGTAATTCCATTGCCTGTGAGTTGAAGTAAAAACCCTCCCCCGTCTCCGGAGCGCGGCATCCAGTGCACACAAAGCCACAGCAGCTGCAGCCTGAGCCGTCCTGCTTCAGATCACTCCGGCGCTGAGGACTGCGCGCGCGAGAGCATCCAGTTGACTGCGCGCAGCCCACCTCCAAGTCTGAAGTTTAAAGCTTCACCTCGCAGTGGTTGAGGAAGGGGGTGATGTCATAGGTGGGCAGGACTTAGCCCAGCTCTTGTTCAGTGAGGTAACTGGATAATCAGACAGATGAGCTTTGCCAACGCTAGAGGGGGTGAGAGAAGCCGAAATGAGCCTTTCAGCTTGCCAAAGCCGAGATGCCATTTGGTTTGTAGGTAGCAACTCTGGAATCTTCCCGCTTCCTAAAGTTTACTACTACAAGGTAGTGGTAGCACACTCAGAAAAACACAAGCATGCTACAAGGATGTTTATAAAATCACAATAGAGAAACAGGTATCTGATTGCCCAAGCCGTCTGTACTGAAAATAAGTTAACAAAAGTCAGATTATTTTTATTTCATTACAATTGTATTATAACTGTGGAGAATGAAGGATGGCAATCCCAACTAATATTGATTTGGCAAATGAAGAGAAAGCAGGGTTAAATGATGATTTACCTAGGAGAAAGAAAAAATAAGAGAATGATTAGAAAATATTGAAGAAAGTAGTCTTATTGTTTTTTTCCCATTGTGCATTTTCACATAATGAAGAATGTTTCATGTATACTAGAGAGACCACCTATATGTGTGCATAAGGGTATACCTCTACTTTAGAATTAGGTAGAATCAGTCACTCATATTTAACAGTCTTCCCTAAAATTAAAAGTGTTGAGACTAAACAGAATCTTTTTTTTAATGGTTTTGCTGCTATGAGCATAGCTTCAGTCATCAATACCTTAAAATATCTGTTAGAGATGGTTCCTCCAGGATTAAATTATTTTAATTTGAGTACATGAATAAATACTGACAGTTGCAAGACACTGAAATTTCTCTGCCTAATTGACAGGAATTTAAGACTTTAATTTCCAGGTATAATTTTGCCATCGGTTTTCTGTTATTTGGGCTTGTGAGTTTTCTCCTAAGTGAGTGAATGTAAGTGACGGATCTTGTTTCTATATTTACCCAAATGGCAATTTCCTTTAACTTCTTTATTTGCTTGATTCTAACAAGCTCATGATTTTATCCTTTCTAGGAAATGTTCTGTTTGTCTCTGAAGGCTAGTTGTCTGTCTTAGGAATATGTGGTTATTTTCTCTTCGTTAGCTTCATTTAGTTATTAACCTGTGTTTGGCAGCTGTTTGACCTTTAGAATTCCCCTCCAAGAATGGGTGCTATCCAGAGTGGAAGGTGACCCCTTGATAAGAGAAGTTCTGACACCTATTGTTCTATGATTGCTCTCTTGCTGACTTCTGAGGAATGGCCTACTGAATGAAAGTAGGACTTTAGCATTTTAACATCTATTGAAAAGCCAGGTTCTTAGAAGTGTTCAGTAGTGCAGGTTAAACTGAGAGGTGGCTGCTTGATTTTTGATGGAAGAAGTAGGAGTAACTGATAACCTCTCAAGGAAAGGATGGGAATGCTTTCAGTTACTGAAAATCAAACACCTGGATTAAATTATTTCTTGAAATAAGTCTTTCTAGAAGCCATTTTCAGATGAGAGTTGATTCTATTTAAAAAGGAAAATTTTGCCTGACCAAATTCCTGTGGGCTTATATCCATATTTAATCAGTTCTGTCTCCATTCAGCTGCCTGAAAGCCTTCAACAGAAAAGAAAGATAAATGGAAAGTTTGGGTTATAGGTATCTTAAAGGAAAGCTGACTGGCCTGGGAGAGAGGTGCTCAGAGGATTGATGCCGTCCCCTAGTCGACCACTTGGTATATGACCTCATATTTCCTGCTTCTTGCTTTGGTTTCATTACATGGAAATTAAAGACAGCAAGAATTTATTGAATGCCAGCTATGTATTCTGCCCCACCTCCAAGCAGTGAATTAAATATGTAGCATGTGCCAGAAATTGTTAAAAATGTAATCTCTCCTAAAGGTACTAACTTTAGATGCAAATCTTAACAGCGCCTTCATTATCATCTTTCCTTTTACAAACATATAGTTTCAAAACTATATGAAAGTTGAAGTTACAAACTCCTTTCAAAAACTAAATTACATTTATCTGTTTGTATATGCAGGTTGGGAGAGACCCACACGTCATGATGTAAGTGTGGAGGTCAGAAGATAACTTACAGGAATCAGTTTTTTCCTTCTACCATGTGGGTGCCAGAGTCCAAACTCAAGTTTTGCAGCTTAGCACTCTCAGAAGCACTGTTTGGTTTTGGACCCAGGACATATTTAACACATCAAAGCAGTCCCAGCATTCCTCAATCTCTACCTGGCATACCCTGCCCCCAACCCTGAACTTTGCAGCAAGGCTGCCCTTCCCCCAGAGGCTCTTCCTTATATACTTCAGACGTTTTGGTTTCCTCTGCCTTCTCTCTTCTTCTGTCTCTGAGTTCACGAGAGAGACTTTTCTCTCTTTCACCCCACCCCAAACCCCTTCTCTCGCCCATGGTGACTCCCCTGGCCTCAGTCCTTGGGGCCAGTGAACTCACCCGAAAGCAGTTTCCCAACAAACCTGCATTTAATATAAGAATGTGGGTTGAATTGGCTTATTTCACCATGGAGAAATAACTTAGTAGGTACCAGTCATATATACTCAGGGGTTCGAGAGGAGGCGGGTGGGGACTCCACTTCTTGCTGCTCTGTTACTCGCAGGTGACAGTACTTAACAAAGTACTCTCTGACCACTTCTAGCAAGGTTAAAATGCTATGTGTTGCTTCAGATTGCTTTCTAAAGAGACTAGCAGAAAGGATGGCTGTCCCAGTTGAAGGGTTGGGGGAGACTAGCAGGTTTATTTTTTATTTTTTTATGATACCCTTTAGGCTGCTATGTGAAGCAGGAAACTGTAGTCTCACAGCAAGAAGGACTCAAAGTCTGTGTGTGGTATGGAGGGCAGCTGAGTCTAAGCGTGTGGGCTTCAGAGCCTCCGTTAATCTGGGCTCTCTCTTGGACTTTGTCACAGGACTATATACAAAACACTTAATAACACTGAGTCATTATGTTGGAGCATGACTCGTAGGAACTGCCCAATAAAGTGATAGCTGCTCTTACTAAGATAGGGACATGTGTGCTTGTGGGAATAGCAGTAGTAGGGGTAGGAGAGGGCCAAGAACATGGTTTTCATCTTCTTTTTGCAGTTGTTCTGTAGGCAGGGGATGGAGATGCATTGGAGGCAGGAGATTGTCCTACCTGTTTCCTGTCTTCCTATATCACGTGGCTTTATGTTCCCATGTTAAATTCCCATTGAGCCCTAGAAGACTTTTGGGGTGAAAGATTATTTGTTGTTACTTTGCATTTCCTTGTGTTTTGTAAGATATCCACGAATCTAACATTGTCACTGAAAAAAATGTCTTTGAGAAAGGAAACAACCAACTTGGGAAAGGACTACTTTGATAACATCCAAAGGTTTAGAGCCTGGAGATGGTTGAAACTTGCCCCTCCAGAGGAGTTTGTGCTCCCCCCACCCTACCCCCAAGCCTGTTTGTGAGAAGTGTTCCCTTGCCAAAATTAGGGGACATTAGGTTTGGAGCCAGGTTTTCCAGGCTCTGCCATTTTCTTGTGTATCAGGTAGAAAAATGAAAACTTGAAGATGGATTTTAAGTCCCAGGTAAAGCCAGTCGTTAGTGATTACACAAGGGATCATTGCATCTCGGTCTCCTAACTGCCTGTGTGTAGGCTGTCTCATTCATCTTCATCAACACTCATTGGCTCCCTTGTAAAAGACATTGCTAGTATCGACCCCCACCTCTGATGTTTTGAGATTAAGTCTTAGGGCACGTCAAAGTATATTTAAGTTAGAAACATTGCTGATGATCTTCTGTCCCTCGTGACTACTGATGAGAATATAAAATCTTTACAGCTTTAGGAGGAAGAAAAGGTAGCTCTGGCTTTGGTATGTTAAACATCCAGAACTGCTATCAGTGAGACTCTTTGGATTGTAAGCCACTGAAAGTCTGAGCTGTACTATAGTCAACAGTTGGGATGGACAGGTTTCTGTGTGAACTTCAAACATACGGAATGGCTTCAGGTAAAGCTAATAGAAGTCACCTGTCAGCATGGATGCAGTTTCCTCAGCCCTCTGTTCTGGCCTTTTCAGTGTCAGCCTATGTGCACTAGCCCTTTGGGTGCCCTAGCTTTCCTTTCAGGTAGCACCAGGTATACATACTACATCTCCCATTAGCACAGTGATTGAGGGAGGGGAAGACTCTTCCTAGAAGCTCCTACACTCATTTATTTAAACTTGGATAGATTCTCATTCCAGAAACTATTGTATAAGAATGGAGCAATAAGCTGGTGAACTACTGTCCCATAGGAACTGTACGTAAAGTGGATCCTTCTTAGAAACAAATGGGCACATGCCAAAGAAAATGGTCTTTAAGTTAGGGAAGAAAGCAAGAGATGTTAGAAATTATCATTTTCGGGCAATTTGGTATTAATATGTGTGTATTTTTACAAATTTACAGACTTGAAGCTACTCTGTTTCTCTCTCTCTCTCTCTCCCTCTCTCTCTCTTTCTCCTCTTTCTCTTTCTCTCTCTCTTTCCCTCCCTCCCTCCCTTCTAAAGTTGCCAAAACATCTTTGAAAGATTTTTGTCTGTAGACCCTTGAGTCTAGCCCATTTTTCCCCTGTCAACAGGTAGAGATGTATGCCAGGGCACATCAGCATCTAAGTATGAGCCTGTGCGATGTTAATAAAATATAGAGTGCACATTCAGCTATCTGGAATTCTGTGAAGTCAGGCCAGATGCTTAATGCACCAGTTAGAAACTGTACCACATCTTTCTGAACAATTCCACAGAGCATTGGAGAAATAATTAGATTTTAGCAGGTCACAGATGCCATAGAATACTAAAAAGGGTTTTTAAAATGCTATATTAAACGGTTCTTCTGCTCTGTGTTTGCCTTTCAGTCAACACTTACAATGTACCTTAAAAACAATCATATATTCCTTTTAACTCTATTTCCAAAACATATTGCATTAGAGTGGGATCCATTATTACCGGACTTGAAGCAGAAATCAAAGCAGAATCAGACTGTCTGTTTGCTTGCTCACCTACCCACTCCTTGCTCTTCTCCAGCTGCCAAGTTAGTGTGCTGTGCTCCTGAGATCAGGAGAAAGATAAAGGAGGTGGGGCAGGAGAGTAAAAGAAATACTCAAAATGTTATTGATTGGTCCCAGGAAAGACAGGAATAATTGTGATTCAGAATAGATAGTTCCATACCCACAGCACAGGGCTGGGTGAGGCAGTAGCCCGGGGGGGGGGGTGGATGCAAGACTTGAAGGGCTTCATTTTCCCCCTATTTAGGGTCTTCCTGAATGGCTATGCAGATGGAGTGATGGGGGAAGAGTCCAGCTTTTGGGGAACCTGCCTTTGACCTCTTGATTCTCCCAGCGGGATCCTTCTTGCTTTCTTTTAAAATGGAGAAACAAAAACAAACAAACAAAAAACAAAGACTTTGAAATGAACCTCTAAGATCACAGAGACTGGGTGCAAGCTGGGCAGACTCACCCCTGTGCAGCTTTCCTTTGGGCTCTAGGAAAAGTAAGTGGTTTAGCTTTCTGAGCCTCTGCTTTCTCACGTACTGAGGTGGGCCCCACAGAAACTTGCTGTGATGGACTTCCAAAAACTGTTAGGAGTTCACTGTTAAACTCAAGAACACTTGTACAGAGGCATCTGGAACCTGTCTAGATAGATGCTTTTCTTCTTGATAGGAATGAGTGGGGCCTGGGTTGTTTCAAAACAACCCACTGATGTTAAATTGAACTATACGTTTTACCATTTTATCTTTGGGAATAGAATAATTTGAACAATGTTTCTGTTGGTTGTCTTGAACCTTCACAAGTAGAGAGAAACTTCACCAAAGGCTGGCTTTGAGGCTTAATTACAAACCAAAGATGATTGGACAGGAATAACTAATAATATTGGGAGTCATGAAAACTAGACATCATACAAGTGGCCAACCCAAACCCTGTGGCTATATATTTCAAACTACTGCTGCCTGGACTGAAGTCATCATAGCTTGCAAACCGTTCCATTATTCTCCTATTTCTGACATTTTGGGGCTGATTTTACCGACACAGCTTGCTGAGAAATTGTGAGTTTTTCCCCTTTTCTGAAAACTGGCTCTGTTGCTCCCCAGTGCTTGAGACAGCCTCCTTTTTAGAGATTATGACTTCCCTGCAGACAAATTCCTTAGGTTAAATCAACGTATTGTTGAAAGAAACACATTTGAAGTAGAATTAAGGACCATGTTCGCCCGCATCTATTTATAAATTGTGAAACCTCTCACTGGTGCTGTCTAGACAAAGCAGATTTACGTCAACAGTATTCTTCTTCTTTACAAACTGGTATGAGTTGACTGTTCACAAAAAATTGAAAAGAAAAGGTGTTTCCAGTTCATTTGGTTTCATGTAATTCAATGTTCTACAATGACATCTATTCTAAACAATAGTAAACTAAAAATTAAGTCATGTTCCCATTGGGAATTTTTTTGTAATATAAAAGCATTTCAGTATTTGAACACCATTCAGGGCAGGCCTGTCATAAATTTATGAGACTTGTTTAGTTCATTTTGGAGTCATTAGTGCCCAACTTGAAAGGATTTAAAAATTGACTAGATACATTTTTAATTTCATTTTTGACATTAAGTTGTATCATTCCTGCATATTTACAAATAGCTTTTAGGGTTCATGTGCTTAAAAATTAAGTTCTAGATTGACAAGTTTTAAGTGTATATATTGCCAAAATTTATCTATACTTTTATGAATTTTTTTCTTACTTTAAAATATTTGAAAAATTTAGAATTGAAAATGCTTCTTTTTCAACTTGTTCAATTTTATTTGGAAAAATTTGGAGGTGCTTTCTCATGGGTTTTAAATTCCCATGTTTACACAGAAGAAACATATGATTAAGAGTCACTTCAAAGTGGTCCTTTGTTTTCACAGGGGTTGGGGGGCAAGGAGCAGACTACACTGGGAAGTGTTTACATGCAACTCTGCCTTCCTCTTTCTCCCCAAGGCAAGTCAGAAATCAGCTGAACAGGTCACATCTTACTGTTGCCTTGCTGAGAATGAGGACAGGTCAGGTACTATATACAAGCTGTAAATCTGTTGCTCTGAATCCTAGGTGACAGTATTATTTTTTGGGTTCTTAAAC
Source organism: Mastomys natalensis (assembly GCA_021653895.1). Lineage (NCBI taxonomy): Eukaryota > Metazoa > Chordata > Mammalia > Rodentia > Muridae > Mastomys > Mastomys natalensis. The sequence continues at coordinate 2,648,463 of JAJTUV010000037.1, forward strand.
TATTTTAAAAGGAAGGTTTGTATATTTAAACATTTTAGGTGTTTTTATTTAATCTAAAATTTTAGGAGCTATGAAACTTCAGTTAGTGGCATTACTCATCCACAGTAATTATGCAACATTGTTGCTATTCCCATTGCTATTGTCATCATAGTTACTATTTGTTCCTTATAAGCAATCTTTCTTGTATTTCAGAGAAGTTAGAGGGAACTAATCTGCAATTTGTGTACATTCAGTACAGTTTTCAAACACAGCAGAACTATCTTTTCTGCTAGAAAGTAGGAATAAATGATTAGAAACTAGAATAATTGTAAGGAACTTTAAGTAATCTTTGAAACTTCTTTGATATTTTTATTCAACATTTGTTTCTCTATAGAGAGACATGGCTATTGCATTAACAGGAAGTCATTTAGAGATTTAAGAGAGTGGCTTCCCTATATAACTCAGACTCAGGCCAGTGAGGATGTCTCTGTGAGTAAGGACACCTGCCATTATGTCCGACAGCTCCGGTCTGATTTCCAGGACCCACACTGTGGAAGGAAACCACAGACGCCTGTAAGTTGTCTTCTGACCAAATTAATTAAAATGAATGGAAATTCAGACTTACTTTTATTGATATCTGTATTTAAAAGAACCTAAATATGCCATAAAATATCACAATCTCACATATATTTGGGCAACAGAAATGTTTAGGTGACCTGTTTGAGTAGCCATTAATATAAACATTATAAACTATATATGACTGTCATCCCTCACCCAGCTCCTGTAGACTTCTTAGACATTCGTAGTCTACAATTTGTATTTTGAACCCTCCTTCTCTTCATTTCTTGCTGCTATGAGAGCTCCTTATGCTTAGCGAAGACCTCTGACTGAAGAATAGCTACTATCATCTCCGTTCTAAAAGGAACTTCTGTCTAGCAGATGAGCTGATGATAATATTAAAGCATCTTTTTTTTTTTTTGGTTGCTAATATCTATAGTTCTAAGACAAAGAGCTATTAATATGCAGATTGCTTACAGGTTTTCTTTTATGTTTGTACTTTTTCTAACTCTCTAGCATTTTATTTGCTTAGATCAGTCGTTCTCAACCTTCCTAACATTATGAACCTTTCTAATCCATTTCTTCATGTTATAGTGACCTCCAACCATAAAATTATTTTTACTTCCACTTTATAACTGTGATTTGCTACTGATCCATGTCTCAGTTCCTAAGACCATCGGAAATATGTGGTTTCTGATGGACTTTCCAATGGCTGTGACAACAGGTTGAGAACCACTGACGTAGGTTGATTTGACCCTAAATCTTTGTCCTGAGAATGGGTGGTGGGTCTTGTCAAATTTCTTACTTTGGGAGTGTTCCATAGAAATTCAGAGGAAAGAGAGTTGGGCAGGGGGAGAGTGGAGGAGTAAAGAAGGGAAAGGAGGGAAAAGAAGGGGAACGAAAAGGAAAGGAGGGAAGGGAGGAGGGGAGAGGGAGGGGGAGGGGAGGGAGGGAGGGAGGGACTTTACCAAAAGCTCCTTAGGTTTGAGCCCTGTTTCTTCTGTGTCTACTCTGGGCCAGCTTTTCAACAAAAATTCATTGACTCTCAAGCTATGTGTCATAAGTCTAGTCACTTGGCTTGAACTCAGCATTATCCAAAGACTTGATAACCAATTTTCTAACATTGTTCCATCCACTAAACATAGATTATGGTACCCGTAACAGCTGGTTAAACAGGCTTTTAAAGAATCCCCCAAGTCTGTGGCTGAGATGTGACCAATATACTCTAGGCTGCTCAAACATTTGAAGTGAGATTGGAAACAGCTTAGAAGGGAAATCCCTGAAGAGATCAAAAAGAGAAAGTCAGAGATGCCAAAATAGCAAGCAGTATACTACTGTGTGGCGAGAAGTGCCACAGTTTGTAGAAGGAAGGAAGAAAAGGAGAATTTCTCAAGAATGTTGACAACATCTGTTCCTTCGCTTATGCTGGTGTGAATTTCAGGAGAAGATAGGAGAGATTGATAAACTACAACAGCTAATGGGGAAGATGATTTACAGATTTAGAGGAAATGATAATGCCAGTGTAACAAGACAGGCTTTCGATTAATGATAATGTGTGATCGCAGTGTTAGAAAAAAGCTGAGAGTAAATTTACTCAACAATGTTTACTCAGCAACCTTGGTGAAGAGGAGGGCTTAGGCAACATAGACATGGAGCTTTGTTCTTGTAGCTCATGTTCTTCTTAGGGAAAAAGTTGAGTCTTTTCCAAAGCTGCTAGTTTCAAATTTACAGGAAACCTGGGACCCCAAGTCATTAATCAGTTCTGTGCCCAGGAATGTATTCCTCCACTGAGAAAGAGCCTGCTCTATCTGGAAAGGAGCCTCTTTGTTTTAGGAGGGTGAAAGCTGACACTTGTCAAGAAAGCCATCATTAAGCCATGGCCACTAACAGGAATGTGTGCATGAGGATAAGTCACAGCGAAATCACCTGCTGCTCATGGAGTACAGGGCTTCTGGTTTGTGTCCAGATTAACATCTAGTCTAACATTCCAGGGTCAGCAGAGTCAAGAGAACTGGAAAAATACAAAGTCAGGGCACATGTATACATCTTAGAACAAAGAATAAAACACTACAACCCGAGGGTTCGTCTCCATCTCTGTCAGAAAGTACATGAGAGCAACTATTAAAAAGAAAGCTGTATTCATTGAGGGTATACGATCCTTTGAGTATATCAGAACTTGGCTCTTCTGACTTTCATTCTTTCCTTTCTTTTTCTTTTCAGTGAAGAACATCCTTCCCTAGTAGACAAAGATGTCATTTTCCTAACTCACTATTTAAACAAAGACGATTATTCTATTAATTTCAAGGTTTGATTCTTTGTGTGTGTGTGTGTGAGATATTCCCTGATTGTAGTTTTCCCTTCAATATCTGTAATAAAATTAAATCACATGTTTTAAGAGAGGAGACATAATGACTTAGACGTTTTCAAGAGCTCTGAAGACTTTTTATTTTTAAACAACAATAACCACAACAAAATGAATTGGTCCCTATTGTTTATATTACACTTATTTCCGTCAACTCTATATTCACTCTGAACTTGACTAGTAAGTGACAGTGCTGTAGTGGAAAGTTGGAAAATAATGACAGTGATAAGAGACAAACAAGAGATGTAATCTGAATTTCCACCGTCTAGGGTCTTTCTACATTTATCCCTGTATAACAAGTATTACAAGTAGTTTAGTGTTGGTAATTACCCATAAGTTGAAGTTAATTCAAATTACCATTTCTTGATTACTAAATTATTCTTTAATGAACTGTAAGAATCTGTCCTTAGCAACATTCCTTCATAAATCTCCCGCTGCAATAGTGAGCATGGCTTGAATGTCTGAAATTTCAAGTTCAGGGCTTTATCAAATAACCTTTTAAAATTTATTTTTTTTTATAAAAAATTCACTACTTGTCTGCCTGCCACGCATTAGTGGCTTTATGCATGCAAATGCAGGTGCCCATGAAGTCAGAAGTGGTTGTCAGTCCCTAGAGCGAGAGTTACAGGAGCTGTAAGAAGCTAGCATGGGTGTCAGAAACCGAACTCAAGACCTTTCCGAAAGTAACTATGCTTCCAACCAAGCCATACTCCATACTCAAGGAATGGCAGTTTAAAAAAATCAATATTGCAAAATTATTTTCCTTTCATTAGATTGTTTAACTGTGAGCTTTTATTTAAGAGCTGCTCTAGGTTTAGCTAATTCCCTGACTTAGTGGCTTGCTTTGCTTAAGGAAAAGTAGTTTCCCCTGAAGTAATCACACACAAAACAATAGCCAAGGACACTGTGTCTCCGTGGTTTTGAAGGGCAGGGGAACTTTGTCTACTACCTTTGCCAGCCTGACTCTCCTTCATATCTTCTGGCTAACACTGGACCAGACACACAAACTTTATGAGTGGCTGGTAGAGGGGGACAGTTTCCCTGGAGGGATGTCAGCAGCAGTCCAGGAAGAACAGGATACCTGGAAGAGAAGGTAGAGAATGTGTGGGTAGTCAGTCATCCCTGATGATTCGTCCAAGTGGTTCCCAGGTACCTAGCAATAGGACTGAGTTCTTACTTGCTGAGTCTCTTGCTGGATTTGCTAATCTAATGAGCATAATACGTTTTATTGTATCCTTGATGTCCTTCTGCTGAAATGCAATATGTGGGGTTTTTTGTTTGCTTCCTGTGTTATTTGTATTTTTCTTGATAAAATTTAACAGGTAATTATATATTCTGAATAATAATTGTCTCTCTGTATTTCACTGGTGGCTTTGTCTGCCAATGTATGATCTTTGTGCTTGCTTTGTTGTTTTAATAACTTAAAAAAATGTTTCTGGGCCTGAGATGTAGTTCCGAAGGCTTGTCTAGCATTGTAAAGCTATGAGTTCAATCCATAACACTGAAATAACAACGTCCCTATGACTTAAATGTTTATGTCTGTTTCATCTCCTTCACAGGGATCATTTGTGACACCCAGATTATCCATCCAGATAGTAAAGAATTCTCTTTCAGTTGAAGGGGTGTCTTATAACAATGGTAACATGTTACTGTGTTTTTATCCTCGATCATGTACTTTCCCATGGACTTGTATTAGCTGTTAGACAGCATTGGATGCCAAAGCAGAAGCGGGCACTTGGTTGTCCAGTGCAGACCAGGATGAATGTGATTTCTGGACTTGTGACACAATGATACTTTTGAATAAATGTTGTTTGGGAAAGCATACTAATTTATGTAACATATATTAAGCTTATTGTTTTTTATGTGAATGTATACTTAAATTTTATCTATTTCAATGTCTTATTTAATAAATAGAAGAAGTAAAACATTAATAAGAGCTCTGGGAGTGGTCTCCATAGTCTGTAAGAATATAAGGAAACCTTTCAACTCCAGTAGTTGAGAACCATTGCTGTGTAGGAATACCAATGTGTGATTCATAAATTCTTTTATTTAAACTTGTATGTTCAAAAATTAAACATTTAATTAGTTGTCCTTGGGAAATTATGATTGGAAGACAATTATGTTCCCATATACATTTATGTGTTAGTAAGTTGGAACTAAAACAAGGAATCTGATTTCTCTCCTCTTTATGTTACCCACTTACTTCAGTCAGCCATTGACACGCTGAGCATTGTAGCAGAGCAGACATAACTGGAATTCTAAGTAGAGCTAGATTTAGATCTCAGCAGGGACACTCATTTAGGATACTGATTCAATTTCTATATACCTCGTCTTCACTGAGTTTTGTTTTAGAATTTTTACAAATCTATTTTTTAGTATTTTGTGCAAATTAAATGTAAATGGGGCTACATAAATGCTAGTAACATTTGGCATATTGTTTTATATTTTCACCATATTCTATTATATCAAATCTTCTGAGGTCATAGACTCAGAAAAAAATGAAAGTGAATACACTAGACTTACAACCTACCAAATTACAATGAGATATTTTAAATGCCAATTAAGGTGGGACAGAATACTATACAAACTGGACAGACTGTGTAATGGTACCTTCTGTACGTGTGTACCCATGGTCTCAACAGTGCATTCCTCCCCTAACTTAGTAATGTCTTCTCCAGGGAGAACCTATGAGAAAAATGTTCACTGGGGAGTTCTTTATACAGCAACGTAAAATGGAAGCAATGAAATATCCACCTGTAAGAGCCACACTGTTACCTATAGAGATAATACTTTTGCTGCTATTTGTGTGTTGAGAGGTTTAACCAAACAACAGTGGAATGTGTTGGTTATATAATCAGGAGAATCTAGAATGTAAAACTATGAGTTTTATGAGTTCAATGATATTAAAAACAAAACTTTTAATATGGAAAGAGAGGACATACATCAAAGTGATAACAGGGCTTTATCTCTGAGTAGTGTCATAGCTCTCTTTTATACTTACTTTGCAATTTTTTCACTGACAACTCTGTACTGTTTTCAGTCTTACAATTCTCACTTAAACAAATCTCTGGAAAAGATTGGTTATTTTTTGTTATTGCCTTCAGGTTACCAAGGAACGAAAGAGCCCCTAAATGAAAGTAGAGACTAATCCAAGTTAAGGAGGGGTACATCTGATCGTATGTCTTTCTCACCAGGAAGAGTGGGACGCAGCTGAGCGTTTCTTAGGATGCAGGACTTCAAAAAACACCGTCTGGATTAATAGTTAGTGAACTGTTTGTTTAGCTGATCAATGTATGCGAAGGGGCATATGCTAAGGGCAGACACCTACTTCACTACAGATTTTCCACATGCTGAATTCATATGTGAAGGATTGCTTGATCAGTGAGTATCCTTGGCTATGTCCATATGTAAGGTAGGAATAATAATGTTCTCTGTGCCATATGTTATTGTGAAGTTCTACTCTCAACAAATGGAGTTAATAGACTTAAAATTGTTATCCCAGTGTCAGCACATAATAATCTTGTACTGAAACTTAAATTGTAGTGGATCTATTAAGAATTTTGATCATTTGGGAGGCAGAAACGTAAGGATCATGAGTTCTAAGTCAGTCAGGCTTGTAGAGATTGTCTCAGAAAATAATGTAGGGTCAACAGCAAAAGAGTCTAATTGTCTATTGTTCCATGACAAGCATCCTGAAATCAGTGCTCCCAAGTAAGAGCAGTATCATTTTCTGTTTGTGAGTCTCAGTTGTTACAGTTCCTCTCTGCTCCATAGGCTTTGGCTTGGATGCTCTCCTGGCAGTGGAGGATGGGCTTCGGAAACGCTTCACTCTCTGGCTGCTAAATGTTTTCTGGTTTCTCCTGGGAGCTGAGCTGGACTGTGCTGTGGGTTCTGTTGTAGTCCAGTTAGGTTTTCATTTAGCACAGTGGCTGGGCTTCAAGTGCAGACATCTTAAGGATCTCTGGCAGGACATTTTTATAACTTGTCTCCAGTAGGGACTTAGTATTACCTCTACCGTAGTCAACAATTAATCCAATTCTAAGGAGAACTCATGGATATAAGCCTGTGTCTGATATAGAAGTCACATGGCAAGACTAGCATAAAGGAGTATTATAGGCATGATTGAGAGATGCAGTTGCCATGATAGCACTTAGTTGACCTACGGATAACACAATATTCTTCACATCCTCATCCATCAATTCCAGCAGTCCCAAGTTCTATATTAGAACTGTCATAACTTTGTAAATAAATATAGATTATGGGAATTTTTTTATCTTTTTCTGTTCCTTCCCTCCAACCTATCTATCTCCACTACTCTTTTGTCCCTCAATTTATGTGTCCCCTTTAAACCTTTGAGTCCATTCTGTGCTTCGAATATGTGCATGGGTGAGGACCACCTACTGAGCATAGGTGACCTATCGAGGCTTCATGCCCAAAAAGAAGAGACTCTCCTCACTCAGTAGCATTTATTGCTACAGCTGCTCAGCTAGGTGGGAGAGCTTCATGAAGCCCTTACCCATCCATGCGTGTTCTGGCGGCTTGTGTTTGTGTAGGTCTTGTGCATGTTGTCACAGTTGCTGCTGTGTGATGCTCATTGGTCTTGTCACATTTGGAAAACATGGAGAAGATTTCTTTTATATTCTATATCTTGCTTTCGTTACTAAATGATCATTTATTACTAGGAAAAAAAAGTATCATGTGAAGGAAGGAAAACACAACTCTTATACATAGAATATGTATCTCTGGCACAGAAGTTCTAATATAACTCCTCAGTCAAAACCTGTTTACTCTTTTCTTTCTTTGTTGTGTCTAGCATGGATCTTCACAATCCAAGAAAGCGAAGGAAGAAAGTAACACATTGTGTTCACAAATACTTCTAGATTAATGCGGGGGTTCTTAGCGCCAGCCTCAGATGGGAAATGTAGCAATGAAATGGTGAATGCCACCATCAGGGTCTGGTTTTTAATACTGTGGTTGCAAGCCATTCAGTCAGTGCTGGTGAGTCTGTTGGGAGCGAGTCTGGACGAAGAGCAAGCTCAGCTCATCTGTCAAGGAAAGCAGATGCAGGGAAATATGCCTGTGCATTTAATACTGATAAGACCCATGCAAATATCCTTGCAAATGAGGCAGAACTCTTCAGCTCTTCAGATTTGGAGAAATGGCCAACAAAGCTGTTTGTACCACCAAAAAAAAAAAAAAAAAAAAAAAAAAAAAAGGCAAAAGCTTTGGCATTACCCTGATCTTGTGCAAAGCCATCTCTTTTGAATTAAACGCGTCTTATTCTGAAAGATGCCAGGCCTGGCCCTTTGGAACATTAACTTATCTTTGCAGCTGTAATTCATTTCTTCCCTTCAAATGGAAACACTTCATTTTCAAAAGGAAAGAGCGGCTCAGGTTTGATGTGAGAATAGAATGAAATATGGAAGTGAAGGATTAATTTCAAAGAGGAGGAGGGCTTTACAGCAGCTCAGTTCACCTTCAAGTGCACATGTTGCTTTGTAGATTGAGAACGTCGTGCGTGAAGTACCTGGTAGTGATGCAGGACGGAGTGTCATCTGATGACCCGAAGGAGTTAATGCAGCTTCTCAAGTACGGCTGGGAGCCCTTGATAGGATAATACCTTTTTCTTTATTTCCTCAACGTAACTTTCACTATTGAGTAAATCCTGTATTTTAGTCTAAGCTGTAAGTGTGCTAGTTGTGTTTAGTCATTTGATGCTCTGACCCCCCCATTCAGGGAGTTACTGCCATTCTCTTTCCCCTTTGATAGACAAGAACAAAGTGTTTCAGAGACTTGCCAAGGGTCACACAGCATCTCAGCGGGGGTTCACACCTGGGCAGAGCTTTGCCCCAAAGCTTCAGATTCACTTATAGGTTGTTATTTTTTTTAAGTGACAGTAGTTAGAAATTTCGCACTAGATAACTTCAAATACCTAGATCCAGACACTATAAGTAGACATCTGCTTGAAATTCTGTCAAAATTCACAAGTAAAAACCAAGAGCAGTCCTGAGTGTGCTGAAAGCAGGAAGTAAAGAATGAGGTCAGCCTGGGCTACATAGCAAGTTTGAAATGAGCAGGGGCTACAAAGCAAGAGCTTCTCAAGGAAATAATACAAAACAGCACCATAAACTCTCTTACTAGGTCTCTGTGCAAAGGAAATAAAATCAGAATATCCAAGAGATGTCTGTCTCCTATGTACTTTGAAGCATTATTCAACAAGGCTGAGATAAGGAATCAGCTTAACTCTCCATCAGTGGAAAATGGATATCCATATGCTGGAAATCTATTCTTGTAAAGAGAGAGAAATCTTACCATTTGGGCAACACAAAGAAACTTTAAGGACATTATGTTAAATGAAATAAGGCGGTCACAAAAGAAAAAACGTGGCCTCATGCATAGGTCAAGTCTAAAAACAACTGAATTATAAGGAGCAGAGATTGGAATGGGAGTTTCACTGGCTTAGGGGTTGGGTGAGGTTTACAGTGACCTTCATCAAAGAATACGTTTCAGTTAGAGCCTTAGTTGCCATTAATGAGAATCAACTTGATACCACGTAGAATCACCCTGGAAAAAGACTCTCAATAGTAAGTAGATAGTTGTCTTTGCCAGGTTGATCTGTGGGCATGTCTGAGAGGGACTGGATGATTGTTAGTTCACAAGAAGAGCCCAGACCTCCATGGGAGGTACTAGTGTCTGGGCAGGTAGTCCTATACTGTATGAGGAAGCTAGCTGAGTATGAGCCTAAGCTAGCCAGCAAGTAGCAGTCTTCATGGTTCCTGCCTTCAGTTCCTGCCCTGATTTCCCTCAAGGATGGATCAGACCTGGAAATAGAAGCTAACTTAACCCTTCCCTTCCCAGTTTGCTTTTAGTTGGAATTTAGCCACAGAACTAGAATAGAGATGAGGAATAAGTTCATAGGTATTTTATGTATTGTGGTGACTGTAATTAATATCAACATATTATGTATGTAGTAATCCTTAGGAGAATAGATTTTAAATGTTCTCAGTAAAACATATGTGAGGTAATTCAGATGTTAATTAGCTCAATTTATATGTGTCTTAAAGAGTTATGTTACACACAATAAGAATAAGTGTATATAATTTATGCTTGTCAATTAAGAAAGTAAATGGAAACTACAAGCAAAAGAAGATTGAAGAGAGAGCACAAGTAATACATTATTATTTCAGACTCTTTGCTCATCACGCTTTATTTCTGGAAGCTGAGTTTTGTGGGCTTTGGTTTGGGACACAATGTACAATGTTGTTGGTAAGAGCTTGGGTGACTTCATCTCTCTTAGAGTAATTGCCCTGCTAGCTTAAGGCAGTTATTGGAAGGAGCAACTGAATTATCCTGCTGTCAAATCCTACCACTAGATCTAAAGTCCTCATTTACTGTTTGATACTACTGTGGCCATGCATCCTTTCTCTTAGAAAGGTATTTCAAGAATGCTTACCTTTAGACACTCCTTGTCTTCAGTTTGTCTCTCCATTTCTCACCATGTTGTTAGGGGAGACTACAGATATTAGGTATTTAGCATATGGTAATACCCAGTGTACTATGATCACTATTATTTCATTCATAGAAGATGCACTGGCTTGGAGAAGACAGAAGCCACCAAGCTAAGTGGAAAACAGAATGTTCTGTTATTCTCAGTTGTCAGTGGCCACAGATGCTGAACAGAGTTGGGAAGTCAAAAGTCTATCTCAAGATTTAATTTTTAATGTTAGTAAAACAACTTTTTAGTGTGTGAGTTCTATCTATGGGCTTACGTGCCATGTTTGATCAGTTCTTGGGGGATATCTTACAATGCCTATTTATGTTTGATGAGATGGATTGTTATGGTCCCTATCTCTAGGAGAGAGCTGTAGTGGCCATTTCTAAATTATTCTATAATGATTTAGAGATCTTGTTTTATTTCCAAATCCCACCTTACTGCAGTCATCCGTAAGAGCATAGGGTGGTCCTCTGAGACACAAGGAAGCACCCTGCTACTGTGGCTTTTCTCACTAGACCTTGATTTCATGTTTTCTCATAGCTCTTCTGTAGCCTCAGCTTCCAGTTAAAGGCTAACCTTCAAATGGGTCCTGTGATAGGTGAGCCGTATAGATACGTGTTAATATTTTTAAAGCATTATACTTCAGTAGTCTGAAAATTTGCCTGAGTTAATTGAACCGCTTTGGATAGGTCTTATGTTGTTAGAATGGCTAGTGGATCAGACAGCTCTTTAGAAAGCATGACTGTTAGTGAGGAGGATGTGACAGATCAGCTACTAGGAATCATCAAAGGACAACTAAGAAGAAGAGGCGTGAGGAGGGACCACCATGTCTCCCACTGGTTCCTGCTGGCATTTAGGCTTCTCTTATCCAGAGGTCACTTTAACCTTTCATTTCCTTTGTGCGTGTCCTGTACATGTTTATTTTCTAGTTACCATTTATTGACATCTCCAGTTATCTGCACATTTCATATCCTTCTGTAGCTGTTTAATAAAGGTCATGTTTATAGTTTCAGTACTAACAGTTTGCCCAGTGGGCCAGGTGTTAGATTCTGTAACATCCATTAGCATCCCAGGGAAGACAACGAATTCTTTGATTCCACGCTGGTACAGATTGACTTACAGACAAGTCTGCAAAAATTACAGCATGATAATAATAGTAACTAGCTAATTCTGGCCTCTGTGGCTTTGACTTCTGTAGTCTTCACGTCAACTGTTAGAGATAGGTGATTTCATGAAAACAGGAAGAGTAAAAGTCCAGAGGTAGTCCATAAATTCCTTAGTGGTTTCCTGGAGTCATATGTCCTGCTCATTTCCCCAGGGGTGGTATGTAAACCACATAAGGCTTAGGCTCTTGGTAGCTAGGAGACTTTCGAGCTAAGCACAACAGATAAACGTGTATCACTCAAACTCCATCTCTGTCATTGATGTCTTCATGGAGATAGCATTTGTTTGCTTGTCTCTGTTTTGAGACAGGATCCCACTGGCTGACCTTTAACTCATTATATAGACCATGCCAGCTTTGAACTTGTAATCATTCTCTGGCCTCTGCTTCTGTAATACTAGGACTATGGGTGTGCCACCATATCTGAGATAATTTTTAATTATTTTATTTTTCTGAGAACATCTGGCCTGGAGCTTAACTATGTAGACCAGGCTGGCCTTAAACTCATAGAGATCCATCCGCCTCTGCCTCCCAAGTGCTGGGATTAAAGGTGATACAGCTTTTAAGTGAGAAAGAGTGTCAAGAACTCCAAGTTAACACTGTATAACCTGGATTAATTCCTGTTGCTAGGTACGATTTAGACACCTAGAAAAATGAAATTTGCATCTTCAGGAATCTTTTATCTCCTAGGCTGGAGGGAAAATGCAACAGGAAGAGAATTTGCAATAAACTTGATCTTCTTAAAACAGAGATTTAGCAATTGTGAGCAAGAAACGGATATTGTGATGAACTGTCTTATTTACCAAAGATATGACACATGAAAGCTATCTAATTAATCTGGAGTGCACAGTCATAAAATATGTTAAAACAATTAGGAAGTGATACCTTTTGAATACTTATTTTATTTATCTTGTTACTTAAAATTTAAGAGTGTAAGGTATTTGATTTTTAGTATTTGGTTTGTGATTATTAGTAACTTGATTATTAGTAATTTGATTATTAGTAATGACTGTGTTTAACAACCAGCTCAGGAAATTCCTGAAAATTTAACAGTTGGCTTTTGAGAAACAGTAGGAACCTAGGAACCGCCTGACACCAACTTATTTATATAGACACACGAGTTCCTTTAGTGTTTTCCTAAGGACTACTCCCTTGCCTCAGCTCCACCTCTACACCTGGGGTTTGTAAATCTCATTCTCGGGTCTGACTCTCAGCCTACATTGTAATAAAATCATGATATTAGGTAAGTCACTCCATCTGAATGTCATTTTTTATTACCTATAAATAATAATGGTAATTCTGTACTTCATGCCATGTCAATCCATCTTCACAACAGGGAACTACTGCGATTGCTCATTTCACAGGCGTGGAAAGAAGAAATCCAGAGTCTATCACTTGTCTTACCAGTAAATGGCAGAAGTGATGGATAAAGAGGGGCAGTTTGGTCCTCAAGCCTGCCATGTTACCTCAATACACTGCCTACGGAAGTCCTTATGATCACAGAACAACAGGGCATATGTTATGTACTGGCACACCAGGAACTGTTGGAAATGTGTCTGCAAAGGGGAACTCTGTGATCTAGCTATTCAGACCCTGACTGCACAAAAAAACAAAAAACAAAAACCAAAAACAAAAACAACAACAACAAACCTCTCGGGGCGCTTTTAAAACAAAACCAAATTTAAATGTTACGCAGTAGCATGAGATGCATATTACAGTCATCAAACATCAAATAAAAACTTAGATGTCACCATCACATCCCATATTAATAACCAGAACTCGGCGTGATTGAGTATGGTTAATTGTGTTTAGTTTTGTTTTATTAAATTTCTAAGTAATGAAAATGTAGTTTCTTACTTTTGTGGAAAAACTGGAAACTTGTTACTAGAACTCTCCCTTTTATAGATCTCTTTGCTTTCTTCCACTTACACAAGATTACCACCAGGCAATATGTCTACAAAGGAATGGGGTGGGGGTGGGGTGGCTGATGGTAATCCAAACAGAAACAAATTGGTTTGAATGGCTTTCCCAGGTTCCTGCCAAGGTTGTATGGTCATTAGTAGGGAACTCCACTTTATGCAGGCAATTTCCTGTTGATGTTGTGACCCAATGTCCTTCTTTTTCTGGGATGCAGCTACCACCTTAGAGACACTATTATAGGGAAAGTTCTATGGATGGTTAATTCTGTTTACTGCACTATGATTTGTATACTTTGTCTCCATAATTAGTTGTATGATATAGCTAAAATTTATTGTTGTGAAATCTGTATACCATAAAGTTACTCCTTTTAACATAAACTATTTAGTTGCAATTAGTACATCCACAATGTATAACCACCACTTCGAATCTCAAGATATTTTCTTTACCCCAAATGAAATCCTGTATCCTCCCTACTTTCCCTTCTTGTCCTCTCTTTCCCCCTAGCTCCTGGAAGCTAGCAATGTACTTTCCGATTCTCAGGATTTGATGGCCTAGATATTTCACAAGAATATGATCATATAGTATGTAACCATTTCCTGGTTAAAAGTACCTTCAAATTATAACATGACAATACTCCATTCTTTTTGAAACTGGGTAATATTCTTTCATGTGTGTGTGTGTGTGTGTATACACACATATACCTATATCTGAATTTCATATGTATGCTAATAGGTATTTGGGTATCTTTATATTTTGGGTAGTATGACTAATATTGCTATAAACTTTAATTTCTCTATATAAGCATTGTTTTTGTGTTAATACTTTTGTCTTAGTTTTTCTTGGCTATATTCTGCTTGTCTTCTTTTTTCCCCTTCCCCTTCCCCTTCCCTTTCCCCTTCCCCCTTCCCTTCCCTTTCCTTTCTTTTTGTATTTTTGAGACAGGATGTTTCAGTTACTGTTCTAGTGGTCTGAAAAGATACCATGTCCAAGGTGTCTTACAAAAGAAACCATTTAACTGGGGACTTGCTTACAGTGTCAGATGGAGAGTCCATGTTCATCATGGCCGAGAGCAGGCAGACATAGCCCACTGAAGAAGCAGCTGAGCAGCAAGCAGGGTTAATGACACTGAACTTGGCTTGGGTTTTTGAAGTCTCTAGCCAAAAGCCCCAGTGACAAACCTCCTCCAACAAGGGCACAGCTCCTAATTCTTCCCAAATAATTCTAACTGGGGACCAAGTATTCAAACATATGAGCCTATGGGGTCATTCTCAGTCAAACCCCTACACAGGGTCTCTCTTATGTAACTCAACCTGTCCTGGAAAATACTAAGTAGACAAAACTGGCCATAAACCTTAAGAGATCCATCTGCCTCTGCCTCTTAAGGGCTAGGAATAAAGGCAAGCAATGTCATACTTGGCTACTTAAATTTTTGGGTTAAGTAAACCACAGAAGTGCCAACATTTTACGCTACCACCAGAGATGTACAAGTATACCAATTTTGTTATACTAATGTGAACATCTTATGCCCCATTTTATTATACATATAGTACTGAGTATAAAATAGTTTTATGATGTTTTGCATCTCCCTGATCACTATGAGTGTCTTTTTACATGCTTATTGAGTTTACTCTTCATGTATCTCTCTGAAGAAATGACTATTCAAGGCCTCTAACCTTTTTCAATATTTATCTTTTTGTCATTGTGACATTTGTTTTTATATTTTGATATTCAACCCTTATGAGATACATGATTACAGATATTTTATTTTACACTCTAGGTTATTTTTCCCTATCTCTGTAGTTATTTTATACAGAAAAGCTCTGAGTTTTAAAGAATCAAATTTATATATTCAGTTTTTCTTGCTTCTGGTTTTGGTTTTGTATCTCAGATTTTGTTACCAAATCTAAGGTCATGAAGATCCATTTATTTTTCTTCTAACCGCCTTATGGTTTTATGTCTTCTACCTCAGTTTATTGTCTATTTGAAGTTTAAAATTTACATATGGAATTAGGTTTGTGGATATCCAGATATCATAGTATTCTCTATTGGAGAGACTTGTGTCTTACTAGTGAGTAGTTTTGGTGCTTTCATTAAAATTCAACTGTCCAGATATGTTTTAGTGTAATTGTGCACTGTCTGTTCTATCCTTCATTGACCTATTCTCCAGATGTATCATCCGTTTTGATTACTGATGCTTAGTAGTAAGTTCTGAAATTAGAAGTATGTGTCTTCCTGTTTTCTTTTTTATGTTGTCTTAATTATTTAATACCCAGTACCAGTACCAAACACATCTTTTTTGCATCGAATTCATATGCTGTATTGCTCTGTAGTTCTTGTTTTTTATTGTGTCCTGTCTGGCTTTGATTCAGGTTACTAAACAACATAGCAAGCATTTCTTCCTCCTATGCCATCTGAAAGAGGTTGAGAAGGATTGATGTTAATTCTTGACATGTTTGATACAACTGGTACTTTTCTTTATTGGGATATTTTTGATTACTGATTTTGTCTCTTGTAATATGTCTGTTTAGTTTTTTTTTTTTTCCCTTGAGTCAGTTTGGTAGTTTGTGTCTTTCTAGGAAGTGTTGATTTTACCTAATTTGTTTTTGTACAATTATTCACAGTTTCCCTTTATAATAGTGTTTTGTTTCTCTAAGATTGGTAATAATAGTGTCATTTTTATTTCTGACTTTCTTTACTTTAGTAATATGCTGATTTTAGTCTAACTAAAAGCTTATTAATTCTGTTGATGTTTTAAATGTTTCCGTGAACTCTGTTGCTTCCTAATCTGTGTTTCATTTATCTCTGGTGACCTTTGTTCTTTCCCTATTCTACTAGCTTTGGGCTTAGTTTACTCTCGTCTGAAGGACTACAGTTAACTTTAACATTAACTTTAAATGGTCCCTTCCTACCTTAAGGGAAGTCGATGCTTTCTTCTGAACAATGATTTTGTTGCATGCTATAATTTTAGCACATTGTCTTTATTTCCATTTTCTTTTGTCTCAAGATATTTTCTAGGTTAACTTGTCATAATATGTGGCCTGCTCTAAAGATGGCCTCTGGTTACATATGTATAATGTTCATATAATCTTCTGATTGTATTGGACCTTTATCTCTAAATGGCATCTTTGTCACTCATAAGACTTTTGGACTCAAAGTCTCTTTCTTTTAATGTTAGTGTAGCTTCCTTTTACTGTAGCTTGGGTCAATTATGGGAGTTGGGACAAGGGTGTTTCAGATGGGTTCCAGGGTCTTTGGTTTTCTGTCTGAGGATGTGATCACTTGTTCTCAAATACACACTGCATTGATTCCACAGGGCTCTCACCAGATTTAGGCTTACGATAGTGCTATGTACTGGAGTGTCTCAACCACTGCTACTACTATTGCTACTACTTCCTCCTCTTCTGCTGCTGCTGCTGCTTCTGCCATCCTGTCTCAAATATTTCGTTGTAGTAACAAACAATAACAAAAACCTATTATACCTTATAATATTTTCTTTTTTAAAAAGATTTATTTATTTAATGTATACAAGTGCTCTATTTTCATAAATCTGATCCCCAGAAGAGGGAATCAGATTCTATTACAGATGGGAATTGAACGTAGGAACTCTGGAAGGGCAACCAGTGCTCTTAACCACTGAGTCATCTCTCCAGCCCCCTTATAACATTTTCTAGGGATTCTGATAGCCCTTTCTCTCCTGTACAAGTTTCCAGTGACAGAAACAGAAAGTATTTAGCATTGTTTTTAAATGAATCCTCCATAGACAAGAGTAGGCTATTTCTTTATGAATAAGGTCTTTGCTTCTTCTGCTTTGTAGGACTGAAGTCTCACACTGGGGAAGTCCAGTAAAGGAAAAGACATGAAGTGCAGATTCAATCAAGCACTGTAGTCCTTTCCTAGTATGTTAAATCTTCCTTGTGGTGGGTCTTGTGTGTTTGCTTAGTTGAAGTAAGTCTCAGTGTTCTCCAGAGTTCTGACAAGGTTGACTCTGACTTGATTTTTGAATGTTTCTGTAGGGACCCATGATCTCGGCACTGTCTGCCCTGTCATGTTCACTGATGTCACTAGCAGTTTATTTTGGGGGCTTTCATGTAACTTGGGGTTTAATAGAAGATGTTCTTTGAATACAATGTGGGCATTTCATTATTAGGCACTATCTGTCATCTCATTTCCCTTTATTTAATTATTTATGTAAATATGCTTTGGAACATGTGAACGGAAACTTGTTATTTGAAAAGCATTCACCATTTGAAAGGTATATCTAAAGTAAACTTGATAAGTACATATTTTTGAAATATAATCCCATGTTTTTTCTTTTAACACAGTTTCAAATTAAATAAAGCAAAAGGATGGTTTTAAAAAATAATCCTGTGCTTGTGTAAAAAAATATCTTGGCAGCTGAAAATCAATTTTAATTCTGGAAAGAAGATTTTAGAACAGACTGAAATATAAATTCTTCTGAGATTGAAACCAGTTATTTTGTTCGCTGAACGTTTTGATGAGAAGGAAGTTCGATAATGTTGCCAAGATACAATTACTAGAGATAAATGTAAATTAATTTTTTGTCAGAGATTTTGAAACTGTCATTTTAAATTTAATACTAGAATGCAACTCAATACTTTACAAACTACAATTTAAGAAAGCATTAATATATAAGTTGTAGTTCTCAGGTTATACAGTCTCAGAAATTAGGACACTAAGCTACTAGAAAAGAGCATGACCACACTAGGGAGTATGAAAGGCCTTTAAGTCAAAGGTTCAGCATAGCTTTGGCTGAAGCATCTCAGGGAGTAGTTTTTGTTTGAGCTTAGGAAGACAGTGCACGTATAAGATAAAATAAGCTCCTTTAGCGCAAAATTTCTCCCTTTTCTTTTTACAAGAAGGGAGAACTTACATGGGTTCTTTGTGTCCCAGAAAGAGGAAGTGGAGCACAAAAGGCCATTTAAAGGGTGAAATACCTATAAAGTTTTCTAAACTACTTACAGCTACTGGCCAGAACTTAGGTTTAATTAACTTTGCAGGGTCTGCAGTGGGTGCAGGACAATAGCTAGTCTGAGGACAGAGTGCCAGCTTCCATTTAACTTTGAATTTCCTGGCCCCAATTCACTGGTGTCACCACTTCAGTGTTACTTAAAAGCAGGATTTTCTCTTTAATTTCCTTTCAGGGAGGCATATAAACCAGTTTCTTTTCCAAGGGACCGCCAAAGAATCTCCTTGTGCTTTGTTAAGTGAACCACTGTGTTTTCAGAGCAGACGTAGGCTAACTGGCAGCACATTAAGATATGATAGAGTACACGTGCAGCTGAAGATCCTAAAACCTAGGAGTAAGAGTATTTGCATACATGCCCAGCTCAGTGGGAAATTGCTGATTACATAAGAAACCACAAATACTAAAATTAAGTATAAATCCTTTAAATCTTTTTTTTATAAGACCATACCTAATTGTCCATTTTTCCCTCTTATGTCTTGTTTTTTATAATTTTTGTTTCATATTTTATGATTCTGAGCAGTTTGTGCCAAAATCCATTCCATTGAATGTTAAATGTTTTGTATGCTTTAAAAACAATGACTTTCAAGGTGTTTTGTCTGCATCTGATGACTTGTTTTTTGTTTTGTTTATTGTTCTTACTAAGAGAATTTCTAAAATGTTCAGTCTTTTCTAATGCCGTTTAGACTGAAGTGACTCAGTTTACATAGTTGACAAGTGAGCAATAGCTACCCTCCACTGAGGCTGTTAGAAGTGATCAAGGGAGTATTGTGGTAAAGCAACTTTTAAAGTCTGAGCAGTGTTTGTGTGCTTATTCTTGTTTCCAGGAGGCCACTGATAGATTGCTTTCAAGTATAAACCTGTGTCCTCTCTCCTTGGATTGGGCTTCTTTTGTGTCATCTGGTTAATACCTTGGTATTCCTCAAACCTTTTCTCAGACATTAGTTACCCTTGACTGCCTTCCGCTGCTTTCCCCAGCATGTCAGCTCCCTTCACTTCTACAGATTCTCATAACACGTCCCTCTCTTGTAGGTGATCCTCTTTATGATAATTTCTGGTTCATTGTCCTTGTGGTCATTTGACTAATGTCCATCTGTGTGACTGCACTGGGAGCTTCATGTGAGCAGAATTTATGTCTTGCTTGAATTTATTCCCCATGTAGTCTGGAGCTCCACACCGTGCCTACTACCAAGGCAGCTTCTGTGAGTGCTTGCTGTTAAACCAAGTAAAGCAGGGTTCTTTAACACACCTGCTAGCCTACTTCATACTGTCATAAGAACTCAAAATGACATCATTAGAAAAGAAGAGCCCTTATTATATAGATGAAAAATAAGTCTTTTACCTGTGACTCTAAATTGTTCATCTGCTCGCGGTTAGTTTGTGTGTCCATTCTCTAGTGAGGTTTACTGAAAGCTTGCTCTCCTTGGTTGATATGATAGTTTTCTAAGCTGAGTAACAAATTACTTAAAACAGTGCTGCAAGCCTCGGTGCACAGTACCAACTTAGATAAGGACAAGTGAATCATAGGCAGAGTCATAGTGACCTGTCCCCTGAACCTACACCCAGCTGATACCCTGTTCTGAAAGCTATCTGTACTCCCCTGAACACCTACGCTCCGGTGCCATTCCTTCCCCACATCCTGCCTTTTTGTGTTTATAACCCCTGTGTAAATAAGTAAATTATGATGTGATTTAAATAACTAAATAAATGAAAAAAAAAGAAAAAAAACTGTTGCAAAAAAAAAATAGCATATATCTTATTTCTGGTAATGTCTGTGAGTTAGGACATTCTAAGGCAGTAGGTTAGTTTTCATGTATATGCTATGGGATCCTAAGAGCACAAAAGTTGAATCACTACGCTGTATTCTATTGAGTCCTCAGCTAGCCCAGCTGAAGAGGAAGGTACTCAAAAAGGAGGTGAGTGCCAGGAGAGGCTCATTGCAGCTGTTACAAATTCTTTACCTGAGATTTCGTGCTGACAGACATGATGAAATAATGTTTACTGTCAGTAAACTCAGAGCATCTGGAGAGAAGGACTGATAACCATGGTTGCATCTGTTACAGATATGATGAGAGTGGGCTCAGAGCAGGCCTGTGTCTGCCTCACCACTTCCTTAAGATTAGTCTGTTGTCTCTGTGGGTCCCAATCCTTTCCTTTTCCCTTTTTTCTCCTCCCTCCCTCCCTCCTTCCCTCCCTCGCCTCCCTCCCTTCCTTCCTTCCTTTCTTCCTTTAAGGCCTCAGCCTTTGTGTGTGGGGAATACAGGTATACGTTACTATTCCAGGCTTCAATTTCTTATTTATTGTATTACTTACACATTCCGAAGGGATTGCATGGGAAAGAATATGCTATAACTAATGGAGACTAAAAGGATGGATTATAGCATAGGGATTTCCTAAACAGTACATAAAGGAAATCTCACAAACCACACTGTTCATTTTTTTTCTCCACATTTGGAGTAAACATGGAGAAGTAAACCCAGGGCCATCATGTCCATGTCAGTCTAGAGCTGCAGAGCTAATGGCATGCACAGTTCTTACTTCAGTTTCTAAGGGTGGCTATTATTTTTAAAATGTAGTAGGTTGGGCAAATCATTCAACCTCCTTGAAAAATTATAACATGTAAAATGAAATTGTAAAAAAAACTTCTCTAATGAGGACTTTGAAATATAAATAACTAGCTGTTTAGAAATCTTTTACACCGGAACCTATGTAAGAGACCCTAAGAAGTAAACACAGGAAAACAGATAATCTCAGATGTATTTATTAGAAAGCAAAAATGGAAACAAAGAACAGCATGGGATACAGGAAGTGTAAAGCAGAATGAGTCACGACACAGCTGAGGAAAGGCCAAGTTGAGAGTCAGCACGAAGCCCGGCTCAGAGAGCAGGGAAGCCTTACGAGAATTCTGAAACACCATGCTTTTCAGATTTAGGGCAAAAATGTAAGTTTTTAAGGAAGGATAATAACACAAGATACTTGGAATCCTAAGCCCCAATCAGGAACCACAGGAGCAATTGAAGCAGTAGTTACCTCTCTCTTCTGTCTTTTCTTCACTCCCTTGGGTGGATTTATACCAATTCTTCAAGAAATAATAAAGGAGAACAGATTTCCAGTTTCCACATTCTAGAATGAGAGCGCTCGGTAGATTCCCATGATTGCCACAGGAAGGTTATCTGCATGGTCTGATGCTATTGTGGCATCTTTTCCAGCCTCTTCCATAGAACTTCCTGTTGTGACCTCTTAAAAGTACATGTTTAATTTTCATGAGTTTCCATGTCTTGTCTCCTTATCTTAGGAATGGAGCCAAGAGTAGTTTATCGTCGCTGTAGTTGAATCTGAGTACAATCCACAGATCCAGAGAGTGGACATGAGCTGACCTGACTCTTGGCTCACCTCACATTCCTCACACTTAAGATATTAATAATGCAACATCTCCATATCTGTTCCTACTCCGTTAATCTATTCTTTCACTAATGGTCCCCTTAATTTGCTGGTTTGGTGCTTTCTCTCATATGATTGCCACTAAATTCAGGATGTAACAGCTTTTTAAAATTGGTCAAAAATAGCACACATAGAGGTAAGAAGAGTTGACCAGTCTTAATAAGAACATTAATCCAGGTACATTAAATTCAATATTGTAGACTGTGTCCAGTGCTGATTCCATTAAGGTATCACAACAGTATAACTTAGTCTTAAGGAAATGAACAGAAAATAGTGAGTACAATAGAATGAAATGTAGAGAATGTCTATATGCAATAAATTGTATCATTTGTCTTTTTTGGTGGTATGTTTTTAGTTTCCTGAATAAACTGCTTAGATTTTAAATGCATCACAGCAGGGAAGTAAGGTAAACTGCCTCTTTGTTTTTCTGATGTCAGCCTTCCCAATATTCTGGTGGGTTGGCAGCCCTTCCTTCTGCCTATTTTTCCTTATTTATGGTAGACTGTCTACCTTCTGATAACGTTTTGTATTTTTGGAGGGTCCTATGAGGTGTGTCTTAAAATGACCATCTATTTGTGCTTCAAAGAGTTTTTGCTTAGAAATTAGTTTTACCCGTCCAGTATCCAGATGGGAAAGAATATGACCAGAAGGTTTGGTTGGTTCTGTGTGCTGTGTGTTCATACTCTCCCTTCCAGATCATCCCATGGCTTCCTAACTCTGTCCTAGTGTAGCATGTTAGGATCATGATGCTCCCTGGAACATACTGCCAACTCATTTATAGTGATACATTCTTGGATTTTTCTTTCAGTCTTCAACTCCTTTGCCATTCCAAGGGCTCCCTTAAACCCACTCAAGACTTGTAAGGTTTCTAAGAGGCATATGGGCAGTTGCTACTGACACACCCTTCTCCATAGACATGGTGGCAACAGATATAGCAAATACGAAAGAGCAAGTAGTGAGTGCTTTTTCGGCAGCCCTGTTGTCTGAGACTTCAGATTTCCAAGGAGGAAAACACAGAAGAAATACCTAGTGCCCTTCCTGTTCTGTGTGATTCTCGATATCTGGTAAAATTTGGTATAAGATTTTATATAAAATCTCTCCTAATTTTAAGAATGAGATGAAATTCATTTAGGTAATGATGCTTTCTTTAGCAGCTGTTTAGAAAAAAAAAATGAAGCGCATTATTTACCAAAGTAATGACAAACAGTGTAAATCACCTGTAATTGTCTTTTAGAATGTGTTTTAATATTGAATTGGTTGGCAGGAATATTATTTGATTTGGCTTCCCTAATGAGGAAAATACCACCCCACTCCTACGCAGTAAAAGACTAAATATTTTCCTTCGATTGACTCAGCATAGAAATGATCAGGGCTCAGGACAAATACCCTGAAAGCAACGCCTCGGAGAGTACCTTTTCGTGGAAAAGGTTAATCTGGCCTATTATCAGCATAATTAGGAAATCTTGAGAACAGAGACTCACAGTTTGTATGCGAAGTGTTGCTTTAATTACACAGTGAGAGCACACCTATCCATTGCAGGGGCCCCAATCTCAAGGAGTAGCCGCTATGCTTGTGTAGTGCAGAGCCAGCCCTGCTTGTGCATACATTCTTATTATTTTGTTTGTTACAGTCTGTCCTCGGAGAACAATGGGTTACAAACGAATGCTGCATATGCATATGAGCACTTTTATCTGGTAGATATGTAGGAAATGGCTCTGCATTTATTCCAGAGAATATCCTGCATTCTATTTTTTTTAAGTGTGATTGTGTTATCTTCTTGGTATTCTATCCTCATAATATATCTTCTTAGTTTTTTATCCCTTTATTAAAACAGAATCTGCAAATGAAATGAATTAGTAGTGGTTTTGTAAACCCCAAACATGTGCAGTGTATTGCGTGTGAGAGATGTAAGGGGCACTACGAATTGTTGGACACTAAATCATCTCGGGCTTTCTTTTAGAGATTCATGATTTGATTTCTTTGAAGTTTTTATAACTCCAAACAATATACTATTCTAAAAATTCTTCCAGATCAAACAATTTAATTAGTTTCCTTAATACACTCACACAAACACATACAGAGACTGAGAGAAAGAGAGAGGAGGGAGGGAGAAGAGAGAGAGAGAAAGAAAGAGAGAGAGAGGAGAAAAGAGAGAAAGAAAAAAAAAACCCACCTCAGTAGAATTGACCCCCTGACCTTAATTCCCAGGAAACTGTCACATTACTTCTTTACCCCTTTGTCTAACTTAACAATGTGACCCAAAATACGGCAGACCTTTAAAGTTTCTCAGCATTGTAGGGTCAAGCTTTGGTCACCCTAGTTACAGTTTAGATCTGCAGGTTAAAGGTCAAAGAGATGAATGATGTCAGACACATCTTACTTGCATGTAGTAAACAGCTGAACATATTTGACATGATAAAAGTATTCTTCAGTTTCACTAATAAGACCCACAGGGGCATCAGCTAACAAGGGATTTTCTGGAAGACTTTGCAGTGGCATGCTGTAGAGGCAGCCACAGTGTAAGTATTAGATGTGTAATCTCTGATGCAGACTGAAAAATATAAAGTACGCTCAACAGTTCAGTTTACACTCCTCTGCCCATGTCAGTGGCTTGTTTATCTGTGTGTTGTCAAGCTAATCGATCTTCCACCTGTTTATAAAAACACCGCCCTGTTCATTTCTGAGAGGGTGTAACACATGCATTCTCATTGCGAGCAGATACTCTTTTTTGTTTGTTTGTGGTCTCCTTTCTGCTAATTGAGGAATTACAATTAAAAGCAGTTACACTTTGTTTGGGAAACTTGTTCATAGTTGAGATCAGATTGGTTCTCTTTCTGTGCTTTATAACTTAGCATTGTTTAAAATATGGTCTTTGATCTATTTCCAGAGGTTGGATTCTGTATTGAAGGTTTTTTCTGTTTCTTTGTTTGTTTGTTTTCTTGGAAGAAAATGATCTGCTATACTATGAATCAGAGGAAAACAAACAAACAAGCAACACCAATATTAAACTACTTGAAAAATTCACATGAAGTATTTAATAAGTAATAGCCTTTAAAAACTACAGAAATATACTTAGAAATGATGAATCAAGATACTATATGAGCTGAGTGTTAAATTATTATTAAATATATTTATAAGAATTAAAACAAAAATCAGTGGATTGTGACTCTCAGCCATGAATATACTGGAGAATACTTTTTTGTTGTTGTTTTTAAAGCTCTACCACCAGTATGGAGCTTTACAGCCTGTAGACGACAATATGTGTAAGCAGCAGGCTTAGGCTAATTAAACATTAAAGGATGCCCTGCTTCTGAAGGTTTTGTTTCCCATGTGTATTTTGGGCAGCTGTAAGACTTAAGCTTGCTGGAGCATTTGGTCTTGATCACATACTATAAAGGTAGACAAAGGAGAGAACTAGGAGGTTTGGCAGCTGGGAGGTGTTAATATGGAATTTAATAGCAAAGGAGATGGGGGTTGGGACTTTTCTAGGTGAAACAGAGATTGGCAGCTGGGTAGAGGAAACACATCCAACAGTCTGAGAAGAGCTGGTTGCCTGTGAGTTTCAAATGACAGCTAGCTTTCATGTGAATGAATGGGTTGTCTCTAGGTTTTCCTTTCAATTCAGTGTGAACCTTTGCCTTGTTGATGTGGAAGAAAGCAACTACTCAGCAAAGAAGGTAATTGCTGACCTGTTTAGAAGCACTTAGGGACACTGCTTCAACACACCGAAGGATTATTCTGTTTGGTCATTATGTCAGGACAATAGCAAATCAATATTTAACTGGTGAAGAAGTTACCACATTGAAATACTGGTTTCTATAAAAACTATTTACACACAGGAGGTCCTGGGGAAAAAAAAGTTTTGTTTTAAACGTATAAAATATCTGAAGTCAAATAAAATAGGAGGTTATATTCAGCCTTTGGGATCTTAATTGCTTTTCTGTTTTGATGACAATTTAGGTTGCTTTTAGGATCTTGTTTCTAATGCATTATTTCCACTGCTAAACCAACCAGTTCCTAATGTCTTTGCACCTATGTGTCAAAACCAATGGAATTTTCAACATCATATTTTATTTGCTTTTAAAGTTCAATCTTTTCTTGTTCACCTTCAATGCCTTTTAATTTTCAACTTATACATATCACTCTGTAGTGTTCTGACTTATACATTCACTCCTGCTGGTGTTCTGACCCCAAAATGTGCAAGTTCTGTTACTGGAGCAACATTTTGCTCTCCAGAGTGCATGTGAGCAGTCAGTTGAGCATAATTTCCAGACTCTTAGACTAGTTGAGATGCTGGAGAGGAAGATGACACTCTTTAAAACCGTATTCTGGAGTCATACTCTTCCACGTCAGATATGCATGATGTTGGGAAAAATATGGAATCTCCCTGAGTTGGCTTCCTCATTTCTAAAATAAAACAATTCCATTGTTTCATTTGAAGTATTTTGTAAGGTTGATTTAGTTTCTTCTTCTTCCCTCCTCCTCCTCCCTCCTCCTCTCCTCATCTCTTCTTCTTCCTCCTCCTCCTTCTTCTTTTTCCTCCTCTTCCACCTCCTCCTCTTTTTCCTAAACCTGTGGACTATCTAAACTAACCCCAGATACAAGGACTTTGTGTAATGGACAACAAATGTCCATGTTCCAGTTAGTGTACTTGCCAACCCCAAAGAGTACTTTTGCACGTCAAATGACAGTTGGGTAGGTGTGTATATGGACTGCGACAATGGAGAGATATAAGATGCACAGGCAGGATGAAAAACCACCAAAACCTGAAGCAATTGATGTGGGCCTCCTTTATATCACTTGTCTTTTTCCGGCATGTCTCCTGGAATGCTCAAATGAGTTGTAGGGCCACAGCATCTCTCATGGGCTATTGAATAATCGGTGTGACAATATCCATGAAGGCTTTTCAGTACTGAGGTTTCAGTCTCATCACTAGAATTTGTCCCAGAGCAATGCATCCTATAGACCCTTGGCAAACTTGAACATTTTCCCTTTTCTTTTCCAACTCCACACATCCCTTTTTAGCTTGAAGTACTACTTCTTTAGAGGGGATAAATTGCCTTTGGGCCATTTCCTACCTCATCTCTGAGCTCATCTTGGTATTTCTTTACCTGCAGATTCTTTTAAAGGCTTAAGGGAAGAGTCACACACCACGTATGTTAGAGTTGTCCAGATCCTATCATTTTGCTCTTCTCAGTTCACATTTTCCTTGTTGGCATCTTCCTTTATATCTGTGGACTTCATTTGTTTGTTTTGCAATGAGTATAGCTGTTTTTCCCCAATTCACATTTTCATTCATCTGTGTCACATGTTTAGTGCTCCAACTTTGTGCAGCTTAGTAATTACCTTCACCTCTAGAAACAGTTCCATGACTCCTGACACTCAGAGCACTGGGTGATTTTTTTTCCAGCCTAAGTTAAGCCTTCATAAGAGTACAGTATACTCAGCATAGATCTCACAGTAGAGTCAACATGTGTGCATTTTACATTTATTAACCATAAATAGTGTGGTTTTCCAATTTGGTCTGCATTAATCCTACCTGGAGATCTTACTGAAACTCAAACGCCTAGAACCCAGCTCTAGAGTTTCTGATTCCACAGCTCTGAGTCAAATAAGAACATGTACTTCTAAGAAATTTTCAAGCCATTGCTGCTGTTGCTCCTCGGCTTTGTGGACCACAACCTGAAACACCGGATGTGGCTCTGAGATTTACAGGGAGCTTCCTCCCGGAGTACGTCTTCCTAAAGAGCAGAGTGTGGCGCATGCTTCCCAGGGGTTCTGAGTGTTGGCCTCTGTTGATAGAAGCTGTTTCAGAATTCAATTCCCCTTCCTGGCTGCAGCTCAGATACAAAGACCAGACAATGCAGGAGTGCCGAGGTCCATCCTTCTTTTCTCAATTCATGATAACTCTGTGAGCCCTTCCTGCTCCAGTCTCTCTCCTTAATCTCGCTTCCGTGGCTCCTAAAAGCACGCTCTGATTAAACTCTATCTCATGTTGGTTATCAGATAATCTGGCTCAGAGCCATAGATAACAATGTAATTATTGTTAAGTATGGCTTTGACATTAGT
Source organism: Mastomys natalensis (assembly GCA_021653895.1). NCBI lineage: Eukaryota > Metazoa > Chordata > Mammalia > Rodentia > Muridae > Mastomys > Mastomys natalensis. The sequence goes on from JAJTUV010000037.1 coordinate 2,676,433, forward strand.
TAGATATCACAATTCATTGATAGGAGCTCGGGAACCTTGCTTTTTCCTTCATCCTCAGACACGCAGTAGGGTCGCGTCCAAGTTCTTGATTCTTTCTCGCTTGTGTTTCCTGAGCTGCAGAATTTCTTAGGCCTTGGCAACTCTTCTCTCCGTAATCAGATGGGATCAGTGTCTACCTTTCTGTTTATTTGTGTTCTATTTGGGAAAGCATCTCACACATTCACATTTGCTCTGCTTCATCTACAACAAACAATACTAGGCAGATAGAGGCAAATCACATACATCTTCCATGCAGCTGACTGCTGTTGTTTAGTGGCCCAGGAGTTGGTTGCTTCTCTCAGGATAATAACGATTGTTGCCACGGTGCTTCAGACGTACCAGACACTCCTCTGAACACTTTGAAAATTTATTATTTTAATTCTTGTCTCAGCCGTAAGAAAAGGGCACTGTGATCCTTATTTCACAAAAGACATGACTGCATAGAGAGGCTTAATAACTTATTAGAGTCATATGTTGAGAAAGAGGGAAAGCTGTGATTCAAACCCAGGAAAGTATCTACAGGCTTCAGACAGCGGACGTGCTGCAGATTATCACGTTTTATGCACTCCTGGTTGTCAGTTATGCTCATTTTGGTTGACACAATTTAAATAGTTTATTGAGTATAATTCTATGTTTATCATTTACCATTTAATTTGTATTATTCAATATTAGCATATATTAAATTGTAAGAAATAGACTATACAACATGACCAATTTTAAGTATACAATTTAGAATATCTAATGTTGTCTGCCTTTTGAACTTTTCCTTTATTATAGAAGAAGGTCTGTAACCATTCAACAACAATTCTGTGTCTCGTCCTGTGTTCTAGAAACTCTTGACCTAGTTTCTGTGTTCACAAAATTGCCAATCCTAGGCACCTCTGAAAGTGGAATCCTAACAGCGTTTTCCCTTTGGTCTCCTGTTCATTTTGCTAAGCATTGTGCTTTTAAGGACTGATTCATGTTGTGACAAGTACCAGAATTTCAATCATTTTTAAGCCTGGATAGCATATAGGATATATACCAGCTGTTATTTTTTACTCCTCCTTTGGTAGACACTTGGGTTGCTTCTGTTGGCTTTTGTGTATACTGAGTCTCTTTCAGTCCCTGCTGTCAATTCCTGTGGTTTTATACCTGGCAGTAGTATGGCTGGGTCATCTTTAGCCTTCTCAGAGCTTACTGAACTGTATCCACATTCTAAACAGCAGCATAGGACTAAAGTTCTCTCACATCTTTACCAAGATGTTATTTTCTAGTTTTGCTTTGTATTGTTTGTTTGTTTGTTTTTTACATCTTAGTATGCATGAAGTGGTATCTTCTTGTTCTGATTTACATTTCCCTCATGATTAAGTATATTGATCATCTTTTCATATATTTATTGACTTTTTGTGTATTTTCATGAAGAAAAAGTTTGTTTCCATTGCTTGGCTGAATATTTAAAGGGATGCACAATTTGCTAACGTTCCCCATCTGCAGTCTCTTTCCACTCCTTTTATGGTAACGTTTGAAGCGGAAAGGATTTGAATGCGTGTGATGTGTCACTTACCTGGTTCCCCCTTTGCTGTTTACCCCTTGTGTGTTTGTGCTAGATTTAAGACTCTACTGTCATATCCAAGGTCAGAAATGCTTACTGTCTCTTTTCTTCTCAGAGTTTTATAGTTTAAGCCTTTGTTGAAAGGCTGTTGATCCTATTTGAGTTGATGCTATTGTGTAAGTGAAGGAGGAACTTACTTCATCCTTTTGCGTGTGCAAATCCTGTTGTCCTGGTCTTATTTGGAGAAGAAACCATCCTTTTCCTGATGATTGGCTATTATGACCTTGCCAGAAAGCAATAAACTGTACTGGTTTCAGTTGGGACTTCCAGTCTGTCCTCATTGCTATCACAACTGTTGTAACGGCGTAGCTTCTGCTTAAATTTCAGAATCAGAACTGTGGCTTTTCCAAGTTTGTTTTGTTGTTGTTGTTGTTGTTTTCAATAAAAATTGCTTTGGTTATGTGGAGGCTCATTGCAGATCTTAATTAATTGATTTAACTAATTGTGTGTGTGTGCACGCGAGATGCCTGCGTTTGGGAATGTGTGCTGAAGTGCTCATGGAGATCAGAGGACAGACAACTTTATGGTGTCGATTCTTCCTTCCACATTTACCTGAGTTTTAGAAATGCATCTGCTGGTGTGGAAAAACCCCTTACCTACTGGGGCATCTCACCAGCCCGGAAATGAAAACCTTTTGTATTATGCTTTTGGTACTTAGTGTTTGTTCAGGGATATCTTGTTTTAAATTTTTTTTTAAAAATTTGTTCTCTCATATATTACAACCTGACCACAGTTTTTCCTCCCAGTCTTCCCCCCACTTCCCCTCTCCCCCTAATCCACTTCTTCATTTCTCTTCAGAAAAGGGCAGGCTTCCCACATTTATCAATCAAACATGGCATATCAAGTTGCTCTAAGACTAACACCCCCCCCTCATATCAAGGCTGAACAAGGCAACCAAGTAGGAGGAAAAGGGTCCCAGAAGCAAGCAGAAGAGTCAGAGATAAGCCCCTGCCCACTATCATGAGTCTTACAAGAAGACCAAGCTACACAAACATAACATACATGCAGAGGGCTTAGGTCTGACCCATGCAGACTCCTTGATTGTCAGTCCAGTCTCTGTGAGGCCATATGATCTCAGGTTGGTTGATTCTGTGGTTTTCTTGTGGTGTCCTTGACCCCTCGGCTCCTACAATACTTCCTCTTCCACAGAATTCCCTGAGTTCTGCCTAATGTTTGACTGTGGGTCTTTGCATCCGTTTCTGTCAGTTGCTGGGTGAATCCTCTATGATGATGACTATGCTCGGCTTCTGTTTGCTAGTATAGCAGCATATCATTAGGAATCATTTCTTTGACTTGTTTTTGGTGGGGAGGGGTTTGTGTTTAGTTCTATCTTAGATCTCAGGGCTATCCAGTCTGTGCTTCTTACCCCTCCAGGCAGTGTCAGGGGTGGGATCCCTCTTGTGGCATAAATCTTAAGCTGGACCAGTCATTGGCTAGCCACTTCCACAATTTCTGAGCCACCTTACCCCAGCATATCTCGAAGGCAGGACAAATTGTAGGTTGAAGGTTTTGTGCTATGGTGGAGTTGGTGTCCTGCTCCTTCCACTAGAAATCAATTTTGGTCATAGGAGATGGCCTGTTCAGGCTTTGTATCCACCATTGCTAGGAGTCCTAGCTGGGGTCACCCTTGTAGATTCCTGGGAGTTTCCATTGCACTAGGTTTCTATCTCACTGGGTAATCCCTCCTAATTTCTGTTATCTCTCCCAGTACTATCACCCTCCACCAATCCCACTTCCTATTCCCATGCCCACCTGCCCCTAGTTCACCTGCAATATCTATTCTATTTCCATTTCCCAGGGAGATTCATGTGTCATTCCCTCACCCCGCCCCTCACACACCCTGCTTGATCAGAGCTACCCATTTTCCTTTTAGAGTTTTAGAGTATATTCACATACATTCATATTTTTTTTTTTAAACAATTCTTTATAAGATACCTAGCTTATCCTCTGATTTACAACTTTACTCCTTCATATCTATTCCTGCTTAACCTTGATTTCAAACCCAAACTAAATTTGCCCTGATTAGATCCGTTTTGGTATCAGAGACTCATCTGGGTTGATGTGAGGTTTTGTTAGTCTTAAAAAATAAAAAGAAAACTACCTGTATCATATTTACAGGTTTTACATGAGAACTTCTGAAATGGTTCTTCTCACAGGGGATGCTATACTACACATTGGATAGAAACAGCATTTCCTTTGTAAAATTAAGTGATATCGAATCTCAGTATATATGTTGCTCTAGGGTTTTCACACAAGTGATTGTTGATCTGGGTTTTTACTGTTGAAATATATAAAGAAAAAACACCGTTGTTGGAGCAGCTCTTATACATACACTTCACTGTTATGACTTTGTGTTAATATTACGAGAGAACATTGGCAGGAGAGTCCTAGTGAATCAAATCCAACCATGGTGCATAGTCTTTCATTAGCACTATTTATCACGTAGAGGAGACAGTGCATACTGAGAAGGGCAGTTGTGGTATAGGGAATGCTACTGTGGGTACAGTTTCCTGTGTGAGTGTGTGATGTGATGACGTGAGGCATGTGTGTATTGATCCCTTCATCTAGGAAGAGTCACTGTCTTTATTATGTTGATACCAAAACACATTATTGGGATTTTTCTTCTACAAAAAGGAGACACCTACACTCTGTTCTTCAAATCCCACCCTCTGACAGCACTTGCTGCCTTCACTGGCACTGAATCAATTGTTTTAATCCACACTGTTCACAGGATGAAGAAAGTGATGGAGAGATAGTTCCCCGAGTGTATAGCTCTGTGAATCAAGCAGGATTAGAAGTCTTGGTTCTGAAAAAGATGGATATCAGTTTTCAAAATTCAAAACTAGGGGATAAAAGTATAATGGACTTTTGTCTTAGCATCATCTTTACAATGAGGGTTCTGATCCAGGAGAGTTAGTGGTTAGTGTTAGCCTTTAGCTCCATCGTACTGCACGTCTTCCAGAAGAATTTCCAGGAGGCATATTTAGAATTTTTCCATGACAGAGTTGTCCTGTATTATGATTCATTTGGAGTTATTTTTTAACTGTTTTTTAAATAATTAAGTTTAATAAGGAAAATTTGCATGATTGATTGTTGTTATAAATGAGGAAGCAGTCAGTATTCTCTCTTACTTCTTTCTCTCTCTCTCCCTTCCTTCCCTCCACCCTCCCTTCCTCCTTCACTCCCTCCCTCCCTCCATTCTAGGCTGCTCTGATACTCACTGTAGTGCCCTAGTCTTCTCTGTGCTGGGGCTATAGGTTTTCATCATGCTTGGCTCCACTGGTTTTGAAAAACAAAACACGAGCTCTAAAATTAACATCAGGTCTATGTCTGCTACCGTAAAATCAAGAGAGAGAAAAAGTGACTTGGGGAGGTGGGGAGTGTCTAGGAGAAGCATGCTTAGAATATATTGTATGAAAAATTCTTTCCAATAAAAGTTAAGAAAAAAGTATGATCTTAACTTAAAAAAAAAAATGATTTGGTTTCTGCCATAATCCCTAAAGTCTTTGATACATCATTAATTTTATTTAAACCTCTTCAACCCTTCTTCCTCCTTCTTTCTCACTCCCTGTTCGATCTTTAGCCCACAAGCTCCAGCCACTTTCATATCACATTGTTTGTACTGTCTTCTCTCCCTCAGGACCTCTTACTTTTCCCTCTCTAGCTTATTTTAGGGCCTGGTCTCTTAGTGACCTGGAGCGTGCCATTTTGCTAGACTGTCATTGTGGTAAGGCACAAGTGTCTGCTCCCACGTCAGTACTTCACTGTGCCCAGCTTTTCTGTGAGTGCTGGGAATCTGTCCTCAGGTTCTTATGTTTGCAGAACAAACACTTCAACCATGGAGGCAGCCCCAAGCTGACTGTTTCCGAAGAGATAAAAATAAGACTGTTGTTGGAAATGAAAATTCATTAAGTTCAACTTCTGTTCAATTAGTAATCTAATCGTTATTTGGCCTTCATTTTGCTTGTTTCTGTTTACCTAGACAGGTTAAAGGGTATTTTCAGGTACTTCTTGTTACAGTCTAATGTACCAGTTTTGAAAATGCAGTACAAATGCTTCTAATTTCAAGCCAGCCATCCACTTCTTAATGCTTGCTTATTTGAACGTTTTATTTATTTGTTTTCTTATGCTTCTAATCTCACATTAAGAAAACATCAAAATGGTTTGGCAAAATAAACTTATTATATTTCTAATATCACATTTAATTATGGATGTCTATTGATAATTCTAGGATTTAAATTAATAAGACTCTTTCTTTCTTTCTTTCTTTCTTTCTTTCTTTCTTCTTCTCTCTCTTCTTCTTTCTTTCTTTCTTTCTTTTTCTTTCTTTCTTTCTTCCTAATGGCTAGGAATATTTAGAAAGAGGAACCACCAGGAACTTAAATTTTTTTATTTTAAGGAACAAAAAATTTCAGTATCCTTTGGAATTATTAGTTAATTTTTTTTTTACTTTGACTAATACTAAAAAAGTAAGTTGTTTTTTAAAAAAACTGGAAAACCAAGGCTTTTCGTGTATTATAATTGGTGTCAGCAAAGGAACTGAACTGAAGTTGTGTTAATATAGCACAACTGCACTGTTTCCAGCTGAAGGAAGAAATGATTCTGATGTTCTCTGGTGTGGGTATGATTGCACGAATTCGGCTGCCAGTCTACACCCCACTGTAGTTGATTTTACATACGGAACTGAACAGGAAATGTCCTGAGTGATGTGACGTCTGTCAAGTGTAATGGCATCTGAGCAAGTGCATGGGACCTGTAGGAAACAAGGCACTGTCTTGCAGTGCTGTCTGAGTGATTTTAACCTCCAGGAGCTGCAGGCCAGAATGCTGATTTAACACATTCATAGTTCCTGTGCAGTTGAGTTGATTGTAACTTGTCACAATGGTGGTAATTTTTGCTAAGAGAATTCAAATAACAACTCCCTCTAATCACACAACTTCCATATGATATGCTTGTATCTGGAATTTCCTCGGAGTTCTCTTTGAAGCCTTAGGAGTTCTTTCTTAACCAAGGAACCTGCTTTCATAGTAATTATAAATCAGGAATGTGGGTAAGAGGAAAGAAGAAACACAAAGTGCTGATTTGTGTAGTCCCACTCTCTGATCTGTCTAAGAGAAATCAGGGTTGTTAAGACCACACTGAGGGGTTTATAGAAGCTATCAAATTGCTGACAAGTTACCATGAAAACTTTTTATTGTAATGTTCTCATCTAGCAGTATGGTGCCCATTTTAGTAATCAGTGGAGGAAAATGAATTCTCATCTCTCTCTCTCTCTCTGTGTGTTGTGTCGTGTGTGTGTGTGTGTGTGTGTATGTGCACACACTCATATCTATACCAGTACACATAAATGTGATTGAATTGTAGATTAGCGTAATCACCTAAATAAAGCTGTGGGAGTAAAACGATATACTATCATGTTAGTTATACACAGGACATACACTTTTATTGAAATATAGATGGCTACACCTTTATCAAATTACAGTTTTATTATTCCATTGCTGTTTACATGAATTTCCATTAACTCTGCTGTGAATCATAGTTTAAAATGTTTCACAAAAATTACTCTCATCATTTTATAACTCTAAAATAAGTATCAACATCGGGCTATTCTGTTCCTTTAATGGACCATTTTAATCCTTAGTAATGTAACCCTTTAAAGTCTACATGTCATAGATAGCATTTTTACTTGAAGAAAATAAACATCAAGAGCTTTAAAGTTTTCAGTATCTGTTTCCTTACTGATATTAATGGACTTCCAAAACAATCCAGGCAGTGGGTGGCCTCTTACTTGTAGGGCCCAGTATTTAAAACCATATGATTCTTTTCGATTTAGACTCTTTTCCTGAGATACAGTTCCTCTCTTTAAAAAAAAATGACATTTGGTAAATTAGCTTATCGAAATGTTAAATCATGTATGTTACATTTCAGAGTTTAATCTGAATTTCTACCCTTTATGAATTTCAAATGACATTGAAATTCTTGAGCTGGCTAGATGGCTCAGGAGGTAAAGTCACTTGCTACCAAGCTTAATGACCTGAGTTTGATCCTTGTAACCCGAATGGAAGGGATAACTCTCTCCTAAGCTGTCTTCTGATTTGAGTGATGTGGCAAACACACACACAACACACACACACACACACACACACACACACACAGCACACACACCGACACCGCCCCAATACAACAAATACATGAACAAACAAACAAACAAAGAAACAAATAAATGTACAAAACAAAGATGGAAAGTGTCATCTGTCTGATTTTATGGGGAATTGGAACATAATAACCTTCTCTAAAATCTATTTTGTTGGATTCACTGTCTTAAAACACTACCGTGGTGATGACAACTGTATTTCCATTGTGTTTTGTCACATTCTCTACTGTCTTCTCTCCCTGCTGACTTTACCAGCCTATTTTGTTCTAATGCAGAAGCCAAATGGAGCCTAGAGATAGACATGTGTAATGGCTTGGCCCTAGATGAAACCCAGACAGTCTGGAGCAAAAGCAAGGTGGGTTGGGGAGGGAACCAGAGAAAGCCCAGTGAGGTGAAAAGGAGGTGGAGATGAATCTGACAGGCCTCCAGGATGCTTTTGCCACCAGTGGTAAGACAAGCCAGAGCGTTCTCAGTGACATCTTCCTTTGCCTTTTGCTTATGATTTTGTCAGTCGCCATGCTCTCCCTGATACCCCCCTTTTTTTTTTTTTATCAACTTATGGCTCTACGTTCTAGTTTTGAGCCCTCTTGATTTGTTAGCCACTCTGTAAAGTAGGATTTCCAGAGGAATAAAGAAGAAATAAAGATTTTTTTAAAAATCTATTTTGAAGGAGAAAAGGAGGCAGAATTTGTTAAATGTCTGCCGAATAATACATCTAGAAAGAAGTGGCCTTTCACGAGGTGATAGCCATGCATCCATCCTCATGGGCAACCTCTAGGGTGTCTCAAGGTTATTCAGTGGAATACTGCACTTTGCTAGCTCTTTTAGCCTTAGATATTTTCATTTAAAAAGTATATTCTGGTAGGAGACTTAAAATGTATTTTACATTTCTGTGTGACATCTAACAGGGAACTCATTTGACCGTAGCTTGATGACTTATGCTAACATGAAGATTATGTGATGCACATGGACCTTAGCCTGTTAATCAGATGATGTTGGTTGTGATACTAAATTCTCACATCTACTTTTGATAATTGGTCACTCTCTGCTACTGATGTAAACCTGCATGTGGTCTCTGTGCTGTTCCGCAGTAGCTCCTGTCTACCTCTGAATTTGCTGCTCCTAACCAGCATGATGGGAAAGACAAGTGTCATGGTTGAACGAACTATAGCTGTAGCTTGCTGTAAGCTATCCTGAAGAGACCCAGAGTGACTGTATCCCACCAGCTGTAAAGATCCTATTCTGTCCTTCTTTAAGTTCAACACATGGTCTGGATCCTTGAAGTTCCAAGGATAGTGGCGACCATTGAGTCTGTGGTTATCAAATTTAAGATGTTGCAAAGCTGGAGACAGAAAAGCAGTGTCATTTGGCAATGATGGGACCCTCTTCTTGAGAAACCATAGATTAGCTTTGTTGTCTTTTTTCCTCTTTTCCTCCTTTTAATGAAGGAGGGCATGGATTATCTATAATCAGTTGTCTTAGTGTACAACTCAGTACCATTCAGTGTCTTTACTATGTGTATAACTATCCCCTCTAGTTTTAAAATTAGTGATTGCTGAGTCTTTGCTCTCTAGGAAAGATAGGTTTGGTTTCTATGAGTATCTTAGACAATTTTCATCAAGTAATCAATATATAACTTTCTTTTATATGTGCTTCTCTTTAAAGACACATTCTTTACTATAAATAATTAAGTACAGACAATATTTCTTCATACTGTTCTTAGCTAATGGAGTTTAACATCTTTCTGACCAGGGGTGATGTGACTGTGAGTATCTGTGGCTTTTATCCAGATATTTCCCACTGTGGCTTTTGTTATCAATTACCATTGCCTGCACCCGCGCATCTTACTGCTGTTTCCGTCTATTTCACAGCTACATCACACACTATAGGTGTTACTTTAGCACTCATTTTGAAGTGGCCTCTCATGAAGATGGGAAATTTGTTACCCCACCCCACCCATCCCAGCTGTGCCATATTGATCATTAACTACGTCACAACCAACAGCCCTGTATCTCATTTTGAAATGAAGCATATCAAATGAACATTTTCCAAAGGAGACAGCACAGAAGTCTTCCTCTTACAAGCACTAGACAGCATCATACCTGGGGAAACTGCATATATTGAAATGATGCCAAAAAGAAACAGAAAGAAAAAAAAACGTGAGAGGCATGTCATTAGACCCCGAGAAAGACAGGAAACTTGGAGCTCAGGTAGAAAGCAGAACTTCACCCTGCTTGGGTCCAGCTGGGCTCATGTGCTCTGAGGTGTGTTTGAGAAAGAACAGTGATGCTCTCTGCAAATACAGACTGTGATTAAACAGGTTGGCTCCATTTCCCCAAAGTTTCTTCCTGTCCCTTTCTTTTTCTCCTTCTGGAACTTTCTAAATGCCTGTGGAAGTATGCTTGATGGTGACCATTAGATCCTAAATATATCTTATATTTTATATTTCTTTTCAAAGAATTGAGGAAATTTAATCAATATGAAGTAAGTAAAACAGACAACAAACAAAAAAAAAAAAAAAAAAGAAGAAGAAAGATCTAGTCACATATAATACCAGAAATACCCCTGTGCTGTCAAATCTTGGAACTTCAACTGAGGAGTTGCATCCATGACCTGTGAAAGGTCTCGTGAGCATTTTCAGATTGCTAATAGACCATGGAGAGCCTAACTCACGGTGGATTTTCACTCAAAGCCAGAGGAAGAAGGCCAGTAAGCACTGATCCTCTCTCATCTGAGCTCTGTTTCAGATCCCATCTTGGTTCCTGCTTTAGCTTCCCCTTGATGATGGACCAAACTATAAGCAATAAACCAAACCAAACCAAACCAAACCAAACCAAACAAGCTAAACCAAACCAAACCAAACCAAACCAAACCAAACCAAACCAAACAACCAAACCAAACCAAACCAAACCAAACCAAACCAACCAAACAACCAAACCAAACCAAACCAAACCAACCAAACCAAACCAAACCAAACCAAACAAAACCAAACCAAACCAAAACCAAACCACACCACCACCACCCTTTCCTTTCCCAAGGTGCTTTTGGTTGGTGTTTGATGATAGCAACAGGGCAAATCTAGGACACTGCTCCCTTTCCACCACCCACCCACCCCACACCCCCAACCCACCCCACATCCCCGGCACAAATGGTGACCTTGTAAGGCTTCCCATTTCTCTGTATGCTTTGCCACACCAAACATTGTAATGTGGTGACTTTCGAAATCAGAATGCATGGATTACAAATGTATGTGCTTCCATGCCTGGCATCCTTTCCCCTCCTAACTTTATTCTTTGACATTTGTAGTACTGAAGTGTCCATGCATCGTTTCATAAGGTCAGTCAGGGATCTTACAGGAAGTTCTGGAGTACTTCTTCATAGAAAAAAAGACATATGTGTATTCTGATATTATATATGTTTGAACAGTTGCTGACCATGAAAGCTCTTTAGGGTTGAATCTGTTCTGGCTTATTTTTCCCTCCTTGGTGAACAACAGATGTCAAACATGTACTATTATTTTTTTCAGGAGCGTCCGGTCTAATTGCTTACTCAGTAACTCAAAAGCTTGGCAAGCCAACAACCTGTTGCCTTCTCCTGATTTGCTTGTGATTGCAGGTCTTATCTGTGAGCAAATTTTGTGACTGCTGATGAAGCATTAGAACTCACAGAAGTTCCTGAAGGGCTCTGGGCATTGAGGACTCCCTGAGGGTACTGCAAGTGTCCACTGGCTTTCCCTATTAAGAGATATTTTTTGTTGTTATTCTGATAGCTATTACAACCTTTAATAGTGATTTCTATGGAGAACAAACTCTAGAGATTTCCTGGTTGAATGTTGTTTTGGACATCAGAGTTTGTAGGGTCAAATCCTGAGTTCTGGCAACTTCAGCAGGCTAGGCCCAGCCACCTGTCCCTATTGGTCAATCAGAGTCAAGCAATAGTGAAAAGCTGAAAAGAAATACTTACTCAATGTAGCCACTTTGAGAATAGAAACAAATAAAGGGCTCTTGTGACTTCATAGGAGGTGGTTTAAACAGAAGACACCCCCCACACACACACCAAAAACATCATAAGCCATCTTGTCAAGGTGCACAGCTATGCATCATTAACTGAACAATGATTTCCTCTATGCTGCCCCGGAAGGAGGTCTGTTAAGTTCAGAACCATGTGTAATGGTTTTCTTCAGGACAAGTTCCTCCTTTGGCTGCACCAAGGCTCCAGTGTTTTGAATTCCCCTGCATGAGATTCCTGGTAAAATTCCTTCCTTTGGGTTGTGTTTCAGTGGTCTGATAGTGAAGGGAAGGAAGATATATCTTGATACTCCTCTTCTGCAGTAGGATCCCTGCTTTATTGTCGACTTAAGATTTTGGTAGACTTTTTAATTTGCTAAAAATATTTATCATAGGTGAAGTTTATGTAATTGAAGTCAGTTGAAACTTTAAAGCCATTTCTTAGTAGGAATGAGCAAGAACAGAAAATGAATATAAACCTGAAACACTGTTCATTGTGCTTCTTCTTTCCATGCAAGGGACATGGCAGCCATCAGGAGTGGTTAAATATCTCTTGTGGTTTTATCATAGATGGTACCACAGTTCCAGATTTCGGGTAGAACACAGTTACAGAATGAAGGAGGAAAGCTGGGTATTGTTGGGGTATACCTGTGATCTGCAGTGCTCAGACAGCTGTGCAGGGGAGCACTAGTTTGAATGATCTTGTGTTCAAAAAGAAAAACCAAACCAAAGCAGCAGCACTTGCAAAAGTGAACAAATAAAGAACAAAACAAAAAGCTCCAACAGAATAAGAAAATCAAAATAAGAATGTAGGGATATGTATTCAGGGCACAGAGATGCTATATAATTTTTAGAGAATGCTGAGTCTAAAGTTTTGTGCTTGTATCATTGAAATAATAAAAATAACAGCATAGTCATTTACTTTTCTAAATGAACTATGTTATACCTTGAAATAAGTATAAAAAATATTTAATAAATACTTTTGTAAGTAATAAGTGACATACATTTATGAAGACTGAGAAGTATTTAAATTAATAGCAAATGTTCTATATTTCTGTATATCAGTGATTCTTAATCTTCCTAGTGCTGCTACCCTTTAATATAGTTCTTCATGCTGTAGTGACCACCAACCATAAAACTATCTTTGTTGCTACTTCAGAACTGTAATTTTGTTACTGTTATAAATCATAATGTAAATATCTGTGTTTTCTGATGGTCTTAGGTGACCCTTGTGAAAGGGTCATTTGACCCACAGGTTGAGAACACTGCTGTTTAAGTTCAGGACATGATAAACCTCGTTAAACTATCAGTTCGTTAGTAAACTGTTGGCAAGCCATGACAGGCATTGAACACCTAAAAGCATCCAGCAAAGTGTTCATGACCAGGAAGGCAAGGAAACTCTTCTTGCCTGTGTGAAGGCTGTTGTTTTCCAAGATAATAATGGGATCAAATAAGTAAAATCTGGCAAAGGAATTTGTTTTTTCTACAAGGTAAGGTATGATGTTTATAGAACTGATTAAGTAACCATTTCCGGCACTACAGCCATGAAAACTTTTGGTTGGCAGGTCAATGGTGAGGAAAGAGAGATGGAAATTCTTTATTGGAATCTGGTTGATATCTGTAGTTTTCAAATTTTAAACTTTTATTTCAAAATGAAGTGCTAGGAACCTTTCAACCGTGGGAACATGCCTTTTCTTTATTTGCTCGGTAAACTGAAGCTCCATTATGTTTCTCCATTTCACTTCAATTGTTATTCTGTTCCCATGCGGGAAAAATTTATATTTCATGGACCCACGCTAAAATCCAATTGAATTTTCTAATGAAGGCTGAATGCAAACTGAGCTACTTTCAGATGGACAATTGGAGTTGACATATTTAATGAATTGTTTGCGCTTTAATAATAATCTTCTGAAATTTTGTCATCCTTCAGGGAAAGTCTTTATATACATATACATGCAATACACACACACAAACACACACACACACACACATTGACTTCTGGGAGCTCTTATTTTAATTAATTAATTAATTAGTTAATTAATTAATTCAGTCAACTCTTCCCTTTTCTGGGAGTTTTTAATATGAATACCTGTAATGACATTTATTATAGACAAGTTGAACTTTATATTGTAATATATGATAATATTCAGTTTAAAGATGTATGCCAAAATGGAAAACTGTTTAAGAAATGTTATGAATCTATTTTTTAAATATATTACATTTTCAGTCATCAGAAATGTTTCTCCAACTAGTACAGATTTTCAGTTTTTCAAAAGATTATAAGAAGAGCTTGATTGTTATACATAAAACATCCATTTATCAGAAGCTCTTTCAACTTTATTTTGTTTTTCAGCTGATAAGAAAGGATTCTAATAGGGGATAAAACACTCAAACAGCCAGCATACAGAGAGAAAGACCCTCCATTGAAACTGAGAGGGCTCTTGAGAAATCCAAGCTAGGCCTCTTCTAAAGGGTGGGCTTTTTAGAGTCTTTGAAGAGTCTTCTCCCAATCTAGGCTTGGTCAGTTTGATGAAAGTCAGGATGCCTGTTGATGCAACTGGGTGTAAACATGTTTTCATCCTGTCTTGAACTCCTTGAGCAAGTCTGTGTGTAAGGACCCTGTGGCTAATGGCTGGTAAGAGACAGCCCAACAAGGCCCTTTCTTTTAAGCTGCCAAGTTTTGCCCAGGTCAGGAGGGTAAGGATGGAGCCAGCCATGTTGGAAATTTTAGGATATCTTTTAAAGAAAAATAATACATGATTTTTGTAACCATAGTGATGGTGGTGGTGATTTTGGTGACAATGCAGCCATCTTGTCACCACCAATAATATACCTAAGATTTTAGAACATTAAAAAATTTAAAAATATATTGCCTCTTAATTTGGGTAATGTTGGGGTAATAGCTTATGTCATGAGAAATTGAATCAGGCTGTATTGGCTGATAGCCCCAAGCCATAAAGAATTGCTTAGAGCACCTGCCCCTCCCTCCCCATTCAGCTCTATCTGCAGAAACAATATGCGCAGGTAGTATAAGCAAGTCGAACTGTTAAACCACAAAGCAACTGAAAACTGAACTGTAGCTTTCTGGATGCCTCTTCCCTCCCCTCCCCTCTTCCCTTCCCTTCTTCCTTCTCTTTCTACTTCATTCTCTCTCTCTCTCTCTCTCTCTCTCTCTCTCTCTCTCTCTCTCTCTCTCTCTCTCTCTCTGTGTGTGTGTGTGTGTGTGTGTGTGTGTGTTCCCAGCCCTTCTATATGAGCTCAGCCTTCATCCCATGGAAAGGTTTATGTAGCCTCTTGATGTTCCAATAAAGAACTCTTGAGAGTTCAATAAAGAACTGTTGAGAACAGTGTATGTTTGCTTCTCTGCCTTGGCCTTCTTGCAGGTAACTTGCCACATACTGCCATTCATGATTCTAAAACATATTACAGTATAAATTAGGATACTTGTACATCTTTGAAAATGCAAAATAAAGTCGTTTTAAGATTTTTTTTTTAAAATTAGTTTAACATAGGTCAATCAAAGATTAACACCATTTTAGGGCTCATGAATAAAATCCAAATTTGGAAACTACTCTGGTTGTATGGAAAGATACACGGAAACCTGTGCAATATCACTCTAGTATGCAAGTAAATATTATGAGATCTGTATTTTGTACCTGTATTTCAGTTTAGGTAAATGAGTAACATGTGTTTGTTATTAAAATTAATGTCAGGCAAAAGGGTGGGACGATCATTTATGTGGCTTAAAAAGGAATCAGCTTGTAAAATTTCAGTGCTCTGTGAAATTTTTTTACATGTATTTGAAAGAAAAATAAAATGTGTTTCTTTGTAAAAATAAGAGCTTTTTTTTTTCTTTTACCTTAACATTACATGTTGGAGTAAAAACCCCAATGGCTTTTTCATTGTCTCTGTTTATCTATGTTAAAGCTGAGAGGCTTGCTTTGTTTATTGAAGGGAGTGTGTGCATTAGACCATTCTTAGATTTTCAACATTAATGACAGATTATAGAAACATCTACAACCTGTGCTTTCCTCATGATATTTTAGGACTTTTGGGATGAGCTCAGTTTGGGGAGTAATCTAGTTTACCTGAAATATTAGGAGGGAAAGTTCACAGCTCTCAGGCTGCTGTGTTAGGCAGCCTTTCATTATTTTGTCAAAAGTTTTACAAAATGATAAGTAAACTACAAAAATGAATTTGGTTAACAATTTTAAAGGTTTCATCTCATGCTGGTTGACCTATGTTACTCTTTGGCCTGTGACAGTCCAGTACATTACAGTGCAGGCATGTGGTAGAGAAATGCTATACTGGCCATACTGGTCAGGAAGCAAAGACTGAGGTCCCACATATCCTTCAAGGATATGCTCCTAGTCAGCTACTTCTTCCAGCTAGGCCCTACTTCCAAAGTCCCATCACCTTCCAATAGTAGCACCAAGGGAGACACACATAGAATCCAGTTCATCACAGCTGGGAAGAGCATGGTGATTTGGACAGCTAGTGGTGGGATCCTAGACTTATGCTATCCACTATGCACCATTAGATATATGTGGCTATTGGTATTACAGCTATTTAAGTACACTTTAGGTATCTACTATAAAAAAAGATTCTTAAGACTTAGTAAGAAAAAAAGTAAACTGCTTCATTAAATAATAAAATACCCTTCCCCCTTTGGACAGGTTGGAGTGGCTTAGTTACTTTACTTCTTTCTGTGATAAAAATCCTCTGACAAAACAGAAGAGGAGAGGTGTTTATTGTGGCACACATTCCAGGGGGACAATACATCATACTAGTGAAATCGAGGTGGCTGGAGGCAGAAAATGGCGAATGTATGTATTCAGTTGACTTCCTTCCTCTTCTTCCTCCTCCTGTTTATCTTCTTCCTTTTTTTGTTTTTAGTGCAATGACCCATGTCCAGGATGATGCTATCCACTTTTAGTGATTCCCACTCCTTCATTAACCTAATCAATGTAATCCTTTCCATATATGCTCAGACGCTAAACAATTCTTCAGAGGTATACTTGGAGGGCTTGGCTCCTAGGCAGTTCCAGGCCATGTCAACTTAACAGTTAATACTGTCACACAGAGTCCCATGTAGCCCAAGCTGTGCAGTTGACAGCAACACTGAAATCTTGATCATTTTGCTTCTAAATTCTGAGTTTAGGAATTCAAGCATGGATTCTGGGCCACTACATCAAGTTTGTCTGTTATTGGGACTCCAACCCAGGGCTCTTTATCGTGATAGGCAAGCGGTCTTTCAACTGAGCTACATAGCAATCCACCTACCTGCTTCTTTTCACTTTTATTTTGAGTAGCTTCTTGAAAATGGAAAGAGTATATATGATTAACATGTGTGGCTGAATACACACACACACACACACACACACAACATATCTAACTTTTTGACTATCCTTTTCTAGTTGGTAGGTTGCATTTTCATTGCTAGAACATTGAAGAAATTAGAGTAAAATGAATTTAGGCTTTTCCAGCTATGGTTTTAGAGAGGTAGTTACTTCTATTTTCAAAATATTTATATTTTGACTACCCATGTTTTACTTTGAAAGCCACCTGCAATTCAGAACATCTGCATGGTGTTTTGGCCAGCATTTGGGAAGGCTTGATGTCTAGTGTTAGCATTCACTCTTGTTTGGCATTTACTTTGATAGTAGATAAACTAATTTTTGCTTAATGGATTTTGCAGATTCTCTGAGAGGCTTGATAGCAAGCATTCCTGTCGTCAAGTAAATGTATTTTAAACTCCCCAGGGCCCGTTTTGACATCCTTTATTCATGTTCCTGGCATATACAAAAAGTACAGTATTGCATTATTGTATATTCAGGCTTATAACTTAACATAGAAAATTTTAGAGCATGTGATATAAAACACCTAATAAAACAGGTAATGATAAGAGTCTGGTGAGTGATGATAGTTTTTTTGGTCTTCTCCCATTTTTATGACATTTTATACAGTTAATAATCTAATCTAAGTATTTGTGAAATGGTAGCAGTTTACTAAAAGGGATCATTTTTATATGCCTAAAATAGATTGATTTTTAGGGCATGGGGATTTTGTTTCAGGTCTTTGCGTTTCAAATGTTGGAACTGGAAATGTCAAAGATTTTTGATAACTTTTATGTTCAGGTATGCACAAGATAAAAACTAAAACCAACCAACCAACCAACCAACCAACCAACACAAACAAACAAACAAACACTAAGTGGCTGAGGAACCTGAAATTACAGTCTCAGACTTCATTATCACTGTGGGTGTTAGCACTATGTATGAAGTAAATAAGGGAATGATATCTCTTAGCTTCAATTTCTGCCTGTAAGCTTTTGGTACTTCAGACAGAAAAGAAGATTACATAGATGTGTGAGAGCATGCTAACACTGTAGAAATATGGTATGCAGAGGTGATGCTAGCAGTTTTCCCTGAATACACTACACTGTGCTGGGGTCATTGGAGGTGCCAGTAATGAAGACAAGACCACTGAGGAAGTCAAGTTAAACCAAAGCAACTGTATTCACTGCAGGACTGTGGACAGGTTTGAGTGCTGGAGCTGCAGGAGGGAGGGAGCAGGCTCTTTTAAAAGCACAAAGTCAGAAGCACATGTTTGGGGATGATTAGAAAGAAATCTATAAATTGAGGATCAGTCCTAAGTTGAATACCGGCCAGTCACAGGACTGTTTGAGATAGCAAGATGGTTGTATAGGCTCAAGGCTATTCTAACAAGTCAGCGGTCTTATCTCAATTTTTATAGGGCTAATGCAGGTCAGATGGCCCTGTGGGCTTTTTCTGTAGCTAAAAAGAATGGAACTAAAGAGAATGTTAGACAAGGTTGTGCATATAGTAAAATTGGGGCAGAGGTTTTGGGCTCTTCATTTCTGCCTTGAAGTTGCAAATGATTCAAACCTTTGATTCACTCTGAAAATGTTCTGAGGCTAAAGTCAAGGGGGAATATGGAGACCTAAGTACCATGAGTTTAATGCTAGAAATTTTGTCTTAGATAAAGCGAATCAAAGCCTTGATAACTCGGGACCAAATGTTAACAGTAGTAGAAGTATAAGCAGTGGTTCAGCTATGGCTAATAGCAAGGTGATTAACCAAGGGGATCAACTAAAAAGTCCATGAAACCAAGAGTAGGACTGTTTCAAGGGTTATTGTCTTTTAATTATATTAGTCTTAACTTTCAGTAGGGTTTGGTTGGCAAATAACTCTTGAATGGTTTGGGTAAAAACAACAGGCTTCCCCTAGGGCTGCCTTCCATTAGGAAAGGAGAAGAGGAGGAAGAAGGAGGACAGAGGAGGAGGAGGAGGAGGAGTAGTCAGGAGGAAGAGGAGGAGCAGGAGGAGGGGAAAGAGGAGGAGGGGAGGAGTTCTAGCTACATTGATTTTGTAGGACTATTTGAGTCTACCTGACTCTCTAAGTATATTATGGTGTTTTGGAGTCTGAGTAAATCTTTTTTGTACAGATGATGTTAGGTGGTAATTATCATGTCCAGTGATTAGGGATTAGAGCTGTTTAGGGCTGCTGTTGTAATGCCGCAGATCCCACAATTCCAGGCTCACCAGCACAGGAAGGAGACTGGGAAGAGCTTGCTTGTCAAGGGAGGACCCCAGTCCTAAGAGTGTTTTAAAATGTTCTCTCCCTGCAGTGTCCTCATAGTAGCAGATGTAGGGTAGGACTTGGATCAGGACACAGAGTTCAGGATGACCTTCTTGCTAAATAGTTCTTGGGTGATGCAAGAATACAAGCCGGTAGCGTAGGCACATCAGGACCTATCCGAGGCGCAGAGTTGGTGGGAGGAATCAAAGGATCGATGCCATGTTTGTTGGATGAGCTTTGGATTACAAACAAGTATGGATTTTTGTAAATGGTCCAGTAGGGAGTTGTTTGGAGAGGGTAGTTATGGGAACAGAAGCAAGTTGCCTGTTCCTGGATGTCCCCAACAGGGATGGGTGCATCTGGGCACAAGCATCTGGCGAGTTAAGGGTACTGAGTTAGGTGCTGGAGAAGGAGGGCATCAATCAGGCCTATTTCTATATAGAAGGGAGGTCTTGGCTCTAAACTTAGCCAACAGTCAGACGTCAAATTGGCCTTGGTAGTGTTTAAAAGAGAATCGGTGGCCAATATCATTTCTAGGAAGGGATCCTGTGGTGGTTCTGGTAGTTATAGGTGAGTTTGTAACCTTCGAGCCCCAGTGTTGCAGGGGGAGGATCCTCTAGGTCTTGAAAGGAGGATGTCTATAAAGTTGAGGAGTAGTTCTATAGGGATCGAGGGGGTCCTGACATTAGTTCTCTAGATCGTGAAGACGTTTCCTGGTCCTGACCTTCCTCATATAAACAATACTGGTTTCACGAAATGTGTTGGAAGTATCCTATCATCTCCAATTTTTTGCAACAGTTGTATAAAACAGGCATTCTCGTCCCATCCTTCTAGATATTTGAGAGAATTTTTCAGTGAAGACAACTGTGCTAGAAATGGATATCCTTGGTAGTCTTTATGTGGAAAAGTGTGTGTGAGAAGCATGTGTATGTGTGACTATATGTGCACATGTGTGTAGAGGCCAGCGGCTGGTGTCAGGTGTCTTCCTTGAGCGTTTCTCACTTTACTTTTTTGAGAGCGTTTCTGTTTGAAGTTGAAGCTCATGTATTCAGCTAGATTGGTTGGCCAGTGAGCTCCAGGAATCTTTCTGTCTGTAGGCCACCTGGCTTTCAGGTGAATACACTGTGTCAGCCTTTTGTGTGGGTGCGGGGTCTCAGATACTAATGCTACTGGAACAGGCAGTTGACCTACTAAGCTTATCCCTGTCCCTAGAAAACTTGTTTGTTTTGTTAATGTCAAATTTAATTTCCGGAATAGATTCAAGATTCTCTAGACTCCGTGTTTTCTTAAAGCAAGACTTAATAATATTTTATCAATTAATTCATCCACATTATATAGATTATTAATTTATTTCATGAAAACATTTCTATAATTTCCTAAAGCTATCAGAAGTATAAGTTGAAGAAACATCACTCTTCGGGTTCTATGGTGTTTGAGCCTTTACCAACACTGACTGCTTACTTATCAGTCATATCTTTTGATTTCAAGAGTTCTCTCTGTTTTCAATTTTAATCTCATTAATTTCTATTCTGATACTCACTGTGCATTTTCTTCTGCTCATTCTGAGCATGAGTAATCTTCTTTTCTTTAATTTTTCTTTAGGATGAAATATGAAGACTTTTTTAAAGACTTTTTTTCTAGTATGGATATTTAGGTTATAAAAGTTTTAAATC